>JAVUPR010000155.1:0-169955 GCA_036785695.1 Gentiana straminea | reverse complement strand
GATAAATAAGGCACGCCGGCGCAAACGGCAAGCAAAAACGGAGGCCGAATGGCCTTGTACAAGGAATCAAATATCACACGGTTAAGTACTCTATGGGTACGAAAAAAAGTACGAAAAAAAACGTTTGTAATTCTCTTTGAAGTATGCGATGTGATATCGACCGAACGATAAATAAGGCACGCCGGCAAAACGGCAAGCAAAACGGAGGCCGAATGGCCTTGTACAAGGAATCAAATATCACACGGTTAAGTACTCTATGGGTACGAAAAAAAGTACGAAAAAAAACGTTTGTAATTCTCTTTGAATTACGATGTGATATCGACCGAACGATAAATAAGGCACGCCGGCGCAAACGGCAAGCAAAACGGAGGCGAGAATGGCCTTGTACAAGGAATCAAAAATCACACGAGTTAAGTACTCTATGGGTACGAAAAAAAGTACGAAAAAAAATGTTTGTAATTCTCTTTGAAGTGCGATGTGATATCGACCGAACGATAAATAAGGCACGCCGGCGCAAACGGCAAGCAAAAACGGAGGCGAGAATGGCCTTGTACAAGGAATCAAAATCACACGGTTAAGTACTCTATGGGTACGAAAAAAAGTACGAAAAAAAACGTTTGTAATTCTTTTGAAGTGCGATGTGATATCGACCGAACGATAAATAAGGCACGCCGGCGCAAACGGCAAGAAAAACGGAGGCCGAGAATGGCCTTGTACAAGGAATCAAATATCACACGGTTAAGTACTCTATGGGTACGAAAAAAAGTACGAAAAAAAACGTTTGTAATTCTCTTTGAAGTGCGATGTGATATCGACCGAACGATAAATAAGGCACGCCGGCGCAAACGGCAAGCAAAACGGAGGCCGAATGGCCTTGTACAAGGAATCAAATATCACACGAGTTAAGTACTCTATGGGTACGAAAAAAAGTACGAAAAAAAACGTTTGTAATTCTCTTTGAATTACGATGTGATATCGACCGAACGATAAATAAGGCACGCCGGCACAAACGGCAAGCAAAACGGAGGCCGAATGGCCTTGTACAAGGAATCAAAAATCACACGGTTAAGTACTCTATGGGTACGAAAAAAAAGTACGAAAAAAAACGTTTGTAATTCTCTTTGAAATGCGATGTGATATCGACCGAACGATAAATAAGGCACGCCGGCGCAAACGGCAAGAAAAACGGAGGCCGAATGGCCTTGTACAAGGAATCAAATATCACACGGTTAAGTACTCTATGGGTACGAAAAAAAGTACGAAAAAAAAACGTTTGTAATTCTCTTTGAAGTGCGATGTGATATCGACCGAACGATAAATAAGGCACGGCGCAAACGGCAAGCAAAACGGAGGCGAGAATGGCCTTGTACAAGGAATCAAATATCACACGATTAAGTACTCTATGGGTACGAAAAAAAGTACGAAAAAAAACGTTTGTAATTCTCTTTGAAGTACGATGTGATATCGACCGAACGATAAATAAGGCACGCCGGCGCAAACGGCAAGCAAAACGGAGGCCGAGAATGGCCTTGTACAAGGAATCAAATATCACACGAGTTAAGTACTCTATGGGTACGAAAAAAAGTACGAAAAAAAATGTTTGTAATTCTCTTTGAATTGCGATGTGATATCGACCGAACGATAAATAAGGCACGCCGGCGCAAACGGCAAGCAAAACGGAGGCGAATGGCCTTGTACAAGGAATCAAAAATCACACGATTAAGTACTCTATGGGTACGAAAAAAAGTACGAAAAAAAATGTTTGTAATTCTCTTTGAAATGCGATGTGATATCGACCGAACGATAAATAAGGCACGCCGGCAAACGGCAAGCAAAACGGAGGCCGAATGGCCTTGTACAAGGAATCAAATATCACACGGTTAAGTACTCTATGGGTACGAAAAAAAGTACGAAAAAAACGTTTGTAATTCTCTTTGAAGTGCGATGTGATATCGACCGAACGATAAATAAGGCACGCCGGCGCAAACGGCAAGCAAAACGGAGGCGAGAATGGCCTTGTACAAGGAATCAAATATCACACGGTTAAGTACTCTATGGGTACGAAAAAAAGTACGAAAAAAAAACGTTTTGTAATTCTCTTTGAATTGCGATGTGATATCGACCGAACGATAAATAAGGCACGCCGGCACAAACGGCAAGCAAAACGGAGGCGAGAATGGCCTTGTACAAGGAATCAAAATCACACGGTTAAGTACTCTATGGGTACGAAAAAAAGTACGAAAAAAAATGTTTGTAATTCTCTTTGAAATGCGATGTGATATCGACCGAACGATAAATAAGGCACGCCGGCGCAAACGGCAAGCAAAACGGAGGCCGAGAATGGCCTTGTACAAGGAATCAAAAATCACACGAGTTAAGTACTCTATGGGTACGAAAAAAAGTACGAAAAAAAACGTTTGTAATTCTCTTTGAAATGCGATGTGATATCGACCGAACGATAAATAAGGCACGCCGGCGCAAACGGCAAGCAAAACGGAGGCCGAATGGCCTTGTACAAGGAATCAAATATCACACGGTTAAGTACTCTATGGGTACGAAAAAAAGTACGAAAAAAAAATGTTTGTAATTCTCTTTGAAGTACGATGTGATATCGACCGAACGATAAATAAGGCACGCCGGCGCAAACGGCAAGCAAAACGGAGGCCGAGAATGGCCTTGTACAAGGAATCAAATATCACACGGTTAAGTACTCTATGGGTACGAAAAAAAGTACGAAAAAAAACGTTTGTAATTCTCTTTGAATTATGCGATGTGATATCGACCGAACGATAAATAAGGCACGCCGGCGCAAACGGCAAGCAAAACGGAGGCGAGAATGGCCTTGTACAAGGAATCAAAAATCACACGGTTAAGTACTCTATGGGTACGAAAAAAAGTACGAAAAAAAATGTTTGTAATTCTCTTTGAAGTACGATGTGATATCGACCGAACGATAAATAAGGCACGCCGGCGCAAACGGCAAGAAAAACGGAGGCCGGAGAATGGCCTTGTACAAGGAATCAAAAATCACACGGTTAAGTACTCTATGGGTACGAAAAAAAGTACGAAAAAAAACGTTTGTAATTCTCTTTGAAATGCGATGTGATATCGACCGAACGATAAATAAGGCACGCCGGCGCAAACGGCAAGCAAAACGGAGGCCGAGAATGGCCTTGTACAAGGAATCAAATATCACACGGTTAAGTACTCTATGGGTACGAAAAAAAGTACGAAAAAAACGTTTGTAATTCTCTTTGAAATGCGATGTGATATCGACCGAACGATAAATAAGGCACGCCGGCGCAAACGGCAAGCAAAACGGAGGCGAGAATGGCCTTGTACAAGGAATCAAATATCACACGGTTAAGTACTCTATGGGTACGAAAAAAAAGTACGAAAAAAAACGTTTGTAATTCTCTTTGAAATGCGATGTGATATCGACCGAACGATAAATAAATAAGGCACGCCGGCGCAAACGGCAAGCAAAACGGAGGCCGAGAATGGCCTTGTACAAGGAATCAAATAATCACACGGTTAAGTACTATGGGTACGAAAAAAAGTACGAAAAAAAAAAAAATGTTTGTAATTCTCTTTGAAATGCGCGATGTGATATCGACCGAACGATAAATAAGGCACGCCGGCGCAAACGGCAAGCAAAAACGGAGGCCGAAATGGCCTTGTACAAGGAATCAAAAATCACACGGTTAAGTACTCTATGGGTACGAAAAAAAGTACGAAAAAAAACGTTTGTAATTCTCTTTGAAATGCGATGTGATATCGACCGAACGATAAATAAGGCACGCCGGCGCAAACGGCAAGCAAAACGGAGGCGAGAATGGCCTTGTACAAGGAATCAAATATCACACGGTTAAGTACTCTATGGGTACGAAAAAAAAGTACGAAAAAAACGTTTGTAATTCTCTTTGAAGTGCGATGTGATATCGACCGAACGATAAATAAGGCACGCCGGCGCAAACGGCAAGCAAAACGGAGGCCGAATGGCCTTGTACAAGGAATCAAATATCACACGATTAAGTACTCTATGGGTACGAAAAAAAGTACGAAAAAAACGTTTGTAATTCTCTTTGAATTGCGATGTGATATCGACCGAACGATAAATAAGGCACGCCGGCAAAAACGGCAAGCAAAACGGAGGCCGAAATGGCCTTGTACAAGGAATCAAAAATCACACGAGTTAAGTACTCTATGGGTACGAAAAAAAGTACGAAAAAAAACGTTTGTAATTCTCTTTGAAATGCGATGTGATATCGACCGAACGATAAATAAGGCACGCCGGCGCAAACGGCAAGCAAAACGGAGGCGAGAATGGCCTTGTACAAGGAATCAAATATCACACGGTTAAGTACTCTATGGGTACGAAAAAAAGTACGAAAAAAAACGTTTGTAATTCTCTTTGAAATGCGATGTGATATCGACCGAACGATAAATAAGGCACGCCGGCGCAAACGGCAAGCAAAACGGAGGCGAGAATGGCCTTGTACAAGGAATCAAAAATCACACGAGTTAAGTACTCTATGGGTACGAAAAAAAGTACGAAAAAAACGTTTGTAATTCTCTTTGAAATGCGATGTGATATCGACCGAACGATAAATAAGGCACGCCGGCGCAAACGGCAAGCAAAACGGAGGCGAGAATGGCCTTGTACAAGGAATCAAATATCACACGGTTAAGTACTATGGGTACGAAAAAAAGTACGAAAAAAAACGTTTGTAATTCTCTTTGAAATGCGATGTGATATCGACCGAACGATAAATAAGGCACGCCGGCGCAAACGGCAAGCAAAACGGAGGCGAGAATGGCCTTGTACAAGGAATCAAATATCACACGGTTAAGTACTCTATGGGTACGAAAAAAAGTACGAAAAAAAACGTTTGTAATTCTCTTTGAAGTGCGATGTGATATCGACCGAACGATAAATAAGGCACGCCGGCGCAAACGGCAAGCAAAACGGAGGCGAGAATGGCCTTGTACAAGGAATCAAAAATCACACGAGTTAAGTACTCTATGGGTACGAAAAAAAGTACGAAAAAAAACGTTTGTAATTCTCTTTGAAATGCGATGTGATATCGACCGAACGATAAATAAGGCACGCCGGCGCAAACGGCAAGAAAAACGGAGGCGAGAATGGCCTTGTACAAGGAATCAAAAATCACACGGTTAAGTACTCTATGGGTACGAAAAAAAGTACGAAAAAAAATGTTTGTAATTCTCTTTGAAGTGCGATGTGATATCGACCGAACGATAAATAAGGCACGCCGGCGCAAACGGCAAGCAAAACGGAGGCGAGAATGGCCTTGTACAAGGAATCAAATATCACACGGTTAAGTAGTCTATGGGTACGAAAAAAAGTACGAAAAAAAACGTTTGTAATTCTCTTTGAAATACGATGTGATATCGACCGAACGATAAATAAGGCACGCCGGCGCAAACGGCAAGCAAAACGGAGGCGAGATGGCCTTGTACAAGGAATCAAATATCACACGGTTAAGTACTCTATGGGTACGAAAAAAAGTACGAAAAAAACGTTTGTAATTCTCTTTGAATTGCGATGTGATATCGACCGAACGATATAAATAAGGCACGCCGGCACAAACGGCAAGCAAAACGGAGGCCGAATGGCCTTGTACAAGGAATCAAAAATCACACGAGTTAAGTACTCTATGGGTACGAAAAAAAGTACGAAAAAAAACGTTTGTAATTCTCTTTGAAATGCGATGTGATATCGACCGAACGATAAATAAGGCACGCCGGCAAACAAACGGCAAGAAAAACGGAGGCCGGAAATGGCCTTGTACAAGGAATCAAAAATCACACGGTTAAGTACTCTATGGGTACGAAAAAAAAAAGTACGAAAAAAAACGTTTGTAATTCTCTTTGAAATGCGATGTGATATCGACCGAACGATAAATAAGGCACGCCGGCGCAAACGGCAAGCAAAACGGAGGCGAGAATGGCCTTGTACAAGGAATCAAATATCACACGGTTAAGTACTCTATGGGTACGAAAAAAAGTACGAAAAAAAACGTTTGTAATTCTCTTTGAAATGCGATGTGATATCGACCGAACGATAAATAAGGCACGCCGGCGCAAACGGCAAGCAAAACGGAGGCCGAGAATGGCCTTGTACAAGGAATCAAAAATCACACGGTTAAGTACTCTATGGGTACGAAAAAAAGTACGAAAAAAAACGTTTGTAATTCTCTTTGAATTACGATGTGATATCGACCGAACGATAAATAAGGCACGCCGGCGCAAACGGCAAGCAAAACGGAGGCCGAGAATGGCCTTGTACAAGGAATCAAAAATCACACGGTTAAGTACTCTATGGGTACGAAAAAAAGTACGAAAAAAAATGTTTGTAATTCTCTTTGAAATACGATGTGATATCGACCGAACGATAAATAAGGCACGCCGGCGCAAACGGCAAGAAAAACGGAGGCGAATGGCCTTGTACAAGGAATCAAATATCACACGATTAAGTTAGGTACTCTATGGGTACGAAAAAAAAAACGTACGAAAAAAAAAACGTTTGTAATTCTCTTTGAAGTGATGTGATATCGACCGAACGATAAATAAGGCACGCCGGCGCAAACGGCAAGCAAAACGGAGGCCGAGAATGGCCTTGTACAAGGAATCAAATATCACACGATTAAGTACTCTATGGGGTACGAAAAAAAGTACGAAAAAAAACGTTTGTAATTCTCTTTGAATTGCGATGTGATATCGACCGAACGATAAATAAGGCACGCCGGCACAAACGGCAAGCAAAACGGAGGCCGAGAATGGCCTTGTACAAGGAATCAAAAATCACACGGTTAAGTACTCTATGGGTACGAAAAAAAGTACGAAAAAAAACGTTTGTAATTCTCTTTGAAATGCGATGTGATATCGACCGAACGATAAATAAGGCACGCCGGCGCAAACGGCAAGAAAAACGGAGGCCGAGAATGGCCTTGTACAAGGAATCAAAAATCACACGGTTAAGTACTCTATGGGTACGAAAAAAAGTACGAAAAAAAAACGTTTGTAATTCTCTTTGAAGTGCGATGTGATATCGACCGAACGATAAATAAGGCACGCCGGCGCAAACGGCAAGAAAAACGGAGGCGAGAATGGCCTTGTACAAGGAATCAAATATCACACGGTTAAGTACTCTATGGGTACGAAAAAAAGTACGAAAAAAACGTTTGTAATTCTCTTTGAAATGCGATGTGATATCGACCGAACGATAAATAAGGCACGCCGGCGCAAACGGCAAGCAAAACGGAGGCGAGAATGGCCTTGTACAAGGAATCAAATATCACACGGATTAAGTACTCTATGGGTACGAAAAAAAGTACGAAAAAAAACGTTTGTAATTCTCTTTGAAGTACGATGTGATATCGACCGAACGATAAATAAGGCACGCCGGCGCAAACGGCAAGCAAAAACGGAGGCCGAGAATGGCCTTGTACAAGGAATCAAAAATCACACGGTTAAGTACTCTATGGGTACGAAAAAAAGTACGAAAAAAAACGTTTGTAATTCTCTTTGAAGTTGCGATGTGATATCGACCGAACGATAAATAAGGCACGCCGGCGCAAACGGCAAGCAAAACGGAGGCCGGAATGGCCTTGTACAAGGAATCAAAAATCACACGGTTAAGTACTCTATGGGTACGAAAAAAAAGTACGAAAAAAAAAGGCCGAGAATGTTTGTAATTCTCTTTGAAAAAAAAAACGTTTGTAATTCTCTTTGATGTGATATCGACCGAACGATAAATAAGGCACGCCGGCGCAAACGGCAAGCAAAACGGAGGCGAGAATGGCCTTGTACAAGGAATCAAATATCACACGAGTTAAGTACTCTATGGGTACGAAAAAAAGTACGAAAAAAAACGTTTGTAATTCTCTTTGAAATGCGATGTGATATCGACCGAACGATAAATAAGGCACGCCGGCGCAAACGGCAAGCAAAACGGAGGCGAGAATGGCCTTGTACAAGGAATCAAATATCACACGGTTAAGTACTCTATGGGTACGAAAAAAAGTACGAAAAAAAACGTTTGTAATTCTCTTTGAAATGCGATGTGATATCGACCGAACGATAAATAAGGCACGCCGGCGCAAACGGCAAGCAAAACGGAGGCGAGAATGGCCTTGTACAAGGAATCAAATATCACACGGTTAAGTACTCTATGGGTACGAAAAAAAGTACGAAAAAAAATGTTTGTAATTCTCTTTGAAATGCGATGTGATATCGACCGAACGATAAATAAGGCACGCCGGCGCAAACGGCAAGCAAAACGGAGGCCGAGAATGGCCTTGTACAAGGAATCAAAAATCACACGGTTAAGTACTCTATGGGTACGAAAAAAAAGTACGAAAAAAAATGTTTGTAATTCTCTTTGAAATGCGATGTGATATCGACCGAACGATAAATAAGGCACGCCGGCGCAAACGGCAAGAAAAACGGAGGCGGAATGGCCTTGTACAAGGAATCAAATATCACACGAGTTAAGTACTCTATGGGTACGAAAAAAAGTACGAAAAAAACGTTTGTAATTCTCTTTGAAGTGCGATGTGATATCGACCGAACGATAAATAAGGCACGCCGGCGCAAACGGCAAGCAAAACGGAGGCGAGAATGGCCTTGTACAAGGAATCAAATATCACACGGTTAAGTACTCTATGGGTACGAAAAAAAGTACGAAAAAAAACGTTTGTAATTCTCTTTGAAATTACGATGTGATATCGACCGAACGATAAATAAGGCACGCCGGCACAAACGGCAAGCAAAACGGAGGCCGAGAATGGCCTTGTACAAGGAATCAAAAATCACACGGATTAAGTACTCTATGGGTACGAAAAAAAGTACGAAAAAAAACGTTTGTAATTCTCTTTGAAGTACGATGTGATATCGACCAGAACGATAAATAAGGCACGCCGGCGCAAACGGCAAGAAAAAACGGAGGCCAGAATGGCCTTGTACAAGGAATCAAAAATCACACAGTTAAGTACTCTATGGGTACGAAAAAAAGTACGAAAAAAAACGTTTGTAATTCTCTTTGAAATGCGATGTGATATCGACCGAACGATAAATAAGGCACGCCGGCGCAAACGGCAAGCAAAACGGAGGCGAGAATGGCCTTGTACAAGGAATCAAATATCACACGATTAAGTACTCTATGGGTACGAAAAAAAGTACGAAAAAAACGTTTGTAATTCTCTTTGAAATGCGATGTGATATCGACCGAACGATAAATAAGGCACGCCGGCGCAAACGGCAAGCAAAACGGAGGCCGAGAATGGCCTTGTACAAGGAATCAAATATCACACGGTTAAGTACTCTATGGGTACGAAAAAAAGTACGAAAAAAAACGTTTGTAATTCGTTTGCAATTCTCTTTGAAAGTACGTGATATCGACCGACCGAACGATAAATAAGGCACGCCGGCGCAAACGGCAAGCAAAACGGAGGCGAGAATGGCCTTGTACAAGGAATCAAAAATCACACGGTTAAGTACTCTATGGGTACGAAAAAAAAAAAAACGGTACGAAAAAAAATGTTTGTAATTCTCTTTGAATTGCGATGTGATATCGACCGAACGATAAATAAGGCACGCCGGCGCAAACGGCAAGAAAAACGGAGGCGAGAATGGCCTTGTACAAGGAATCAAATATCACACGGTTAAGTACTCTATGGGTACGAAAAAAAGTACGAAAAAAAACGTTTGTAATTCTCTTTGAAGTGCGATGTGATATCGACCGAACGATAAATAAGGCACGCCGGCGCAAACGGCAAGCAAAACGGAGGCGAGAATGGCCTTGTACAAGGAATCAAATATCACACGGTTAAGTACTCTATGGGTACGAAAAAAAGTACGAAAAAAAACGTTTGTAATTCTCTTTGAATTGCGATGTGATATCGACCGAACGATAAATAAGGCACGCCGGCGCAAACGGCAAGCAAAAAAACGGAGGCGAGAATGGCCTTGTACAAGGAATCAAAAATCACACGGTTAAGTACTCTATGGGTACGAAAAAAAGTACGAAAAAAAATGTTTGTAATTCTCTTTGAAATGCGATGTGATATCGACCGAACGATAAATAAGGCACGCCGGCGCAAACGGCAAGCAAAACGGAGGCGAGAATGGCCTTGTACAAGGAATCAAAATCACACGGTTAACACGGGTACGAAAAAAAGTTAAAACGTACTCTTTGAATGGGTACGAAAAAAATAAGTACGAAAAAAAAACGTTTGTAATTCTCTTTGAAAAAAAGTACGATGTGATATCGACCCGAACGATAAATAAGGCACGCCGGCGCAAACGGCAAGCAAAAACGGAGGCGAGAATGGCCTTGTACAAGGAATCAAATATCACACGGTTAGGTAGTCTATGGGTACGAAAAAAAGTACGAAAAAAACGTTTGTAATTCTCTTTGAAATGCGATGTGATATCGACCGAACGATAAATAAGGCACGCCGGCGCAAACGGCAAGCAAAACGGAGGCGAGAATGGCCTTGTACAAGGAATCAAATATCACACGAGTTAAGTACTCTATGGGTACGAAAAAAAGTACGAAAAAAACGTTTGCAATTCTCTTTGAATTCTCTTTGAATGTGATATCGACCGAACGATAAATAAATAAGGCACGCCGGCACAAACGGCAAGCAAAACGGAGGCCGAGAATGGCCTTGTACAAGGAATCAAAAATCACACGGTTAAGTACTCTATGGGTACGAAAAAAAGTACGAAAAAAAATGTTTGTAATTCTCTTTGAAATGCGATGTGATATCGACCGAACGATAAATAAGGCACGCCGGCGCAAACGGCAAGAAAAACGGAGGCCGGAATGGCCTTGTACAAGGAATCAAATATCACACGGTTAAGTAGTCTATGGGTACGAAAAAAAGTACGAAAAAAACGTTTGTAATTCTCTTTGAAGTGCGATGTGATATCGACCGAACGATAAATAAGGCACGCCGGCGCAAACGGCAAGCAAAACGGAGGCCGAATGGCCTTGTACAAGGAATCAAATATCACACGATTAAGTTAAGTACTCTATGGGTACGAAAAAAAGTAAAAAAAAACACGGTTAAGTTTGTAAAAAAAAACGTTTGTAATTCTCTTTGAATTGCGATGTGATATCGACCGAACGATAAATAAGGCACGCCGGCGCAAACGGCAAGCAAAACGGAGGCCGAATGGCCTTGTACAAGGAATCAAAAATCACACGGTTAAGTACTCTATGGGTACGAAAAAAAAAAAGTACGAAAAAAAATGTTTGTAATTCTCTTTGAAATGCGATGTGATATCGACCGAACGATAAATAAGGCACGCCGGCGCAAACGGCAAGAAAAACGGAGGCGAGATGGCCTTGTACAAGGAATCAAATATCACACGAGTTAGGTAGTCTATGGGTACGAAAAAAAGTACGAAAAAAACGTTTGTAATTCTCTTTGAAATGCGATGTGATATCGACCGAACGATAAATAAGGCACGCCGGCGCAAACGGCAAGCAAAACGGAGGCGAGAATGGCCTTGTACAAGGAATCAAATATCACACGGTTAAGTACTACTATGGGTACGAAAAAAAGTACGAAAAAAAACGTTTGTAATTCTCTTTGAATTGCGATGTGATATCGACCGAACGATAAATAAGGCACGCCGGCGCAAACGGCAAGCAAAACGGAGGCCGAATGGCCTTGTACAAGGAATCAAAAATCACACGATTAAGTACTCTATGGGTACGAAAAAAAGTACGAAAAAAAATGTTTGTAATTCTCTTTGAAATGCGATGTGATATCGACCAGAACGATAAATAAGGCACGCCGGCGCAAACGGCAAGAAAAACGGAGGCCAGAATGGCCTTGTACAAGGAATCAAATATCACACAGTTAAGTACTCTATGGGTACGAAAAAAAGTACGAAAAAAAGTACGAAAAAAAACGTTTGTAATTCTCTTTGAAGTACTGATGTGATATCGACCAGAACGATAAATAAGGCACGCCGGCGCAAACGGCAAGCAAAACGGAGGCCGAATGGCCTTGTACAAGGAATCAAATATCACACGGTTAAGTACTCTATGGGTACGAAAAAAAGTACGAAAAAAACGTTTGTAATTCTCTTTGAATTGCGATGTGATATCGACCGAACGAACGATAAATAAGGCACGCCGGCGCAAACGGCAAGCAAAACGGAGGCCGAGAATGGCCTTGTACAAGGAATCAAATATCACACGGTTAAGTACTCTATGGGTACGAAAAAAAGTACGAAAAAAAACGTTTGTAATTCTCTTTGAAGTGCGATGTGATATCGACCGAACGATAAATAAGGCACGCCGGCGCAAACGGCAAGCAAAACGGAGGCGGAGGCGAGAATGGCCTTGTACAAGGAATCAAATATCACACGGTTAAGTACTCTATGGGTACGAAAAAAAGTACGAAAAAAAATGTTTGTAATTCTCTTTGAAGTGCGATGTGATATCGACCGAACGATAAATAAGGCACGCCGGCGCAAACGGCAAGCAAAACGGAGGCCGAGAATGGCCTTGTACAAGGAATCAAAAATCACACGATTAAGTACTCTCTGGGTACGAAAAAAAGTACGAAAAAAAACGTTTGTAATTCTCTTTGAAATGCGATGTGATATCGACCGAACGATAAATAAGGCACGCCGGCGCAAACGGCAAGCAAAACGGAGGCGAGAATGGCCTTGTACAAGGAATCAAATATCACACGATTAAGTACTCTATGGGTACGAAAAAAAGTACGAAAAAAACGTTTGTAATTCTCTTTGAAAAAAAAATTTTGTAATTCTCTTTGATGTGATATCGACCGAACGATAAATAAGGCACGCCGGCGCAAACGGCAAGCAAAACGGAGGCGAGAATGGCCTTGTACAAGGAATCAAATATCACACGGTTAAGTACTCTATGGGTACGAAAAAAAGTACGAAAAAAACGTTTGTAATTCTCTTTGAAGTGCGATGTGATATCGACCGAACGATAAATAAGGCACGCCGGCGCAAACGGCAAGCAAAACGGAGGCCGAATGGCCTTGTACAAGGAATCAAATATCACACGGTTAAGTACTCTATGGGTACGAAAAAAAGTACGAAAAAAAACGTTTGTAATTCTCTTTGAATTGCGATGTGATATCGACCGAACGATAAATAAGGCACGCCGGCGCAAACGGCAAGCAAAACGGAGGCGAGAATGGCCTTGTACAAGGAATCAAATATCACACGGTTAAGTACTCTATGGGTACGAAAAAAAGTACGAAAAAAAACGTTTGTAATTCTCTTTGAAGTACGATGTGATATCGACCGAACGATAAATAAGGCACGCCGGCGCAAACGGCAAGCAAAACGGAGGCCGAATGGCCTTGTACAAGGAAATCAAAATCACACGAGTTAAGTACTCTATGGGTACGAAAAAAAGTACGAAAAAAAATGTTTGTAATTCTCTTTGAAGTGCGATGTGATATCGACCGAACGATAAATAAGGCACGCCGGCGCAAACGGCAAGCAAAACGGAGGCGAGAATGGCCTTGTACAAGGAATCAAATATCACACGGTTAAGTACTCTATGGGTACGAAAAAAAGTACGAAAAAAAATGTTTGTAATTCTCTTTGAAATGCGATGTGATATCGACCGAACGATAAATAAGGCACGCCGGCGCAAACGGCAAGCAAAACGGAGGCGAGAATGGCCTTGTACAAGGAATCAAATATCACACGGTTAAGTACTCTATGGGTACGAAAAAAAGTACGAAAAAAACGTTTTGTAATTCTCTTTGAAGTGCGATGTGATATCGACCGAACGATAAATAAGGCACGCCGGCGCAAACGGCAAGCAAAACGGAGGCCGAATGGCCTTGTACAAGGAATCAAAAATCACACGGTTAAGTACTCTATGGGTACGAAAAAAAGTACGAAAAAAAACGTTTGTAATTCTCTTTGAAATACGATGTGATATCGACCGAACGATAAATAAGGCACGCCGGCGCAAACGGCAAGAAAAACGGAGGCGAAAACGAATGGCCTTGTACAAGGAATCAAAAATCACACGATTAAGTACTCTATGGGTACGAAAAAAAGTACGAAAAAAAACGTTTGTAATTCTCTTTGAAATGCGATGTGATATCGACCGAACGATAAATAAGGCACGCCGGCGCAAACGGCAAGCAAAACGGAGGCCGAGAATGGCCTTGTACAAGGAATCAAATATCACACGGTTAAGTACTCTATGGGTACGAAAAAAAGTACGAAAAAACGTTTGTAATTCTCTTTGAAATGCGATGTGATATCGACCGAACGATAAATAAGGCACGCCGGCGCAAACGGCAAGCAAAACGGAGGCGAGAATGGCCTTGTACAAGGAATCAAATATCACACGATTAAGTACTCTATGGGTACGAAAAAAAGTACGAAAAAAAACGTTTGTAATTCTCTTTGAATTACGATGTGATATCGACCGAACGATAAATAAGGCACGCCGGCACAAACGGCAAGCAAAACGGAGGCGAGAATGGCCTTGTACAAGGAATCAAAAATCACACGGTTAAGTACTCTATGGGTACGAAAAAAAATAAGTACGAAAAAAAACGTTTGTAATTCTCTTTGAAATGCGTTTGTGATGTGATATCGACCGAACGATAAATAAGGCACGCCGGCGCAAACGGCAAGAAAAACGGAGGCGAGAATGGCCTTGTACAAGGAATCAAATATCACACGGTTAAGTACTCTATGGGTACGAAAAAAGTACGAAAAAAAACGTTTGTAATTCTCTTTGAAGTGCGATGTGATATCGACCGAACGATAAATAAGGCACGCCGGCGCAAACGGCAAGCAAAACGGAGGCGAGAATGGCCTTGTACAAGGAATCAAATATCACACGAGTTAAGTACTCTATGGGTACGAAAAAAAGTACGAAAAAAAACGTTTGTAATTCTCTTTGAAGTGATGTGATATCGACCGAACGATAAATAAGGCACGCCGGCGCAAACGGCAAGCAAAACGGAGGCGAGAATGGCCTTGTACAAGGAATCAAATATCACACGGTTAAGTACTCTATGGGTACGAAAAAAAGTACGAAAAAAAACGTTTGTAATTCTCTTTGAAGTGCGATGTGATATCGACCGAACGATAAATAAGGCACGCCGGCAAACGGCAAGCAAAACGGAGGCGAATGGCCTTGTACAAGGAATCAAAAATCACACGGTTAAGTACTCTATGGGTACGAAAAAAAGTACGAAAAAAAATGTTTGTAATTCTCTTTGAAGTGCGATGTGATATCGACCGAACGATAAATAAGGCACGCCGGCGCAAACGGCAAGAAAAACGGAGGCCGAATGGCCTTGTACAAGGAATCAAATAAATATCACACGGTTAAGTAGTCTATGGGTACGAAAAAAAGTACGAAAAAAAACGTTTGTAATTCTCTTTGAAATGCGATGTGATATCGACCGAACGATAAATAAGGCACGCCGGCGCAAACGGCAAGCAAAACGGAGGCCGAATGGCCTTGTACAAGGAATCAAATATCACACGGTTAAGTACTCTATGGGTACGAAAAAAAGTACGAAAAAAAACGTTTGTAATTCTCTTTGAATTGCGATGTGATATCGACCGAACGATAAATAAGGCACGCCGGCACAAACGGCAAGCAAAACGGAGGCGAGAATGGCCTTGTACAAGGAATCAAAAATCACACGAGTTAAGTACTCTATGGGTACGAAAAAAAAAGTACGAAAAAAAAACGTTTGTAATTCTCTTTGAAATGCGATGTGATATCGACCGAACGATAAATAAGGCACGCCGGCGCAAACGGCAAGAAAAACGGAGGCGAGAATGGCCTTGTACAAGGAATCAAATATCACACGGTTAAGTACTCTATGGGTACGAAAAAAAGTACGAAAAAAAACGTTTGTAATTCTCTTTGAAATGCGATGTGATATCGACCGAACGAACGATAAATAAGGCACGCCGGCGCAAACGGCAAGCAAAACGGAGGCGAGAATGGCCTTGTACAAGGAATCAAATATCACACGAGTTAAGTACTCTATGGGTACGAAAAAAAAAGTACGAAAAAAACGTTTGTAATTCTCTTTGAATTGCGATGTGATATCGACCGAACGATAAATAAGGCACGCCGGCAAAACGGCAAGCAAAACGGAGGCGAGAATGGCCTTGTACAAGGAATCAAAAATCACACAGTTAAGTACTCTATGGGTACGAAAAAAAGTACGAAAAAAACGTTTGTAATTCTCTTTGGAAGTACGATGTGATATCGACCGAACGATAAATAAGGCACGCCGGCGCAGCACGGCAAGCAAACGGAGAGCCGGAATGGCCTTGTACAAGGAATCAAAAATCACACGGTTAAGTACTACATGGGTACGAAAAAAAAGTACGAAAAAAAAAGTGTAATTCTCACTTTGAAGTGCGAGTGTGATATCGACGAGAATGATAAATAAGGCACGCCGGCGCGAAACGGCAAGCAAAACGGAGCGAGAATGGCCTTGTACAAGGAATCAAAAATCACACGGTTAAGTACTCCAATGGGTAAGAAAAAAGTACGAAAAAACGTTTGTAATTCTCTTTGAAATGCGATGTGATATAAACGAACGATAAATAAGGCACGCCGGAGCAAACGGCAAGCAAAGGCGAGACGAATGGCCTTGTACAAGGAATCAAAAATCACTATGGGTTAGAGTACTGCTATGCCAGATTAGAGCAAAAAGTGCGAAAAAAATGTTTGCTAATTCCACTTTTGAAATCTTGATGTGATCTCGACCGAGCGATAAATAAGGCACGCCGCTTCGCAAGCGGCAAACAAAACGGAGACGGGGAATGGCCTTCTTCAAGAAATCAAAAAAATCACACGGTTAAGTGCCTACATCGTTACGAAAAAAAGTACGAAAAAAAATGTTTGTAATTCTCTTTGAAATGCTTTGATGTGATATCGACCGAACGATAAATAAGGCACGCCGGTGCAAGCGCGGCAAACAAAAACGGAGACGAGGAATGACCTTGCACACAGGAATCAAGATATCACACGGTTAGGTCCTCTGTAGATTACGAAAAAAAGTATGAAATAAAGCGTTTATAATTCTCTTTGAAGCTGCTTGATGTGATATCGACTAGAACGATAAATAAGACGCGCCGGCGCAAACGGCAAGCAAAGCGGAGGCCAGGGTGAGCCTTGTACAAGGAATCAAAAATCACACGATTAAGTACTCGATGGAGTACGAAAAAAAAAGTACGAAAAAAACGTTTGCAATTCTCTTTTAGATGCGCAGTGTGATATCGACGGAATGATAAATAAGGCACGCCGGCACAAATGGCAAGCAAAACGGAGGCCGGAATGGCCTTGTGTACAAGGAGATCAAAAATCACACGAGTTAAGTACTCTATGGGTACGAAAAAAAGTACGAAAAAAAAAATGTTTGTAATTCTCTTTGAAGTACATGATGTGATGTCGACCCCGGAAT
Source organism: Gentiana straminea (assembly GCA_036785695.1). Classification (NCBI taxonomy): domain Eukaryota; kingdom Viridiplantae; phylum Streptophyta; class Magnoliopsida; order Gentianales; family Gentianaceae; genus Gentiana; species Gentiana straminea. The sequence continues at coordinate 152,457 of JAVUPR010000155.1, read as the reverse complement.
GATAAATAAGGCACGCCGGTGCAAACGGAAAGAAAAACGGAGGCAAGAGATAGCCTTGTACAAAGGGAATCAAAAATCACACTGTTTAATTGCTACAATGGGTACGAGAAAAAAGTACGAAAAAAACGTTTGTAATTCTCTTTGGAAATCTTTGATGTGATACTCGACCCGGAGAACGATAAATAAGGCACGCCGGCGCAAACGGCAAGACAAACGCGAGACGAGAATGGCACTTGTACAAGGAATCAAAAATCACACGGTTAAGTGCTACTATGGGTACGAAAAAAAGTACGAAAAAAAAACGTTTGTAATTCTCTTTGAAGTACGTGTGATATCGACGAGAACGATAAATAAGGCACGCCGGCGCAAACGGCAAGAAAAACGGAGGCGAGAATGGCCTTGTACAGAAATCAAATATCACACGGTTAAGTACTCTATGTACGAAAAAAAAGTACGAAAAAAATGTTTGTAATTCTCTTTGAAGTGCGTGTGATATCGACCGAACGATAAATAAGGCACGCCGAGCGCAAACGGCAAGCAAAACGGAGACGGAAATGGCCTTGTACAAGGAATCAAATATCACACGAGTTAAGTACTCTGCATGGGTACGAAAAAAAAGTACGAAAAAAAATGTTTGTAATTCTCTTTGAATTGCGATGTGATATCGACCGAACGATAAATAAGGCACGCCGGCGCAAGCGGCAAGCAAAACGGAGGCATGAATGGCCTTGTACAAGGAATCAAAAATCACACGATTAAGTACTACTATGGGTACGAAAAAAAGTACGAAAAAAAACGTTTGTAATTCTCTTTGAAATGCTTGATGTGATATCGACCGAACGATAAATAAGGCACGCCGGCGCAAACGGCAAGCAAAAAAACGGAGACGAGAATGGCCTTGTACAAGGAATCAAATATCACACGAGTTAAGTACTCTATGGGTACGAAAAAAAGTACGAAAAAAACGTTTGCAATTCTCTTTGAATTGCGATGTGATATCGACCGAACGATAAATAAGGCACGCCGGCACAAACGGCAAGAAAAACGGAGGCGGAATGGCCTTGTACAAGGAATCAAAAATCACACGGTTAAGTACTCTATGGGTACGAAAAAAAGTACGAAAAAAAACGTTTGTAATTCTCTTTGAAATCGATGTGATATCGACCGAACGATAAATAAGGCACGCCGGCGCAAACGGCAAGCAAAACGGAGGCGAGAATGGCCTTGTACAAGGAATCAAAATCACACGAGTTAAGTACTCTATGGGTACGAAAAAAAGTACGAAAAAAAACGTTTGTAATTCTCTTTGAAATGCGGTGATGTGATATCGACCGAACGATAAATAAGGCACGCCGGCGCAAACGGCAAGCAAAACGGAGGCCGGAATGGCCTTGTACAAGGAATCAAAATCACACAGTTAAGTACTCTATGGGTACGAAAAAAAGTACGAAAAAAAATGTTTGTAATTCTCTTTGAAGTGCGATGTGATATCGACCCGAACGATAAATAAGGCACGCCGGCGCAAACGGCAAGCAAAACGGAGGCCGAATGGCCTTGTACAAGGAATCAAATATCACACGAGTTAAGTACTCTATGGGTACGAAAAAAAGTACGAAAAAAATGTTTGTAATTCTCTTTGAAATGCGATGTGATATCGACCGAACGATAAATAAGGCACGCCGGCGCAAACGGCAAGAAAACGGAGGCGGAAATGGCCTTGTACAAGGAATCAAAAATCACACAGTTAAGTACTCTATGGGTACGAAAAAAAAGTACGAAAAAAAATGTTTGTAATTCTCTTTGAAATGCTGATGTGATATCGACCAGAACGCTAAATAAGGCACGCCGGCGCAAACGGCAAGCAAAAACGGAGGCCGAAATGGCCTTGTACAAGGAATCAAATATCACACGGTTAAGTACTCTATGGGTACGAAAAAAAAAAGTACGAAATAAAACGTTTGTAATTCTCTTTGAAGTACGATGTGATATCGACCGAACGATAAATAAGGCACGCCGAGCGCAAACGGCAAGCAAAACGGAGGCGAGAATGGCCTTGTACAAGGAATCAAAAATCACACGGTTAAGTACTCTATGGGTACGAAAAAAAGTACGAAAAAAAAAACGTTTGTAATTCTCTTTGAAATGCGATGTGATATCGACCCGAACGATAAATAAGGCACGCCGGCGCAAACGGCAAGCAAAACGGAGGCCAGAATGGCCTTGTACAAGGAATCAAAAATCACACAGTTAAGTACTCTATGGGTACGAAAAAAGTACGAAAAAAAATGTTTGTAATTCTCTTTGAAGTACGTGTGATATCGACCAGAACGATAAATAAGGCACGCCGGCGCAAACGGCAAGCAAAACGGAGGCCAGAATGGCCTTGTACAAGGAATCAAATATCACACAGTTAAGTACTCTATGGGTACGAAAAAAAGTACGAAAAAACGTTTGTAATTCTCTTTGAAATGCGATGTGATATCGACCGAACGATAAATAAGGCACGCCGGCGCAAACGGCAAGCAAAACGGAGGCGAGAATGGCCTTGTACAAGGAATCAAATATCACACGGTTAAGTACTCTATGGGTACGAAAAAAAGTACGAAAAAAACGTTTGTAATTCTCTTTGAAATGCGATGTGATATCGACCCGAACGATAAATAAGGCACGCCGGCGCAAACGGCAAGCAAAACGGAGGCGGAATGGCCTTGTACAAGGAATCAAATATCACACGGTTAAGTACTCTATGGGTACGAAAAAAAGTACGAAAAAAAACGTTTGTAATTCTCTTTGAAGTACGATGTGATATCGACGAACGATAAATAAGGCACGCCGGCGCAAACGGCAAGCAAAACGGAGGCGAGAATGGCCTTGTACAAGGAATCAAATATCACACGGTTAAGTACTCTATGGGTACGAAAAAAAGTACGAAAAAAACGTTTGTAATTCTCTTTGAATTGCGATGTGATATCGACCGAACGATAAATAAGGCACGCCGGCGCAAACGGCAAGCAAAACGGAGGCCGGAATGGCCTTGTACAAGGAATCAAAAATCACACGGTTAAGTACTCTATGGGTACGAAAAAAAGTACGAAAAAAAACGTTTGTAATTCTCTTTGAAACGATGTGATATCGACCGAACGATAAATAAGGCACGCCGGCGCAAACGGCAAGCAAAACGGAGGCGAGAATGGCCTTGTACAAGGAATCAAATATCACACGAGTTAAGTACTCTATGGGTACGAAAAAAAGTACGAAAAAAACGTTTGTAATTCTCTTTGAAATGCGATGTGATATCGACCGAACGATAAATAAGGCACGCCGGCGCAAACGGCAAGCAAAACGGAGGCGAGAATGGCCTTGTACAAGGAATCAAAAATCACACGATTAAGTACTCTATGGGTACGAAAAAAAGTACGAAAAAAACGTTTGCAATTCTCTTTGAAATGCGATGTGATATCGACCCGAACGATAAATAAGGCACGCCGGCACAAACGGCAAGCAAAACGGAGGCCAGAATGGCCTTGTACAAGAATCAAATATCACACGGTTAAGTACTCTATGGGTACGAAAAAAAAGTACGAAAAAAAACGTTTGTAATTCTCTTTGAAATGTACGATGTGATATCGACCAGAACGATAAATAAGGCACGCCGGCGCAAACGGCAAGCAAAACGGAGGCCAGAATGGCCTTGTACAAGGAATCAAATATCACACGAGTTAAGTACTCTATGGGTACGAAAAAAAGTACGAAAAAAAACGTTTGTAATTCTCTTTGAATTACGATGTGATATCGACCGAACGATAAATAATAAGGCACGCCGGCACAAACGGCAAGCAAAACGGAGGCCAGAATGGCCTTGTACAAGGAATCAAATATCACACGGTTAAGTACTCTATGGGTACGAAAAAAAGTACGAAAAAAAATGTTTGTAATTCTCTTTGAAATGCGATGTGATATCGACCGAACGATAAATAAGGCACGCCGGCGCAAACGGCAAGAAAAACGGAGGCCGAGAATGGCCTTGTACAAGGAATCAAATATCACACGAGTTAAGTACTCTATGGGTACGAAAAAAAGTACGAAAAAAAACGTTTGTAATTCTCTTTGAAATACGATGTGATATCGACCGAACGATAAATAAGGCACGCCGGCACAAACGGCAAGCAAAACGGAGGCCGGAGATGGCCTTGTACAAGGAATCAAATATCACACGAGTTAAGTACTCTATGGGTACGAAAAAAGTACGAAAAAAACGTTTGTAATTCTCTTTGAATTACGATGTGATATCGACCGAACGATAAATAAGGCACGCCGGCGCAAACGGCAAGCAAAACGGAGGCCGAATGGCCTTGTACAAGGAATCAAAAATCACACGGTTAAGTACTCTATGGGTACGAAAAAAAGTACGAAAAAAAACGTTTGTAATTCTCTTTGAAATGCGATGTGATATCGACCCGAAACGATAAATAAGGCACGCCGGCGCAAACGGCAAGAAAAACGGAGGCCGAGAATGGCCTTGTACAAGGAATCAAATATCACACGGTTAAGTACTCTATGGGTACGAAAAAAAGTACGAAAAAAACGTTTGTAATTCTCTTTGAAATGCGATGTGATATCGACCGAACGATAAATAAGGCACGCCGGCGCAAACGGCAAGCAAAACGGAGGCCGAGAATGGCCTTGTACAAGGAATCAAATATCACACGAGTTAAGTACTCTATGGGTACGAAAAAAAGTACGAAAAAAAATGTTTGTAATTCTCTTTGAATGATGTGATATCGACCGAACGATAAATAAGGCACGCCGGCACAAACGGCAAGCAAAACGGAGGCCGAATGGCCTTGTACAAGGAATCAAAAATCACACGGTTAGTACTCTATGGGTACGAAAAAAAGTACGAAAAAAAACGTTTGTAATTCTCTTTGAAGTGCGATGTGATATCGACCGAACGATAAATAAGGCACGCCGGCGCAAACGGCAAGAAAAACGGAGGCGAGAATGGCCTTGTACAAGGAATCAAATATCACACGGTTAAGGTAGTCTATGGGTACGAAAAAAAAGTACGAAATAAAACGTTTGTAATTCTCTTTGAAGTGCGATGTGATATCGACCGAACGATAAATAAGGCACGCCGGCGCAAACGGCAAGCAAAACGGAGGCCGAATGGCCTTGTACAAGGAATCAAATATCACACGAGTTAAGTACTCTATGGGTACGAAAAAAAGTACGAAAAAAAACGTTTGTAATTCTCTTTGAAGTATGCGATGTGATATCGACCGAACGATAAATAAGGCACGCCGGGGAGGCGAGAATGGCCTTGTACAAGGAATCAAAATCACACGGTTAAGTACTCTATGGGTACGAAAAAAAGTACGAAAAAAAATGTTTGTAATTCTCTTTGAAATGCGATGTGATATCGACCGAACGATAAATAAGGCACGCCGGCGCAAACGGCAAGCAAAACGGAGGCCGAATGGCCTTGTACAAGGAATCAAATATCACACGGTTAAGTAGTCTATGGGTACGAAAAAAAGTACGAAATAAAACGTTTGTAATTCTCTTTGAAGTGCGATGTGATATCGACCGAACGATAAATAAGGCACGCCGGCGCAAACGGCAAGCAAAACGGAGGCCGGAGAATGGCCTTGTACAAGGAATCAAATATCACACAGTTAAGTACTCTATGGGTACGAAAAAAAGTACGAAAAAAAACGTTTGCAATTCTCTTTGAATTACGGATGTGATATCGACCAGAACGATAAATAAGGCACGCCGGCACAAACGGCAAGCAAAACGGAGGCCAGAATGGCCTTGTACAAGGAATCAAAAATCACACTGTTAAGTACTCTATGGGTACGAAAAAAAAGTACGAAAAAAAATGTTTGTAATTCTCTTTGAAGTGCGATGTGATATCGACCGAACGATAAATAAGGCACGCCGGCGCAAACGGCAAGCAAAAACGGAGGCCGAGAATGGCCTTGTACAAGGAATCAAATATCACACGGTTAAGTACTCTATGGGTACGAAAAAAAGTACGAAAAAAACGTTTGTAATTCTCTTTGAAATGCGATGTGATATCGACCGAACGATAAATAAGGCACGCCGGCGCAAACGGCAAGCAAAACGGAGGCCAGAATGGCCTTGTACAAGGAATCAAATATCACACGATTAAGTACTCTATGGGTACGAAAAAAAGTACGAAAAAAACGTTTGTAATTCTCTTTGAAATGCGATGTGATATCGACCGAACGATAAATAAGGCACGCCGGCGCAAACGGCAAGCAAAACGGAGGCGAGAATGGCCTTGTACAAGGAATCAAAAATCACACGATTAAGTACTCATGGGTACGAAAAAAAGTACGAAAAAAAATGTTTGTAATTCTCTTTGAAATGCGATGTGATATCGACCGAACGATAAATAAGGCACGCCGGCGCAAACGGCAAGAAAAACGGAGGCCGGAATGGCCTTGTACAAGGAATCAAATATCACACGGTTAAGTAGTCTATGGGTACGAAAAAAAGTACGAAATAAAACGTTTGTAATTCTCTTTGAAGTGCGATGTGATATCGACCGAACGATAAATAAGGCACGCCGGCGCAAACGGCAAGCAAAACGGAGGCCGAGAATGGCCTTGTACAAGGAATCAAATATCACACGATTAAGTACTCTATGGGTACGAAAAAAAGTACGAAAAAAAACGTTTGTAATTCTCTTTGAATTGCGATGTGATATCGACCGAACGATAAATAAGGCACGCCGGCGCAAACGGCAAGCAAAACGGAGGCGAGAATGGCCTTGTACAAGGAATCAAAAATCACACGGTTAAGTACTCTATGGGTACGAAAAAAAGTACGAAAAAAAATGTTTGTAATTCTCTTTGAAATGCGATGTGATATCGACCGAACGATAAATAAGGCACGCCGGCGCAAACGGCAAGAAAAACGGAGGCGAGAATGGCCTTGTACAAGGAATCAAATATCACACGGTTAAGTAGTCTATGGGTACGAAAAAAAGTACGAAATAAAACGTTTGTAATTCTCTTTGAAGTGCGATGTGATATCGACCGAACGATAAATAAGGCACGCCGGCGCAAACGGCAAGCAAAACGGAGGCCGAGAATGGCCTTGTACAAGGAATCAAATATCACACGGTTAAGTACTCTATGGGTACGAAAAAAAGTACGAAAAAAAACGTTTGCAATTCTCTTTGAATTACGTGTGATATCGACCGAACGATAAATAAGGCACGCCGGCACAAACGGCAAGCAAAACGGAGGCCGAGAATGGCCTTGTACAAGGAATCAAAAATCACACGGTTAAGTACTCTATGGGTACGAAAAAAAGTACGAAAAAAAACGTTTGTAATTCTCTTTGAAATGCGATGTGATATCGACCGAACGATAAATAAGGCACGCCGGCGCAAACGGCAAGAAAAACGGAGGCCGAATGGCCTTGTACAAGGAATCAAATATCACACGGTTAAGTACTCTATGGGTACGAAAAAAAGTACGAAAAAAAACGTTTGTAATTCTCTTTGAAGTACGATGTGATATCGACCGAACGATAAATAAGGCACGCCGGCGCAAACGGCAAGCAAAACGGAGGCCGAGAATGGCCTTGTACAAGGAATCAAAAATCACACGGTTAAGTACTCTATGGGTACGAAAAAAAGTACGAAAAAAAACGTTTGTAATTCTCTTTGAAATGCGATGTGATATCGACCGAACGATAAATAAGGCACGCCGGCGCAAACGGCAAGCAAAACGGAGACGAGAATGGCCTTGTACAAGGAATCAAAAATCACACGGTTAAGTACTCTATGGGTACGAAAAAAAGTACGAAAAAAAACGTTTGTAATTCTCTTTGAAATGCGATGTGATATCGACCGAACGATAAATAAGGCACGCCGGCGCAAACGGCAAGCAAAACGGAGGCCGGAATGGCCTTGTACAAGGAATCAAAAATCACACGGTTAAGTACTCTATGGGTACGAAAAAAAGTACGAAAAAAAATGTTTGTAATTCTCTTTGAAGTACGATGTGATATCGACCGAACGATAAATAAGGCACGCCGGCGCAAACGGCAAGCAAAACGGAGGCGAGAATGGCCTTGTACAAGGAATCAAATATCACACGGTTAAGTACTCTATGGGTACGAAAAAAAGTACGAAAAAAAACGTTTGTAATTCTCTTTGAAGTACGTGTGATATCGACCGAACGATAAATAAGGCACGCCGGCGCAAACGGCAAGCAAAACGGAGGCGAGAATGGCCTTGTACAAGGAATCAAAAATCACACGGTTAAGTACTCTATGGGTACGAAAAAAAGTACGAAAAAAAATGTTTGTAATTCTCTTTGAAATTACGATGTGATATCGACCGAACGATAAATAAGGCACGCCGGCACAAACGGCAAGCAAAACGGAGGCCGAGAATGGCCTTGTACAAGGAATCAAAAATCACACGGTTAAGTACTCTATGGGTACGAAAAAAAGTACGAAAAAAAATGTTTGTAATTCTCTTTGAAATGCGATGTGATATCGACCGAACGATAAATAAGGCACGCCGGCGCAAACGGCAAGCAAAACGGAGGCGAGAATGGCCTTGTACAAGGAATCAAAAATCACACGAGTTAAGTACTCTATGGGTACGAAAAAAAGTACGAAAAAAAACGTTTGTAATTCTCTTTGAAGTGCGATGTGATATCGACCGAACGATAAATAAGGCACGCCGGCGCAAACGGCAAGCAAAACGGAGGCCGAGAATGGCCTTGTACAAGGAATCAAAAATCACACGATTAAGTACTCTATGGGTACGAAAAAAAGTACGAAAAAAAACGTTTGTAATTCTCTTTGAAATACGATGTGATATCGACCGAACGATAAATAAGGCACGCCGGCGCAAACGGCAAGCAAAACGGAGGCCGAGAATGGCCTTGTACAAGGAATCAAATATCACACGATTAAGTACTCTATGGGTACGAAAAAAAGTACGAAAAAAACGTTTGTAATTCTCTTTGAAATGCGATGTGATATCGACCGAACGATAAATAAGGCACGCCGGCGCAAACGGCAAGCAAAACGGAGGCGAGAATGGCCTTGTACAAGGAATCAAAAATCACACGATTAAGTACTCTATGGGTACGAAAAAAAGTACGAAAAAAAATGTTTGTAATTCTCTTTGAAATGCGATGTGATATCGACCGAACGATAAATAAGGCACGCCGGCGCAAACGGCAAGCAAAACGGAGGCCGAGAATGGCCTTGTACAAGGAATCAAAAATCACACGATTAAGTACTCTATGGGTACGAAAAAAAGTACGAAAAAAAAAACGTTTGTAATTCTCTTTGAAATGCGATGTGATATCGACCGAACGATAAATAAGGCACGCCGGCGCAAACGGCAAGCAAAACGGAGGCGAGAATGGCCTTGTACAAGGAATCAAAAATCACACGGTTAAGTACTCTATGGGTACGAAAAAAAGTACGAAAAAAACGTTTGTAATTCTCTTTGAAATGCGATGTGATATCGACCGAACGATAAATAAGGCACGCCGGCGCAAACGGCAAGCAAAACGGAGGCCGAATGGCCTTGTACAAGGAATCAAAAATCACACGGTTAAGTACTCTATGGGTACGAAAAAAAGTACGAAAAAAAACGTTTGTAATTCTCTTTGAAATACGATGTGATATCGACCGAACGATAAATAAGGCACGCCGGCGCAAACGGCAAGCAAAACGGAGGCCGAATGGCCTTGTACAAGGAATCAAAAATCACACGGTTAAGTACTCTATGGGTACGAAAAAAAGTACGAAAAAAACGTTTGTAATTCTCTTTGAAGTACGATGTGATATCGACCGAACGATAAATAAGGCACGCCGGCGCAAACGGCAAGCAAAACGGAGGCGAGAATGGCCTTGTACAAGGAATCAAAAATCACACGGTTAAGTACTCTATGGGTACGAAAAAAAGTACGAAAAAAAACGTTTGTAATTCTCTTTGAAGTGCGATGTGATATCGACCGAACGATAAATAAGGCACGCCGGCGCAAACGGCAAGCAAAACGGAGGCGAGAATGGCCTTGTACAAGGAATCAAAAATCACACGGTTAAGTACTCTATGGGTACGAAAAAAAGTACGAAAAAAAATGTTTGTAATTCTCTTTGAAGTGCGATGTGATATCGACCAGAACGATAAATAAGGCACGCCGGCGCAAACGGCAAGCAAAACGGAGGCCAGAATGGCCTTGTACAAGGAATCAAAAATCACACAGTTAAGTACTCTATGGGTACGAAAAAAAAGTACGAAAAAAAAATGTTTGTAATTCTCTTTGAAGTACTGATGTGATATCGACCAGAACGATAAATAAGGCACGCCGGCGCAAACGGCAAGCAAAACGGAGGCGAGAATGGCCTTGTACAAGGAATCAAAAATCACACGAGTTAAGTACTCTATGGGTACGAAAAAAAGTACGAAAAAAAACGTTTGTAATTCTCTTTGAAGTGCGATGTGATATCGACCGAACGATAAATAAGGCACGCCGGCGCAAACGGCAAGCAAAACGGAGGCGAGAATGGCCTTGTACAAGGAATCAAAAATCACACGAGTTAAGTACTCTATGGGTACGAAAAAAGTACGAAAAAAAATGTTTGTAATTCTCTTTGAAATGCGATGTGATATCGACCGAACGATAAATAAGGCACGCCGGCGCAAACGGCAAGCAAAACGGAGACGAGAATGGCCTTGTACAAGGAATCAAAAATCACACGGTTAAGTACTCTATGGGTACGAAAAAAAGTACGAAAAAAAACGTTTGTAATTCTCTTTGAAATACGATGTGATATCGACCGAACGATAAATAAGGCACGCCGGCGCAAACGGCAAGCAAAACGGAGGCGGAATGGCCTTGTACAAGGAATCAAAAATCACACGGTTAAGTACTCTATGGGTACGAAAAAAAGTACGAAAAAAAACGTTTGTAATTCTCTTTGAAGTACGTGTGATATCGACCGAACGATAAATAAGGCACGCCGGCGCAAACGGCAAGCAAAACGGAGGCCGGAATGGCCTTGTACAAGGAATCAAAAATCACACGGTTAAGTACTCTATGGGTACGAAAAAAAGTACGAAAAAAAACGTTTGTAATTCTCTTTGAAGTGCGTGTGATATCGACCGAACGATAAATAAGGCACGCCGGCGCAAACGGCAAGCAAAACGGAGGCCCCGAGAATGGCCTTGTACAAGGAATCAAAAATCACACGGTTAAGTACTCTATGGGTACGAAAAAAAGTACGAAAAAAAACGTTTGTAATTCTCTTTGAAGTGCGATGTGATATCGACCGAACGATAAATAAGGCACGCCGGCGCAAACGGCAAGCAAAACGGAGGCCGAATGGCCTTGTACAAGGAATCAAAAATCACACGGTTAAGTACTCTATGGGTACGAAAAAAAGTACGAAAAAAAACGTTTGTAATTCTCTTTGAAATGCGATGTGATATCGACCGAACGATAAATAAGGCACGCCGGCGCAAACGGCAAGCAAAAACGGAGGCGGAATGGCCTTGTACAAGGAATCAAAAATCACACGATTAAGTACTCTATGGGTACGAAAAAAAAGTACGAAAAAAACGTTTGTAATTCTCTTTGAAATGCGATGTGATATCGACCGAACGATAAATAAGGCACGCCGGCGCAAACGGCAAGCAAAACGGAGGCGAGAATGGCCTTGTACAAGGAATCAAAAATCACACGGTTAAGTACTCTATGGGTACGAAAAAAAGTACGAAAAAAAAAACGTTTGTAATTCTCTTTGAAATGCGATGTGATATCGACCGAACGATAAATAAGGCACGCCGGCGCAAACGGCAAGCAAAACGGAGGCGAGAATGGCCTTGTACAAGGAATCAAAAATCACACGGTTAAGTACTCTATGGGTACGAAAAAAAGTACGAAAAAAAACGTTTGTAATTCTCTTTGAAGTACGATGTGATATCGACCGAACGATAAATAAGGCACGCCGGCGCAAACGGCAAGCAAAACGGAGGCGAGAATGGCCTTGTACAAGGAATCAAAATCACACGATTAAGTACTCTATGGGTACGAAAAAAAGTACGAAAAAAAACGTTTGTAATTCTCTTTGAAGTGCGATGTGATATCGACCGAACGATAAATAAGGCACGCCGGCGCAAACGGCAAGCAAAACGGAGGCGAGAATGGCCTTGTACAAGGAATCAAAAATCACACGGTTAAGTACTCTATGGGTACGAAAAAAAGTACGAAAAAAAACGTTTGTAATTCTCTTTGAAATGCGATGTGATATCGACCGAACGATAAATAAGGCACGCCGGCGCAAACGGCAAGCAAAACGGAGGCCGAATGGCCTTGTACAAGGAATCAAAAATCACACGGTTAAGTACTCTATGGGTACGAAAAAAAGTACGAAAAAAAACGTTTGTAATTCTCTTTGAAATGCGATGTGATATCGACCGAACGATAAATAAGGCACGCCGGCGCAAACGGCAAGCAAAACGGAGGCGAGAATGGCCTTGTACAAGGAATCAAAAATCACACGGTTAAGTACTCTATGGGTACGAAAAAAAGTACGAAAAAAAACGTTTGTAATTCTCTTTGAAATGCGATGTGATATCGACCGAACGATAAATAAGGCACGCCGGCGCAAACGGCAAGCAAAACGGAGGCGAGAATGGCCTTGTACAAGGAATCAAAAATCACACGGTTAAGTACTCTATGGGTACGAAAAAAAGTACGAAAAAAACGTTTGTAATTCTCTTTGAAATGCGATGTGATATCGACCGAACGATAAATAAGGCACGCCGGCGCAAACGGCAAGCAAAACGGAGGCGAGAATGGCCTTGTACAAGGAATCAAAAATCACACGGTTAAGTACTCTATGGGTACGAAAAAAAGTACGAAAAAAAACGTTTGTAATTCTCTTTGAAATGCGATGTGATATCGACCGAACGATAAATAAGGCACGCCGGCGCAAACGGCAAGCAAAACGGAGGCCGAATGGCCTTGTACAAGGAATCAAAAATCACACGGTTAAGTACTCTATGGGTACGAAAAAAAGTACGAAAAAAAATGTTTGTAATTCTCTTTGAAGTACGTGTGATATCGACCGAACGATAAATAAGGCACGCCGGCGCAAACGGCAAGCAAAACGGAGACGAGAATGGCCTTGTACAAGGAATCAAAAATCACACGGTTAAGTACTCTATGGGTACGAAAAAAAGTACGAAAAAAACGTTTGTAATTCTCTTTGAAATGCGATGTGATATCGACCGAACGATAAATAAGGCACGCCGGCGCAAACGGCAAGCAAAACGGAGGCCGAATGGCCTTGTACAAGGAATCAAAAATCACACGGTTAAGTACTCTATGGGTACGAAAAAAAGTACGAAAAAAAACGTTTGTAATTCTCTTTGAAATGCGATGTGATATCGACCCGAACGATAAATAAGGCACGCCGGCGCAAACGGCAAGCAAAACGGAGGCCGAGAATGGCCTTGTACAAGGAATCAAAAATCACACGGTTAAGTACTCTATGGGTACGAAAAAAAGTACGAAAAAAAACGTTTGTAATTCTCTTTGAAATGCGATGTGATATCGACCGAACGATAAATAAGGCACGCCGGCGCAAACGGCAAGCAAAACGGAGGCCGAATGGCCTTGTACAAGGAATCAAAAATCACACGATTAAGTACTCTATGGGTACGAAAAAAAGTACGAAAAAAAACGTTTGTAATTCTCTTTGAAATACGATGTGATATCGACCGAACGATAAATAAGGCACGCCGGCGCAAACGGCAAGCAAAACGGAGGCCGGAATGGCCTTGTACAAGGAATCAAAAATCACACGGTTAAGTACTCTATGGGTACGAAAAAAAGTACGAAAAAAAACGTTTGTAATTCTCTTTGAAGTGCGATGTGATATCGACCGAACGATAAATAAGGCACGCCGGCGCAAACGGCAAGCAAAACGGAGGCCGAGAATGGCCTTGTACAAGGAATCAAAAATCACACGGTTAAGTACTCTATGGGTACGAAAAAAAGTACGAAAAAAAAACGTTTGTAATTCTCTTTGAAGTACGATGTGATATCGACCGAACGATAAATAAGGCACGCCGGCGCAAACGGCAAGCAAAACGGAGGCCGAGAATGGCCTTGTACAAGGAATCAAAAATCACACGGTTAAGTACTCTATGGGTACGAAAAAAAGTACGAAAAAAACGTTTGTAATTCTCTTTGAAGTGCGATGTGATATCGACCGAACGATAAATAAGGCACGCCGGCGCAAACGGCAAGCAAAACGGAGGCGAGAATGGCCTTGTACAAGGAATCAAAAATCACACGGTTAAGTACTCTATGGGTACGAAAAAAAGTACGAAAAAAAACGTTTGTAATTCTCTTTGAAATGCGATGTGATATCGACCGAACGATAAATAAGGCACGCCGGCGCAAACGGCAAGCAAAACGGAGGCGAGAATGGCCTTGTACAAGGAATCAAAAATCACACGGTTAAGTACTCTATGGGTACGAAAAAAAGTACGAAAAAAAACGTTTGTAATTCTCTTTGAAGTGCGATGTGATATCGACCGAACGATAAATAAGGCACGCCGGCGCAAACGGCAAGCAAAACGGAGGCCGGAATGGCCTTGTACAAGGAATCAAAAATCACACGATTAAGTACTCTATGGGTACGAAAAAAAGTACGAAAAAAAACGTTTGTAATTCTCTTTGAAATGCGATGTGATATCGACCGAACGATAAATAAGGCACGCCGGCGCAAACGGCAAGCAAAACGGAGGCGAGAATGGCCTTGTACAAGGAATCAAAAATCACACGATTAAGTACTCTATGGGTACGAAAAAAAGTACGAAAAAAAACGTTTGTAATTCTCTTTGAAATACGATGTGATATCGACCGAACGATAAATAAGGCACGCCGGCGCAAACGGCAAGCAAAACGGAGGCGAGAATGGCCTTGTACAAGGAATCAAAAATCACACGGTTAAGTACTCTATGGGTACGAAAAAAAGTACGAAAAAAACGTTTGTAATTCTCTTTGAAGTGCGATGTGATATCGACCGAACGATAAATAAGGCACGCCGGCGCAAACGGCAAGCAAAACGGAGGCGAGAATGGCCTTGTACAAGGAATCAAAAATCACACGATTAAGTACTCTATGGGTACGAAAAAAAGTACGAAAAAAACGTTTGTAATTCTCTTTGAATGCGATGTGATATCGACCGAACGATAAATAAGGCACGCCGGCGCAAACGGCAAGCAAAACGGAGGCGGAATGGCCTTGTACAAGGAATCAAAAATCACACGAGTTAAGTACTCTATGGGTACGAAAAAAAGTACGAAAAAAAACGTTTGTAATTCTCTTTGAAATGCGATGTGATATCGACCGAACGATAAATAAGGCACGCCGGCGCAAACGGCAAGCAAAACGGAGGCGAGAATGGCCTTGTACAAGGAATCAAAAATCACACGGTTAAGTACTCTATGGGTACGAAAAAAAGTACGAAAAAAAAACGTTTGTAATTCTCTTTGAAATACGATGTGATATCGACCGAAACGATAAATAAGGCACGCCGGCGCAAACGGCAAGCAAAACGGAGGCGAGAATGGCCTTGTACAAGGAATCAAAAATCACACGAGTTAAGTACTCTATGGGTACGAAAAAAAGTACGAAAAAAAACGTTTGTAATTCTCTTTGAAATGCGATGTGATATCGACCGAACGATAAATAAGGCACGCCGGCGCAAACGGCAAGCAAAACGGAGGCAGAAATGGCCTTGTACAAGGAATCAAAAATCACACGATTAAGTACTCTATGGGTACGAAAAAAAGTACGAAAAAAACGTTTGTAATTCTCTTTGAAGTCTGCGATGTGATATCGACCGAACGATAAATAAGGCACGCCGGCGCAAACGGCAAGCAAAACGGAGGCCGGAGATGGCCTTGTACAAGGAATCAAAATCACACGGTTAAGTACTCTATGGGTACGAAAAAAAGTACGAAAAAAAACGTTTGTAATTCTCTTTGAAATGCGTGTGATATCGACCGAACGATAAATAAGGCACGCCGGCGCAAACGGCAAGCAAAACGGAGGCGGAATGGCCTTGTACAAGGAATCAAAAATCACACGGTTAAGTACTCTATGGGTACGAAAAAAAGTACGAAAAAAAACGTTTGTAATTCTCTTTGAAATGCGATGTGATATCGACCGAACGATAAATAAGGCACGCCGGCGCAAACGGCAAGCAAAAACGGAGGCACAGAATGGCCTTGTACAAGGAATCAAAAATCACACGGTTAAGTACTCTATGGGTACGAAAAAAAGTACGAAAAAAAACGTTTGTAATTCTCTTTGAAGTACGATGTGATATCGACCCGAACGATAAATAAGGCACGCCGAGCGCAAACGGCAAGCAAAACGGAGGCAGGAATGGCCTTGTACAAGGAATCAAAAATCACACGGTTAAGTACTCTGTGGAGTACGAAAAAAAGTACGAAAAAAAACGTTTGTAATTCTCTTTGAAGTACGTGTGATATCGACCGAACGATAAATAAGGCACGCCGGCGCAAACGGCAAGCAAAACGGAGGCGAGAATGGCCTTGTACAAGGAATCAAAAATCACACGGTTAAGTACTACTATGGGTACGAAAAAAAAGTACGAAAAAAAACGTTTGTAATTCTCTTTGGAAATGCGATGTGATATCGACCGAACGATAAATAAGGCACGCCGGCGCAAACGGCAAGCAAAACGGAGGCGAGAATGGCCTTGTACAAGGAATCAAAAATCACACGGTTAAGTACTCTATGGGTGCACGAAAAAAAGTACGAAAAAAACGTTTGTAATTCTCTTTGGAAATCTTGATGTGATATCGACCGAAACGATAAATAAGGCACGCCGGCGCAAACGGCAAGCAAAACGGAGGCCGAGAATGGCCTTGTACAAGGAATCAAATATCACACGGTTAGGTAGTCTATAAAAAAAACGTGCCGTAATGGGAACGAAAAAAGTACGAAATAAAATCGTTTGTAATTCTCTTTGAAATGCGATGTGATATCGTCCAGAACGATAAATAAGGCACGCGGCTGAGCGCATAAGCGGCAAGCAAAGCGGAGGGCGAGAATGGCCTTGTACAAAGAATCAAAAATCACACGGTTAAGTACTCTATGCGATACGAAAAAAATACGAAAAAAAGCGTTTGTAATTCTCTTTGGAAGTGTTTTGATGTGATATCGACGAACGATAAATAAGGCACGCCGGCGCAAACGGCAAGCAAAACGGAGGCGGAGAATGGCCTTGTACAAGGAATCAAAAATCACACGAGTTAAGTACTCTATGGGTACGAAAAAAGTACGAAAAAAAAACGTTTGTAATTCTCTTTGAAATACTCGATGTGATATAAACCCGAGACGATAAATAAGGCACGCCGGCGCAAACGGCAAGCAAAACGGAGACGACGAATGGCCTTGTACAAGGAATCAAAAATCACACGGTTAAGTACTCTATGGGTACGAAAAAAAGTACGAAAAAAAAAAAACGTTTGTAATTCTCTTTGAAGTGCGATGTGATATCGACCAGAACGATAAATAAGGCACGCCGGCGCAAGCGGCAAGAAAAACCCGGAGGCCGAGAATGGCCTTGTACAAGGAATCAAAAATCACACGAGTTAAGTACTCTGGGTAGAAAAAAAGTACTGAAAAAAAATGTTTGTAATTCTCTTTGAAATGCGATGTGATATCGACCGAACGATAAATAAGGCACGCCGGCGAGCAAACGGCGAAGCAAAACGGAGGCGAGAATGGCCTTGTACAAGGAATCAAAAATCACACGAGTTAAGTACTGTAGGGTACGAAAAAAAAGTACGAAAAAAAAACGTTTGTAATTCTCTTTGAATCTGCGTGTGATATCGACCGAACGATAAATAAGGCACGCCGGCGCAAACGGCAAGCAAACGGAGGCCGAGATGGCCTTGGCACAAGGAATCAAAAATCACACGGTTAAGTACTTTTATGGGTACGAAAAAAAGTACGAAAAAAAACGTTTGTAATTCTCTTTGGAAATCTTGAAATGTTATATCGACCGAATGATAAATAAGGCACGCCGAGCGCAACGGCACGGCAAACGGCAAAAACGGAGGCCCCGAGAATGGCCTTGTACAAAGGAATCAAAAATCACACGATTAAGTACTCAATGGGTACGAAAAAAAAGTATGAAAAAAAGCGTTTGTAATTCTCTTTGAAATGCGATGTGATAAAGTACTCTATGGGTACGAAAAAAAGTACGAAAAAAAACGTTTGTAATTCTCTTTGAAGTGCGATGTGATATCGACCGAACGATAAATAAGGCACGCCGGCGCAAACGGCAAGAAAAACGGAGGCCGGAGAATGGCCTTGTACAAGGAATCAAATATCACACGGTTAAGTACTCTATGGGTACGAAAAAAAGTACGAAAAAAAACGTTTGTAATTCTCTTTGAAATGCGATGTGATATCGACCGAACGATAAATAAGGCACGCCGGCGCAAACGGCAAGCAAAACGGAGGCCGAATGGCCTTGTACAAGGAATCAAATATCACACGGTTAAGTACTCTATGGGTACGAAAAAAAGTACGAAAAAAAACGTTTGTAATTCTCTTTGAAGTGCGATGTGATATCGACCGAACGATAAATAAGGCACGCCGGCGCAAACGGCAAGCAAAACGGAGGCGAATGGCCTTGTACAAGGAATCAAATATCACACGGTTAAGTACTCTATGGGTACGAAAAAAGTACGAAAAAAACGTTTGTAATTCTCTTTGAATTGCTGTGATATCGACCAGAACGATAAATAAGGCACGCCGGCACAAACGGCAAGCAAAACGGAGGCCGAATGGCCTTGTACAAGGAATCAAAAATCACACGGTTAAGTACTCTATGGGTACGAAAAAAAGTACGAAAAAAAATGTTTGTAATTCTCTTTGAAATGCGATGTGATATCGACCGAACGATAAATAAGGCACGCCGGCGCAAACGGCAAGAAAAACGGAGGCGAGAATGGCCTTGTACAAGGAATCAAATATCACACGGTTAAGTACTCTATGGGTACGAAAAAAAGTACGAAAAAAAACGTTTGTAATTCTCTTTGAAATGCGATGTGATATCGACCGAACGATAAATAAGGCACGCCGGCGCAAACGGCAAGAAAAACGGAGGCGAGAATGGCCTTGTACAAGGAATCAAATATCACACGAGTTAAGTACTCTATGGGTACGAAAAAAAGTACGAAAAAAAACGTTTGTAATTCTCTTTGAAATGCGATGTGATATCGACCGAACGATAAATAAGGCACGCCGGCGCAAACGGCAAGCAAAACGGAGGCGAGAATGGCCTTGTACAAGGAATCAAATATCACACGGTTAAGTACTCTATGGGTACGAAAAAAAGTACGAAAAAAAACGTTTGTAATTCTCTTTGAATTGCGATGTGATATCGACCGAACGATAAATAAGGCACGCCGGCGCAAACGGCAAGCAAAACGGAGGCGAGAATGGCCTTGTACAAGGAATCAAAATCACACGGTTAAGTACTCTATGGGTACGAAAAAAAGTACGAAAAAAAACGTTTGTAATTCTCTTTGAAATGCGATGTGATATCGACCGAACGATAAATAAGGCACGCCGGCGCAAACGGCAAGAAAAACGGAGGCCGAATGGCCTTGTACAAGGAATCAAATATCACACGGTTAAGTACTCTATGGGTACGAAAAAAAGTACGAAAAAAACGTTTGTAATTCTCTTTGAAGTGCGATGTGATATCGACCGAACGATAAATAAGGCACGCCGGCGCAAACGGCAAGCAAAACGGAGGCGAGAATGGCCTTGTACAAGGAATCAAATATCACACGGTTAAGTACTCTATGGGTACGAAAAAAAGTACGAAAAAAACGTTTGTAATTCTCTTTGAAATGCGATGTGATATCGACCGAACGATAAATAAGGCACGCCGGCGCAAACGGCAAGCAAAACGGAGGCGAGAATGGCCTTGTACAAGGAATCAAATATCACACGATTAAGTACTCTATGGGTACGAAAAAAAGTACGAAAAAAAATGTTTGTAATTCTCTTTGAATGCGATGTGATATCGACCGAACGATAAATAAGGCACGCCGGCGCAAACGGCAAGCAAAACGGAGGCCGAATGGCCTTGTACAAGGAATCAAAAATCACACGGTTAAGTACTCTCTATGGGTACGAAAAAAAGTACGAAAAAAACGTTTGTAATTCTCTTTGAAATGCGATGTGATATCGACCAGAACGATAAATAAGGCACGCCGGCGCAAACGGCAAGCAAAACGGAGGCCAGAATGGCCTTGTACAAGGAATCAAATATCACACAGTTAGGTAGTCTATGGGTACGAAAAAAAGTACGAAAAAAAATGTTTGTAATTCTCTTTGAAATACTGATGTGATATCGACCAGAACGATAAATAAGGCACGCCGGCGCAAACGGCAAGCAAAACGGAGGCGAGAATGGCCTTGTACAAGGAATCAAATATCACACGGTTAAGTACTCTATGGGTACGAAAAAAAGTACGAAAAAAAACGTTTGTAATTCTCTTTGAAATGCGATGTGATATCGACCGAACGATAAATAAGGCACGCCGGCGCAAACGGCAAGCAAAACGGAGGCGAGAATGGCCTTGTACAAGGAATCAAATATCACACGGTTAAGTACTCTATGGGTACGAAAAAAAGTACGAAAAAAACGTTTGTAATTCTCTTTGAAGTGCGATGTGATATCGACCGAACGATAAATAAGGCACGCCGGCGCAAACGGCAAGCAAAACGGAGGCCGAATGGCCTTGTACAAGGAATCAAATATCACACGGTTAAGTACTCTATGGGTACGAAAAAAAGTACGAAAAAAAACGTTTGTAATTCTCTTTGAAGTGCGATGTGATATCGACCGAACGATAAATAAGGCACGCCGGCGCAAACGGCAAGAAAAACGGAGGCGAGAATGGCCTTGTACAAGGAATCAAAAATCACACGGTTAAGTACTCTATGGGTACGAAAAAAAGTACGAAAAAAAACGTTTGTAATTCTCTTTGAAGTGCGATGTGATATCGACCGAACGATAAATAAGGCACGCCGGCGCAAACGGCAAGAAAAACGGAGGCCGAGAATGGCCTTGTACAAGGAATCAAATATCACACGGTTAAGTACTCTATGGGTACGAAAAAAAGTACGAAAAAAAACGTTTGTAATTCTCTTTGAAATGCGATGTGATATCGACCGAACGATAAATAAGGCACGCCGGCGCAAACGGCAAGCAAAACGGAGGCGAGAATGGCCTTGTACAAGGAATCAAATATCACACGGTTAAGTACTCTATGGGTACGAAAAAAAGTACGAAAAAAAACGTTTGTAATTCTCTTTGAATTGCGATGTGATATCGACCGAACGATAAATAAGGCACGCCGGCACAAACGGCAAGCAAAACGGAGGCCGAGAATGGCCTTGTACAAGGAATCAAAAATCACACGAGTTAAGTACTCTATGGGTACGAAAAAAAGTACGAAAAAAAATGTTTGTAATTCTCTTTGAAGTGCGATGTGATATCGACCGAACGATAAATAAGGCACGCCGGCGCAAACGGCAAGAAAAACGGAGGCCGAATGGCCTTGTACAAGGAATCAAATATCACACGAGTTAGGTAGTCTATGGGTACGAAAAAAAGTACGAAAAAAACGTTTGTAATTCTCTTTGAAATGCGATGTGATATCGACCGAACGATAAATAAGGCACGCCGGCGCAAACGGCAAGCAAAACGGAGGCGAGAATGGCCTTGTACAAGGAATCAAATATCACACGAGTTAAGTACTCTATGGGTACGAAAAAAAGTACGAAAAAAAACGTTTGTAATTCTCTTTGAATTGCGATGTGATATCGACCGAACGATAAATAAGGCACGCCGGCGCAAACGGCAAGCAAAACGGAGGCGAGAATGGCCTTGTACAAGGAATCAAAAATCACACGGTTAAGTACTCTATGGGTACGAAAAAAAGTACGAAAAAAAACGTTTGTAATTCTCTTTGAAGTGCGATGTGATATCGACCGAACGATAAATAAGGCACGCCGGCGCAAACGGCAAGCAAAACGGAGGCCGAGAATGGCCTTGTACAAGGAATCAAAAATCACACGGTTAAGTACTCTATGGGTACGAAAAAAAGTACGAAAAAAAACGTTTGTAATTCTCTTTGAAATGCGATGTGATATCGACCGAACGATAAATAAGGCACGCCGGCGCAAACGGCAAGAAAAACGGAGGCGAGAATGGCCTTGTACAAGGAATCAAATATCACACGGTTAAGTACTCTATGGGTACGAAAAAAAGTACGAAAAAAAACGTTTGTAATTCTCTTTGAAATGCGATGTGATATCGACCGAACGATAAATAAGGCACGCCGGCGCAAACGGCAAGCAAAACGGAGGCGAGAATGGCCTTGTACAAGGAATCAAATATCACACGGTTAAGTACTCTATGGGTACGAAAAAAAGTACGAAAAAAAACGTTTGTAATTCTCTTTGAAATGCGATGTGATATCGACCGAACGATAAATAAGGCACGCCGGCGCAAACGGCAAGCAAAACGGAGGCGAGAATGGCCTTGTACAAGGAATCAAATATCACACGGTTAAGTACTCTATGGGTACGAAAAAAAGTACGAAAAAAACGTTTGTAATTCTCTTTGAAGTGCGATGTGATATCGACCGAACGATAAATAAGGCACGCCGGCACAAACGGCAAGCAAAACGGAGGCCGAGAATGGCCTTGTACAAGGAATCAAAAATCACACGGTTAAGTACTCTATGGGTACGAAAAAAAGTACGAAAAAAAATGTTTGTAATTCTCTTTGAAGTGCGATGTGATATCGACCGAACGATAAATAAGGCACGCCGGCGCAAACGGCAAGCAAAACGGAGGCGAGAATGGCCTTGTACAAGGAATCAAATATCACACGTTAAGTACTCTATGGGTACGAAAAAAAGTACGAAAAAAAACGTTTGTAATTCTCTTTGAAGTGCGATGTGATATCGACCGAACGATAAATAAGGCACGCCGGCGCAAACGGCAAGCAAAACGGAGGCGAGAATGGCCTTGTACAAGGAATCAAATATCACACGGTTAAGTACTCTATGGGTACGAAAAAAAGTACGAAAAAAAAACGTTTGTAATTCTCTTTGAAATGCGATGTGATATCGACCGAACGATAAATAAGGCACGCCGGCGCAAACGGCAAGCAAAACGGAGGCCGAGAATGGCCTTGTACAAGGAATCAAATATCACACGGTTAAGTACTCTATGGGTACGAAAAAAAGTACGAAAAAAAACGTTTGTAATTCTCTTTGAAATGCGATGTGATATCGACCGAACGATAAATAAGGCACGCCGGCGCAAACGGCAAGAAAAACGGAGGCGAGAATGGCCTTGTACAAGGAATCAAATATCACACGGTTAAGTACTCTATGGGTACGAAAAAAAGTACGAAAAAAACGTTTGTAATTCTCTTTGAATTGCGATGTGATATCGACCGAACGATAAATAAGGCACGCCGGCGCAAACGGCAAGCAAAACGGAGGCGAGAATGGCCTTGTACAAGGAATCAAATATCACACGAGTTAAGTACTCTATGGGTACGAAAAAAAGTACGAAAAAAAACGTTTGTAATTCTCTTTGAATGCGATGTGATATCGACCGAACGATAAATAAGGCACGCCGGCGCAAACGGCAAGCAAAACGGAGGCGAGAATGGCCTTGTACAAGGAATCAAAAATCACACGGTTAAGTACTCTATGGGTACGAAAAAAAGTACGAAAAAAAATGTTTGTAATTCTCTTTGAAGTGCGATGTGATATCGACCGAACGATAAATAAGGCACGCCGGCGCAAACGGCAAGAAAAACGGAGGCGAGAATGGCCTTGTACAAGGAATCAAATATCACACGAGTTAGGTAGTCTATGGGTACGAAAAAAAGTACGAAATAAAACGTTTGTAATTCTCTTTGAAATGCGATGTGATATCGACCGAACGATAAATAAGGCACGCCGGCGCAAACGGCAAGCAAAACGGAGGCCGAGAATGGCCTTGTACAAGGAATCAAATATCACACGGTTAAGTACTCTATGGGTACGAAAAAAAGTACGAAAAAAAATGTTTGCAATTCTCTTTGAATTGCGATGTGATATCGACCGAACGATAAATAAGGCACGCCGGCACAAACGGCAAGCAAAACGGAGGCGAGAATGGCCTTGTACAAGGAATCAAAAATCACACGGTTAAGTACTCTATGGGTACGAAAAAAAGTACGAAAAAAAATGTTTGTAATTCTCTTTGAAATGCGATGTGATATCGACCGAACGATAAATAAGGCACGCCGGCGCAAACGGCAAGAAAAACGGAGGCGAGAATGGCCTTGTACAAGGAATCAAATATCACACGGTTAAGTACTCTATGGGTACGAAAAAAAGTACGAAAAAAACGTTTGTAATTCTCTTTGAAGTACGATGTGATATCGACCGAACGATAAATAAGGCACGCCGGCGCAAACGGCAAGCAAAACGGAGGCGAGAATGGCCTTGTACAAGGAATCAAATATCACACGAGTTAAGTACTCTATGGGTACGAAAAAAAGTACGAAAAAAAACGTTTGTAATTCTCTTTGAATTGCGATGTGATATCGACCGAACGATAAATAAGGCACGCCGGCGCAAACGGCAAGCAAAACGGAGGCGAGAATGGCCTTGTACAAGGAATCAAATATCACACGGTTAAGTACTCTATGGGTACGAAAAAAAGTACGAAAAAAACGTTTGTAATTCTCTTTGAAGTGCGATGTGATATCGACCGAACGATAAATAAGGCACGCCGGCGCAAACGGCAAGCAAAACGGAGGCGAGAATGGCCTTGTACAAGGAATCAAATATCACACGGTTAAGTACTCTATGGGTACGAAAAAAAGTACGAAAAAAAACGTTTGTAATTCTCTTTGAAGTGCGATGTGATATCGACCGAACGATAAATAAGGCACGCCGGCGCAAACGGCAAGCAAAACGGAGGCCGAATGGCCTTGTACAAGGAATCAAAAATCACACGAGTTAAGTACTCTATGGGTACGAAAAAAAGTACGAAAAAAAACGTTTGTAATTCTCTTTGAAGTGCGATGTGATATCGACCGAACGATAAATAAGGCACGCCGGCGCAAACGGCAAGCAAAACGGAGGCCGAGAATGGCCTTGTACAAGGAATCAAATATCACACGGTTAAGTACTCTATGGGTACGAAAAAAAGTACGAAAAAAAATGTTTGTAATTCTCTTTGAAGTGCGATGTGATATCGACCGAACGATAAATAAGGCACGCCGGCGCAAACGGCAAGAAAAACGGAGGCCGAATGGCCTTGTACAAGGAATCAAATATCACACGGTTAGGTAGTCTATGGGTACGAAAAAAAGTACGAAATAAAACGTTTGTAATTCTCTTTGAAGTACGATGTGATATCGACCGAACGATAAATAAGGCACGCCGGCGCAAACGGCAAGCAAAACGGAGGCGAATGGCCTTGTACAAGGAATCAAATATCACACGAGTTAAGTACTCTATGGGTACGAAAAAAAGTACGAAAAAAACGTTTGCAATTCTCTTTGAATTGCGATGTGATATCGACCGAACGATAAATAAGGCACGCCGGCACAAACGGCAAGCAAAACGGAGGCGGAGGCCTTGTGAATGGCCTTGTACAAGGAATCAAAAATCACACGGTTAAGTACTCTATGGGTACGAAAAAAAGTACGAAAAAAAATGTTTGTAATTCTCTTTGAAATGCGATGTGATATCGACCGAACGATAAATAAGGCACGCCGGCGCAAACGGCAAGAAAAACGGAGGCGAGAATGGCCTTGTACAAGGAATCAAATATCACACGGTTAGGTAGTCTATGGGTACGAAAAAAAGTACGAAATAAAACGTTTGTAATTCTCTTTGAAATGCGATGTGATATCGACCGAACGATAAATAAGGCACGCCGGCGCAAACGGCAAGCAAAACGGAGGCCGAGAATGGCCTTGTA
Organism: Gentiana straminea; assembly: GCA_036785695.1. Taxonomy (NCBI): domain Eukaryota; kingdom Viridiplantae; phylum Streptophyta; class Magnoliopsida; order Gentianales; family Gentianaceae; genus Gentiana; species Gentiana straminea. The sequence continues at coordinate 126,304 of JAVUPR010000155.1, read as the reverse complement.
CAAGGAATCAAATATCACACGAGTTAAGTACTCTATGGGTACGAAAAAAAGTACGAAAAAAAACGTTTGCAATTCTCTTTGAATTGCGATGTGATATCGACCGAACGATAAATAAGGCACGCCGGCACAAACGGCAAGCAAAACGGAGGCGGAATGGCCTTGTACAAGGAATCAAAAATCACACGAGTTAAGTACTCTATGGGTACGAAAAAAAGTACGAAAAAAAATGTTTGTAATTCTCTTTGAAGTGCGATGTGATATCGACCGAACGATAAATAAGGCACGCCGGCGCAAACGGCAAGAAAAACGGAGGCGAGAATGGCCTTGTACAAGGAATCAAATATCACACGGTTAGGTAGTCTATGGGTACGAAAAAAAGTACGAAATAAAACGTTTGTAATTCTCTTTGAAGTGCGATGTGATATCGACCGAACGATAAATAAGGCACGCCGGCGCAAACGGCAAGCAAAACGGAGGCCGAGAATGGCCTTGTACAAGGAATCAAATATCACACGAGTTAAGTACTCTATGGGTACGAAAAAAAGTACGAAAAAAAACGTTTGTAATTCTCTTTGAATTGCGATGTGATATCGACCGAACGATAAATAAGGCACGCCGGCGCAAACGGCAAGCAAAACGGAGGCCGAGAATGGCCTTGTACAAGGAATCAAAAATCACACGAGTTAAGTACTCTATGGGTACGAAAAAAAGTACGAAAAAAAATGTTTGTAATTCTCTTTGAAATGCGATGTGATATCGACCGAACGATAAATAAGGCACGCCGGCGCAAACGGCAAGAAAACGGAGGCGGAATGGCCTTGTACAAGGAATCAAAAATCACACGGTTAAGTACTCTATGGGTACGAAAAAAAGTACGAAAAAAAATGTTTGTAATTCTCTTTGAAATGCGATGTGATATCGACCGAACGATAAATAAGGCACGCCGGCGCAAACGGCAAGAAAAACGGAGGCGAGAATGGCCTTGTACAAGGAATCAAATATCACACGGTTAGGTAGTCTATGGGTACGAAAAAAAGTACGAAATAAAACGTTTGTAATTCTCTTTGAAATGCGATGTGATATCGACCGAACGATAAATAAGGCACGCCGGCGCAAACGGCAAGCAAAACGGAGGCCGAGAATGGCCTTGTACAAGGAATCAAATATCACACGGTTAAGTACTCTATGGGTACGAAAAAAAGTACGAAAAAAAACGTTTGCAATTCTCTTTGAATTGCGATGTGATATCGACCGAACGATAAATAAGGCACGCCGGCACAAACGGCAAGCAAAACGGAGGCGAGAATGGCCTTGTACAAGGAATCAAAAATCACACGAGTTAAGTACTCTATGGGTACGAAAAAAAGTACGAAAAAAAATGTTTGTAATTCTCTTTGAAATGCGATGTGATATCGACCGAACGATAAATAAGGCACGCCGGCGCAAACGGCAAGAAAAACGGAGGCGAGAATGGCCTTGTACAAGGAATCAAATATCACACGGTTAAGTACTCTATGGGTACGAAAAAAAGTACGAAATAAAACGTTTGTAATTCTCTTTGAAGTGCGATGTGATATCGACCGAACGATAAATAAGGCACGCCGGCGCAAACGGCAAGCAAAACGGAGGCCGAATGGCCTTGTACAAGGTCGACCGAACGATAAATAAGGCACGCCGGGCGCAAGCGGCAAGCAAAACGGTGACGAGAATGGCCCCTGGTACAAGGAATCAAATTTCACACGGTTAAGTACTCTTTGGGTACGAGAAAAAAGTACGAAAAAAACGTTTGCAATTCTCTTTGAATTACGATGTGATATCGACCGAACGATAAATAAGGCACGCCGGCACAAACGGCAAGCAAAGCACGCGGAGGCCGGAATGGCCTTGTACAAGGAATCAAAAATCACACGATTAGGTAGTCTATAGATACGAAAAAAAAAGTACGAAAAAATGTTTGTAATTCTCTTTGAAGTACTAATGTGATATCGACCAGAACGATAAATAAGGCACGCCGGTGCAAACGGAATGAAAAACGGAGGCCAGAATGGCCTTGTACAAGGAATCAAAAATCACACAGTTAAGTACTCTATGGGTACAAAAAAAAGTATGAAAAAAAATGTTTGTAATTCTCTTTGAAGTACTGATGTGATATCGACCAGAACGATAAATAAGGCACGCCGGCGCAAACGGCAAGAAAAACGGAGGCCAGAATGGACTTGTACAAGGAATCAAATATCACACAGTTAGGTAGTCTATGGGTACGAAAAAAAGTACGAAATAAAACGTTTGTAATTCTCTTTGAAGTACTGATGTGATATCGACCAGAATGATAAATAAGGCACCCCGGCGCAAACAGCAAGAAAAACGGAGGCCAGAATGGCCTTGTACAAGGCATCAAATATCACATAGTTAGGTAGTCTATGGGTACGAAAAAAGTACGAAATAAAACGTTTGTAATTCTCTTTGAAGTACGGATGTGATATCGACCAGAACGATAAATAAGGCACGCCGCCGCAAGCGGCAAGCAAAGCGGAGGCCGAGAATGGCCTTGTACAAGGAATCAAATATCACACGATTAAGTACTACATGGGTACGAAAAAAAGTACGAAAAAAACGTTTGCAATTCTCTTTGAATTGCGATGTGATATCGACCGAGACGATAAATAAGGCACGCCGGCACAAACGGCAAGCAAAACGGAGGCGGAATGGCCTTGTACAAGAATCAAAAATCACAAAGTTAAGTACTGTATGGAGTACGAAAAAAAGTACGAAAAAAAATGCTTGTAATTCTCTTTGAGTGCGATGTGATATCGACCGAACGATAAATAAGGCCCGCCGGCGCAAACGGCAAGAAAAACGGAGGCGGAATGGCCTTGTACAAGGAATCAAAAATCACACGGTTAAGTACTGCTATAGGTACGAAAAAAAGTACGAAAAAAAATGTTTGTAATTCTCTTTGAAATGCGATGTGATATCGACCGAACGATAAATAAGGCACGCCGAGCGGAAACGGCAAGAAAAACGGAGGCCAGAATGGCCTTGTACAAGGAATCAAATATCACCTTGTTAGGTAGTCTATGGGTACGAAAAAAAAGTACAAAATAAAACGTTTGTAATTCTCTTTGAAATGCGATGTGATATCGACCGAACGATAAATAAGGCACGCCGGCGCAAACGGCAAACAAAACGGAGGCCGAATGGCCTTGTACAATGAATCAAATATCACACGTATAAGTACTCATGGGTACGAAAAAAGTACGAAAAAAAACGTTTGCAATTCTCTTTGAATTACGATGTTATATCGACCGGAAACGATAAATATGGCACGCCGGCGCAAACGGCAAGCAAAACGGTGGCGAGAATGGCCTGGTACAAGGAATCAAATTTCACACGGTTAAGTACTCTTTGGGTACGAAAAAAAGTACGAAAAAAAACGTTTGCAATTCTCTTTGAATTACGTGTGATATCGACCAGAACGATAAATAAGGCACGCCGGCACAAACGGCAAGCAAAACGGAGGCCAGAATGGCCTTGTACAAGGAATCAAAAATCACACAGTTAGGTCATCTATGGGTACGAAAAAAAGTACGAAATTTTTTTTTGTAATTCTCTTTGAAGTACAGATGTGATATCGACCAGAACGATAAATAAGGCACGCCGGCGCAAACGGCAAGAAAAACGGAGGCCAGAATGGCCTTGTACAAGGAATAAAATATCACACAGTTAGGTAGTCTATGGGTACGAAAAGAAGTACGAAATAAAACGTTTGTAATTCTCTTTGAAGTACTGATGTGATATCGACCGAACGATATATAAGGCACGCCGGCGCAAATGGCAAGCAAAACGGTGGCGGAATGGCCTTGTACAAGGAATCAAATTTCACACGGAGTTAAGTACTACTATGGGTACGAAAAAAAGTACGAAAAAAATGTTTGTAATTCTCTTTGAAATACGATGTGATATCGACCGAACGATAAACAAGGCACGCCGGCGCAAACGGCAAGAAAAACGGAGGCCAGAATGGCCTTGTACAAGGAATCAAATATCACACAGTTAGGTAGTCTATGGGTACGAAAAAAAGTATGAAATAAAACGCTTGTAATTCTCTTTGAAGTACTGATTTGACATCGACCAGAACGATAAATAAGGCACGCCGCCGCAAACGGCAAGCAAAACGGAGGCCAGAATGGCCTTGTACAAGGAATCAAATATCACACAGTTAAGTACTCTAGTGGTACGAAAAAAAATACGAAAACAAATATTTGTAATTCTCTTTGAAGTACTGATGTGATATCGACCAGAACAATAAATAAGGCACGCCGGCGCAAACGGCAAGAAAAACGGAGGCCATAATGGCCTTGTACAAGGAATCAAAAATCACACAGTTAAGTACTCTGTGGGTACGAAAAAAAGTACGAAAAAAAATGTTTGTAATTCTCTTTGAAGTGCGATGCGATATCGACCGAACGATAAATAAGGCACGCCGGCGCAAACGGCAAGAAAAACGGAGGCGGGAGAATGGCCTTGTACAAGGAATCAAATATCACACGGTTAGGTAGTGTATGGGTACGAAAAAAAGTACGAAATAAAACGTTTTTAATTCTCTTTGAAGTACTGATTTGATATCGACCAGAACGATAAATAAGACACGCCGGCGCAAACGGCAAGCAAAACGGAGGCCAGAATGGCCTGGTACAAGGAATCAAATATCACACAGTTAAGTACTCTATGGGTACGAAAAAAAGTACGAAAAAAAACATTTGCAATTCTCTTTGAATTACTGATGTGATACCGACCAGAACGATAAATAAGGCACACCGGCACAAACGACAAGCAAAACGGAGGCCAGAATGGCCTTGTACAAGGAATCAAAAATCACACAGTTAAGTACTCTATGGGTACGAAAAAAAGTACGAAAAATGTTTGTAATTCTCTTTGAAGTACTAATGTGATATCGACCAGAACGATAAATAAGGCATGCCGGTGCAAACGGAATGAAAAACGGAGGCCAGAATGGCCTTGTACAAGGAATCAAAAATCACACAGTTAAGTACTCTATGGGTACAAAAAAAAGTATGAAAAAAAATGTTTGTAATTCTCTTTGAAATGCTTGATGTGATATCGACCGAACGATAAATAAGGCACGCCGGCGCAAACGGCAAGGAAAACGGAGGCCAGAATGGACTTGTACAAGGAATCAAATATCACACAGTTAGGTAGTCTATGGGTACGAAAAAAAGTACGAAATAAAATGTTTGTAATTCTCTTTGAAGTACTGATGTGATATCGACCAGAATTATAAATAAGGCACCCCGGCGCAAACGGCAAGAAAAACGGAGGCCAGAATGGCCTTGTACAAGGAATCAAATATCACATAGTTAGGTAGTCTATGGTACGAAAAAAAGTACGAAATTGAACGTTTGTAATTCTCTTTGAAGTACTGATGTGATATCGACCAGACCGATAAATAAAGCACGCCGGCGCAAACGGCAAGCAAAACGGAGGCCAGAATGGCCTTGTACAAGGAATCAAATATCACACAGTTAAGTACTCTATGGGTACGAAAAAAAGTACGAAAAAAACGTTTGCAATTCTCGTTGAATTACTGATGTGATATTGACCAAAACGAAAATAAGGCACGCCGGCACAAACGGCAAGCAAAACGGAGGCCAGCATGGCCTTGTACATGGAATAAAAAATCACACTGTTAAGTACTCTATGGGTACGAAAAAAAGTACGAAAAAAAATGTTTGTAATTCTCTTTGAAGTACTGATGTGATATCGACCAGAACGATATATAAGGCACGCCGGCGGAAACAGCAAGAAAAACGGAGGCCAAAATGGCCTTGTACAAGGAATCAAATATCACACAGTTAGGTTGTCTATGGGTACGAAAAAAAGTACGAAATAAAACGTTTGTAATTCTCTTTGAAATACTGATGTGATATCGACCAGAACGATAAATAAGGCAAGCCGGCGCAAATGGCAAGCAAAACGGAGGCCAGAATGGCCTTGTACAATGAATCAAATATCACGGTTAAGTACTTATACTATGGGTATGAAAAAAAGTACGAAAAAAAACGTTTGCAATTCTCTTTGAATTACGATGTTATATCGACCGAACGATAAATAAGGCACGCCGGCACAAACGGGAAGCAAAACGGAGGCGGAATGGCCTTGTACAAGGAATCAAAAATCACACGAGTTAAGTACTCGACATGGGTACGAAAAAAAGTACGAAAAAAAATGTTTGTAATTCTCTTTGAAATACGATGTGATATCGACCGAACGATAAATAAGGCACGCCGGCGCAAACGGCAAGAAAAACGGAGGCGGAATGGCCTTGTACAAGGAATCAAATATCACACGAGTTAGGTAGTCTATGGAGTACGAACAAATGTACGAAATAAAACGTTTGTAATTCTCTTTGAAATGCGTGTGATATCGACCGAGAATGTTGAATAAGGCACGCCGGCGCAAACGGCAAGCAAAACGGAGGCCCGAGAATGGCCTTGTACAAGAATCAAATATCACACGGTTAGGTAGTCTATGGGTACGAAAAAAAAGTACGAAATAAAAAGTTTGTAATTCTCTTTGAAAATACGTGTGATGTCGACCGAACGATAAATAAGGCACACCGGCGCAAACGGCAAGAAAAACGGAGGCCAGAATGGCCTTGTACAAGGAATCAAATATCACACAGTTAAGTACTCTATGGGTACGAAAAAAAAGTACGAAAAAAAACGTTTGAAATTCTCTTTGAATTACTGATGTGATTTCGACCAGAACGATAAATAAGGCACGCCGGCACAAACGGCAAGCAAAACGGAGGCCAGAATAGCCTTGTACAAGGAATCAAAAATCACACAGTTAAGTACTCTATGGGTACGAAAAAAAGTACGAAAAAAATGTTTGCAATTCTCTTTCAAGTGCGATGTGATATCGACCGAACGATAAATAAGGCACGCCGGTGCAAACGGAAAGAAAAACGGAGGCGGAATGGCCTTGTACAATGAATCAAAAATCACACGGTTAAGTACTCTACATGGTACGAAAAAAGTATGAAAAAAAATGTTTGTAATTCTCTTTGAAGTGCTGATGTGATATCGACCAGAACGATAAATAAGGCACGCCGGTGCAAACGGCAAGAAAAACGGAGGCCAGAATGGCCTTGTACAAGGAATCAAATATCACAGTTAGGTAGTCTATGGGTACGAAAAAAAGTACGAAATAAAACGTTTGTAATTCTCTTTGAAATGCGATGTGATATCGACCGAACAATAAATAAGGCTCGCCGGCACAAACGGCAAGCAAAACGGAGACGGGAATGGCCTTGTACAAGGAATCAAATATCACACGATTAAGTACTCTATGGGTACGAAAAAAAAACGTTTGCAATTATCTTTGAATTACTGATGTGATATCGACCAGAACGAAAATAAGGCACGCCGGCACAAACGGCAAAGCAAAACGGAAGCCAGAATGGCCTTGTAAAAGGAATCAAAAATCACACAGTTAAGTACTCTATAGGTACGAAAAAAATACGAAAAAAAATGTTTGTAATTCTCTTTGAAGTACTGATGTGATATCGACCAGAACGATAAATAAGGCACGCCGGCGGAAACGACAAGAAAAACGGAGGCCAGAATGGCCTTGTACAAGGAATCAAATATCACACTGTTAGGTAGTCTATGGGTACGAAAAAAAGTACAAAATAAAACGTTTGTAATTCTCTTTGAAATGCGATGTGATATCGACCGAACGATAAATAAGGCACGCCGGCGCAAACGGCAAACAAAACGGAGGCCAGAATGGCCTTGTACAATGAATCAAATATCACACATATAAGTACTCTATGGGTACGAAAAAAAGTACGAAAAAAAACGTTTGCAATTCTCTTTGAATTACTGATGTTATATCGACCAGAACGATAAATAAGGCACGCCGGCGCAAACGGCAAGCAAAACGGTGGCCAGAATGGCCTGGTACAAGGAATCAAATTTCACACTGTTAAGTACTCTTTGGGTACGAAAAAAAGTACGAAAAAAAATGTTTGCAATTCTCTTTGAATTACTGATGTGATATCGACCAGAACGATAAATAAGGCACGCCGGCACAAACGGCAAGCAAAACGGAGGCCAGAATGGCCTTGTACAAGGAATCAAAAATCACACAGTTAGGTAGTCTATGGGTACGAAAAAAAGTACGAAATTTTTTTTTTGTAATTCTCTTTGAAGTACTGATGTGATATCGACCAGAACGATAAATAAGGCACGCCGGCGCAAACGGCAAGAAAAACGGAGGCCGGAATGGCCTTGTACAAGGAATAAAATATCACACAGTTAGGTAGTCTATGGGTACGAAAAGAAGTACGAAATAAAACGTTTGTAATTCTCTTTGAAGTACTGATGTGATATCGACCAGAACGATATATAAGGCACGCCGGCGCAAATGGCAAGCAAAACGGTGGCGAGAATGGCCTTGTACAAGGAATCAAATTTCACACAGTTAAGTACTCTATGGGTACGAAAAAAAGTACGAAAAAAAATGTTTGTAATTCTCTTTGAAGTACTGATGTGATATCGACCAGAACGATAAACAAGGCACGCCGGCGCAAACGGCAAGAAAAACGGAGGCCAGAATGGCCTTGTACAAGGAATCAAATATCACACAGTTAGCTAGTCTATGGGTACGAAAAAAAGTATGAAATAAAACGCTTGTAATTCTCTTTGAAGTACTGATTTGACATCGACCAGAACGATAAATAAGGCACGCCGCCGCAAACGGCAAGCAAAACGGAGGCCAGAATGGCCTTGTACAAGGAATCAAATATCACACAGTTAAGTACTCTAGTGGTACGAAAAAAAATACGAAAACAAATGTTTGTAATTCTCTTTGAAATGCGATGTGATATCGACCGAACAATAAATAAGGCACGCCGGCGCAAACGGCAAGAAAAACGGAGGCCGAGATGGCCTTGTACAAGGAATCAAAAATCACACGGTTAAGTACTCTATGGGTACGAAAAAAAGTACGAAAAAAAATGCTTGTAATTCTCTTTGAAGTGCGATGTGATATCGACCAGAACGATAAATAAGGCACGCCGGCGCAAACGGCAAGAAAAACGGAGGCCAGAATGGCCTTGTACAAGGAATCAAATATCACACAGTTAGGTAGTGTATGGGTACGAAAAAAAGTACGAAATAAAACGTTTTTAATTCTCTTTGAAGTACTGATTTGATATCGACCAGAACGATAAATAAGACACGCCGCCGCAAACGGCAAGCAAAACGGAGGCCAGAATGGCCTTGTACAAGGAATCAAATATCACACAGTTAAGTACTCTATGGGTACAAAAAAAGAATGAAAAAAAACATTTGCAATTCTCTTTGAATTACTGATGTGATACCGACCAGAACGATAAATAAGGCACACCGGCACAAACGACAAGCAAAACGGAGGCCAGAATGGCCTTGTACAAGGAATCAAAAATCACACAGTTAAGTACTCTATGGGTACGAAAAAAAGTACGAAAAAAAATGTTTGTAATTCTCTTTGAAGTGCGATGTGATATCGACCAGAACGATAAATAAGGCACGCCGGCGCAAACGGCAAGAAAAACGGAGGCCAGAATGGCCTTGTACAAGGAATCATATATCACGTAGTTAGGTAGTCTATGGGTACGAAAAGAAGTACGAAATAAAACGTTTGTAATTCTCTTTGAAGTACTGATGTGATATCGACCAGAACGATATATAAGGCACGCCGGCGCAAATGGCAAGCAAAACGGTGGCCAGAATGGCCTTGTACAAGGAATCAAATTTAACACAGTTAAGTACTCTATGGGTACGAAAAAAAGTACGAAAAAAAATGTTTGTAATTCTCTTTGAAGTACTGATGTGATATCGACCGAACGATAAACAAGGCACGCCGGCGCAAACGGCAAGAAAAACGGAGGCCGAGAATGGCCTTGTACAAGGAATCAAAAATCACACGATTAAGTACTCTATGGGTACGAAAAAAAAGTACGAAAAAAAATGCTTGTAATTCTCTTTGAAGTGCGATGTGATATCGACCGAACGATAAATAAGGCACGCCGGCGCAAACGGCAAGAAAAACGGAGGCCGAGAATGGCCTTGTACAAGGAATCAAATATCACACGAGTTAGGTAGTCTATGGGTACGAAAAAAAGTACAAAATAAAACGTTTTTAATTCTCTTTGAAGTGCGATTGATATCGACCAGAACGACAAATAAGACACGCCGCCGCAAACGGCAAGCAAAACGGAGGCCAGAATGGCCTTGTACAAGGAATCAAATGTCACACAGTTAAGTACTCTATGGGTACAAAAAAAGAATGAAAAAAAACATTTGCAATTCTCTTTGAATTACTGATGTGATACCGACCAGAACGATAAATAAGGCACACCGGCACAAACGACAAGCAAAACGGAGGCCAGAATGGCCTTGTACAAGGAATCAAAAATCACACAGTTAGGTACTCAATGGGTACGAAAAAAAGTACGAAAAAAAATGTTTGTAATTCTCTTTGAAGTGCGATGTGATATCGACCGAACGATAAATAAGGCACGCCGGCGCAAACGGCAAGAAAAACGGAGGCCGAAATGGCCTTGTACAAGGAATCATATATCACACGGTTAGGTAGTCTATGGGTACGAAAAGAAGTATAAAATAAAACGTTTGTAATTCTCTTTGAAGTACTGATGTGATATCGACCAGAACGATAAATAAGGCACGCCGGCGCAAACGGCAAGCAAAACGGTGGCCAGAATGGCCTGGTACAAGGAATCAAATTTCACACAGTTAAGTACACTTTAGGTACGAAAAAAAGTACGAAAAAAACGCTTGCAATTCTCTTTGAATTACTGTTGTGATATCGACCAGAACGATAAATAAGGCATGCCGGCACAAACGGCAAGCAAAACGGAGGCCAGAATGGCCTTGTACAAGGAATCAAAAATCACACAGTTAAGTACTCTATGGGTACGAAAAAAAGTACGAAAAAATGTTTGTATTTCTCTTTGAAGTACTAATGTGATATCGACCAGAACGATAAATAAGGCATGCCGGTGCAAACGGAATGAAAAACGGAGGCCAGAATGGCCTTGTACAAGGAATCAAAAATCACACAGTTAAGTACTCTATGGGTACAAAAAAAAGTATGAAAAAAAATGTTTGTAATTCTCTTTGAAGTACTGATGTGATATCGACCAGAACGATAAATAAGGCACGCCGGCGCAAACGGAAAAAAAACGGAGGCCAGAATGGACTTGTACAAGGAATCAAATATCACACAGTTAGGTAGTCTATGGGTACGAAAAAAAGTACGAAATAAAACGTTTGTAATTCTCTTTGAAGTACTGATATGATATCGACCAGAACGATATATAAGGCACGCCGGCGCAAATGGCAAGCAAAACGGTGGCCAGAATGGCCTTGTACAAGGAATCAAATTTCACACAGTTAAGTACTCTATGGGTACGAAAAAAAGTACGAAAAAAAATGTTTGTAATTCTCTTTGAAATGCGATGTGATATCGACCGAACGATAAACAAGGCACGCCGGCGCAAACGGCAAGAAAAACGGAGGCCAGAATGGCCTTGTACAAGGAATCAAATATCACACAGTTAGGTAGTCTATGGGTACGAAAAAAAGTATGAAATAAAACGCTTGTAATTCTCTTTGAAGTACTGATTTGACATCGACCAGAACGATAAATAAGGTACGCCGCCGCAAACGGCAAGCAAAACGGAGGCCAGAATGGCCTTGTACAAGGAATCAAATATCACACAGTTAAGTACTCTAGTGGTACGAAAAAAAAAATACGAAAACAAATGTTTGTAATTCTCTTTGAAGTACTGATGTGATATCGACCAGAACAATAAATAAGGCACGCCGGCGCAAACGGCAAGAAAAACGGAGGCCAGAATGGCCTTGTACAAGGAATCAAAAATCACACGGTTAAGTACTCTATGGGTACGAAAAAAAGTATGAAAAAAAATGCTTGTAATTCTCTTTGAAATACTGATGTGATATCGACCAGAACGATAAATAAGGCACGCCGGTGCAAACGGAAAGAAAAACGGAGGCGAGAATGGCCTTGTACAAGGAATCAAATATCACACGGTTAGTAGTCTATGGGTACGAAAAAAAGTACGAAATAAAACGTTTTTAATTCTCTTTGAAGTACTGATTTGATATCGACCAGAACGATAAATAAGACACGCCGCCGCAAACGGCAAGCAAAACGGAGGCCAGAATGGCCTTGTACAAGGAATCAAATATCACACAGTTAAGTACTCTTTGGGTACAAAAAAAAGAATGAAAAAAAACATTTGCAATTCTCTTTGAATTACTGATGTGATACCGACCAGAACGATAAATAAGGCACACCGGCACAAACGACAAGCAAAACGGAGGCCAGAATGGCCTTGTACAAGGAATCAAAAATCACACAGTTAAGTACTCTATGGGTACGAAAAAAAGTACGAAAAAAAATGTTTGTAATTCTCTTTGAAGTACTGATGTGATATAGACCGAACGATAAATAAGGCACGCCGGCGCAAACGGCAAGAAAAACGGAGGCCAGAATGGCCTTGTACAAGGAATCATATATCACACAGTTAGGTAGTCTATGGGTACGAAAAGAAGTACGAAATAAAACGTTTGTAATTCTCTATGAAGTGCGATGTGATATCGACCAAAAACGATATATAAGGCACGCCGGCGCAAATGGCAAGCAAAACGGTGGCCAGAATGGCCTTGTACAAGGAATCAAATTTCACACAGTTAAGTACTCTATGGGTACGAAAAAAAGTACGAAAAAAAATGTTTGTAATTCTCTTTGAAGTGCGATGTGATATCGACCGAACGATAAACAAGGCACGCCGGCGCAAACGGCAAGAAAAACGGAGGCGAATGGCCTTGTACAAGGAATCAAAAATCACACGGTTAAGTACTCTATGGGTACGAAAAAAAGTACGAAAAAAAATGCTTGTAATTCTCTTTGAAGCGATGTGATATCGACCGAACGATAAATAAGGCACGCCGGCGCAAACGGCAAGAAAAACGGAGGCCAGAATGGCCTTGTACAAGGAATCAAATATCACACAGTTAGGTAGTCTATGGGTACGAAAAAAAGTACGAAATAAAACGTTTTTAATTCTCTTTGAAGTACTGATTTGATATTGACCAGAACGATAAATAAGACACGCCGCCGCAAACGGCAAGCAAAACGGAGGCCAGAATGGCCTTGTACAAGGAATCAAATATCACACAGTTAAGTACTCTATGGGTACAAAAAAAAGAATGAAAAAAAACATTTGCAATTCTCTTTGAATTACTGATGTGATACCGACCAGAACGATAAATAAGGCACACCGGCACAAACGACAAGCAAAACGGAGGCCAGAATGGCCTTGTACAAGGACTCAAAAATCACACAGTTAAGCACTCTATGGGTACGAAAAAAAGTACGAAAAAAAATGTTTGTAATTCTCTTTGAAATGCGATGTGATATCGACCGAACGATAAATAAGGCACGCCGGCGCAAACGGCAAGAAAAACGGAGGCCGAAATGGCCTTGTACAAGGAATCATATATCACACGGTTAGGTAGTCTATGGGTACGAAAAAAGTATAAAATAAAACGTTTGTAATTTTCTTTGAAATGCGATGTGATATCGACCGAACGATAAATAAGGCACGCCGGCGCAAACGGCAAGCAAAACGGTGGCCAGAATGGCCTGGTACAAGGAATCAAATTTCACACAGTTAAGTACACTTTAGGTACGAAAAAAAGTACGAAAAAAAAACGTTTGCAATTCTCTTTGAATTACTGATGTGATATCGACCAGAACGATAAATAAGGCATGCCGGCACAAACGGCAAGCAAAACGGAGGCCGAGAATGGCCTTGTACAAGGAATCAAAATCACACAGTTAAGTACTCTATGGGTACGAAAAAAAGTACGAAAAAATGTTTGTAATTCTCTTTGAAGTACTAATGTGATATCGACCGAACGATAAATAAGGCACGCCGGTGCAAACGGAAAAAAAACGGAGGCAGAATGGCCTTGTACAAGGAATCAAAAATCACACCGTTAAGTACTCTATGGGTACAAAAAAAAGTATGAAAAAAAACGTTTGTAATTCTCTTTGAAGTGCTGATGTGATATCGACCAGAACGATAAATAAGGCACGCCGGCGCAAACGGCAAGAAAAACGGAGGCCAGAATGGCCTTGTACAAGGAATCAAATATCACACAGTTAGGTAGTCTATGGGTACGAAAAAAAGTACGAAATAAAATGTTGGTAATTCTCTTTGAAGTACTGATGTGATATCGACCAGAATGATAAATAAGGCACCCCGGCGCAAACGGCAAGAAAAACGGAGGCCAGAATGGCTTTGTACAAGGAATCAAATATCACATAGTTAGGTAGTCTATGGGTATGAAAAAAAGTACGAAATAAAACGTTTGTAATTCTCTTTGAAGTACTGATGTGATATCGACCAGAACGATAAATAAAGCACGCCGGCGCAAACGGCAAGCAAAACGGAGGCCAGAATGGCCTTGTACAAGGAATCAAATATCACACAGTTAAGTACTCTATGGGTACGAAAAAAAGTACGAAAAAACGTTTGCAATTCTCTTTGAATTACTGATGTGATATTGACCAGAACGAAAATAAGGCACGCCGGCACAAACGGCAAGCAAAACGGAGGCCAGCATGGCCTTGTACATGGAATAAAAAATCACACGGTTAAGTACTCTATGGGTACGAAAAAAAGTACGAAAAAAAATGTTTGTAATTCTCTTTGAAGTACTGATGTGATATCGACCAGAACGATAAATAAGGCACGCCGGCGGAAACGGCAAGAAAAACGGAGGCCAGAATGGCCTTGTACAAGGAATCAAATATCACACAGTTAGGTTGTCTATGGGTACGAAATAAAACGTTTTTAATTCTCTTTGAAGTACTGATGTGATATCGACCAGAACGATAAATAAGGCAAGCCGGCGCAAATGGCAAGCAAAACGGAGGCCAGAATGGCCTTGTACAATGAATCAAATATCACAGTTAAGTACTCTATGGGTATGAAAAAAAGTACGAAAAAAAACGTTTGCAATTCTCTTTGAATTACTGATGTGATATCGACCAGAACGATAAATAAGGCACGCCGGCACAAACGGCAAGCAAAACGGAGGCCAGAATAGCCTTGTACAAGGAATCAAAAATCACACAGTTAAGTACTCTATGGGTACGAAAAAAAGTACGAAAAAAATGTTTGCAATTCTCTTTGAAGTACTGATGTGATATCGACCAGAACGATAAATAAGGCACGCCGGTGCAAACGGAAAGAAAAACGGAGGCCAGAATGGCCTTGTACAATGAATCAAAAATCACATAGTTAAGTACTCTATGGTACGAAAAAAGTATGAAAAAAAATGTTTGTAATTCTCTTTGAAGTACTGATGTGATATCGACCAGAACGATAAATAAGGCACGCCGGCGCAAACGGCAAGAAAAACGGAGGCCAGAATGGCCTTGTACAAGGAATCAAATATCACATAGTTAGGTAGTCTATGGGTACGAAAAAATAGTATGAAATAAAACGTTTGTAATTCTCTTTGAAGTACTGATGTGATATCGACCAGAACGATAAATAAGGCTCGCCGGCACAAACGGCAAGCAAAACGGAGGCCAGAATGGCCTTGTACAAGGAATCAAATATCACACAGTTAAGTACTCTATGGGTACGAAAAAAACGTTTGCAATTATCTTTGAATTACTGATGTGATATCGACCAGAACGAAAATAAGGCACGCCGGCACAAACGGCAAGCAAAACGGAAGCCAGAATGGCCTTGTACAAGGAATCAAAAATCACACAGTTAAGTACTCTATGGGTACGAAAAAAAGTACGAAAAAAAATGTTTGTAATTCTCTTTGAAGTGCGATGTGATATCGACCAGAACGATAAATAAGGCACGCCGGCGGAAACGGCAAGAAAAACGGAGGCCAGAATGGCCTTGTACAAGGAATCAAATATCACACTGTTAGGTAGTCTATGGGTACGAAAAAAAGTACAAAATAAAACGTTTGTAATTCTCTTTTAAGTACTGATGTGATATCGACCAGAACGATAAATAAGGCACGCCGGCACAAACGGCAAACAAAACGGAGGCCAGAATGGCCTTGTACAATGAATCAAATATCACACACTTAAGTACTCTATGGGTACGAAAAAAAGTACGAAAAAAAACGTTTGCAATTCTCTTTGAATTACTGATGTTATATCGACCAGAACGATAAATAAGGCACGCCGGCGCAAACGGCAAGCAAAACGGTGGCCGAATGGCCTTGTACAAGGAATCAAATTTCACACGATTAAGTACTCTTTGGGTACGAAAAAAAGTACGAAAAAAAACGTTTGCAATTCTCTTTGAATTGCGATGTGATATCGACCGAACGATAAATAAGGCACGCCGGCACAAACGGCAAGCAAAACGGAGGCCAGAATGGCCTTGTACAAGGAATCATAAATCACACGGTTAGTAGTCTATGGGTATGAAAAAAAGTACGAAAAAAAATGTTTGTAATTCTCTTTGAAGTACTAATGTGATATCGACCAGAACGATAAATAAGGCACGCCGGTGCAAACGGAATGAAAAACGGAGGCCGAAATGGCCTTGTACAAGGAATCAAAAATCACACAGTTAAGTACTCTATGGGTACAAAAAAAAAGTACGAAAAAAAATGTTTGTAATTCTCTTTGAAGTACTGATGTGATATCGACCAGAACGATAAATAAGGCACGCCGGCGCAAACGGCAAGAAAAACGGAGGCCAGAATGGACTTGTACAAGGAATCAAATATCACATAGTTAGGTAGTCTATGGGTACGAAAAAAAGTACGAAATAAAACGTTTGTAATTCTCTTTGAAGTACTGATGTGATATCGACCGAAATGATAAATACGGCACCCCGGCGCAAACGGCAAGAAAAACGGAGGCCAGAATGGCCTTGTACAAGGAATCAAAAATCACACAGTTAAGTACTCTATGGGTACAAAAAAAAGTATGAAAAAAAATGTTTGTAATTCTCTTTGAAATACTGATGTGATATCGACCAGAACGATAAATAAGGCACGCCGGCGCAAACGGCAAGAAAAACGGAGGCCAGAATGGACTTGTACAAGGAATCAAATATCACATAGTTAGGTAGTCTATGGGTACGAAAAAAAGTACGAAATAAAACGTTTGTAATTCTCTTTGAAGTACTGATGTGATATCGACCAGAATGATAAACACGGCACCCCGGTGCAAACGGCAAGAAAAACGGAGGCCAGAATGGCCTTGTACAAGGAATCAAATATCACATAGTTAGGTAGTCTATGGGTGCGAAAAAAAGTACGAAATAAAATGTTTGTAATTCTCTTTGAAGTACTGATGTGATATCGACCAGAACGATAAATAAGGCACGCCGGCGCAAACGGCAAGCAAAACGGAGGCGAGAATGGCCTTGTACAAGGAATCAAATATCGGACAGGTTAAGTACTCTATGGGTACGAAAAAAAGTACGAAAAAAAATGTTTGCAATTCTCTTTGAATTGCGATGTGCTATTGACCGAACGAAAATAAGGCACGCCGGCACAAACGGCAAGCAAAACGGAGGCCGAGCATGGCCTTGTACATGGAATAAAAAATCACACGATTAAGTACTCTATGGGTACGAAAAAAAGTACGAAAAAAAATGTTTGTAATTCTATTTGAAGTACTGATGTGATATCGACCAGAACGATAAATAAGGCACGCCGGCGGAAACGGCAAGAAAAACGGAGGCCAGAATGGCCTTGTACAAGGAATCAAATATCACACGGTTAGGTAGTCTATGGGTACGAAAAAAAGTACGAAATAAAACGTTTGTAATTCTCTTTGAAGTGCGATGTGATATCGACCGAACGATAAATAAGGCAAGCCGGCGCAAATGGCAAGCAAAACGGAGGCCAGAAAGGCCTTGTACAATGAATCAAATATCACAGTTAAGTACTCTATGGGTATGAAAAAAAGTACGAAAAAAAAATGTTTGCAATTCTCTTTGAATTACTGATGTTATATCGACCAGAACGATAAATAAGGCACGCCGGCACAAACGGGAAGCAAAACGGAGGCCAGAATGGCCTTGTACAAGGAATCAAAAATCACACAGTTAAGTACTC
Organism: Gentiana straminea; assembly: GCA_036785695.1. Classification (NCBI taxonomy): domain Eukaryota; kingdom Viridiplantae; phylum Streptophyta; class Magnoliopsida; order Gentianales; family Gentianaceae; genus Gentiana; species Gentiana straminea. The sequence goes on along the minus strand of JAVUPR010000155.1, from coordinate 108,065 downwards.
TATGGGTACGAAAAAAAGTACGAAAAAAAATGTTTGTAATTCTCTTTGAAATACTGATGTGATATCGACCAGAACGATAAATAAGGCACGCCGGCGCAAACGGCAAGAAAAACGGAGGCCGAGAATGGCCTTGTACAAGGAATCAAATATCACACGGTTAGGTAGTCTATGGGTACGAAAAAATGTACGAAATAAAACGTTTGTAATTCTCTTTGAAATGCGATGTGATGTCGACCAGAATGATGGATAAGGCACGCCGGCGCAAACGGCAAGCAAAACGGAGGCCAGAATGGCCTTGTACAAGGAATCAAATATCACACAGTTAGGTAGTCTATGGGTACGAAAAAAAGTACGAAATAAAAAGTTTGTAATTCTCTTTGAAGTACTGATGTGATGTCGACCAGAACGATAAATAAGGCACACCGGCGAAAACGGCAAGCAAAACGGCGGCCAGAATGGCCTTGTACAAGGAATCAAATATCACACAGTTAAGTACTCTATGGGTACGGAAAAAAGTACGAAAAAAAATGTTTGAAATTCTCTTTGAATTACTGATGTGATATCGACCAGAACGATAAATAAGGCACGCCGGCGCAAACGGCAAGAAAAACGGAGGCCAGAATGGCCTTGTACAAGGAATCAAATATCACATAGTTAGGTAGTCTATGGGTACGAAAAAAAGTACGAAATAAAACGTTTGTAATTCTCTTTGAAGTACTGATGTGATATAGACCAGAACGATAAATAAGGCACGCCGGCACAAACGGCAAGCAAAACGGAGGCCAGAATGGCCTTGTACAAGGAATCAAATATCACACAGTTAAGTACTCTATGGGTACGAAAAAAAACGTTTGCAATTATCGTTGAATTACTGATGTGATATCGACCAGAACGAAAATAAGGCACGCCGGCACAAACGGCAAGCAAAACGGTGGCCAGAATGGCCTGGGACAAGGAATCAAATTTCACACAGTTAAGTACTCTTTGGGTACGAAAAAAAGTACGAAAAAAACGTTTGCAATTCTTTTTGAATTACTGATGTGAAATCGACCAGAACGATAAATAAGGCACGCCGGCACAAACGGCAAGCAAAACGGAGGCCAGAATGGCCTTGTACAAGGAATCAAAAATCACACAGTTAGGTAGTCTATGGGTATGAAAAAAAGTACGAAAAAAAATGTTTGTAATTCTCTTTGAAGTACGATGTGATATCGACCGAACGAAAATAAGGCACCCGGCGCAAACGGCAAGAAAAACGGAGGCCGAGAATGGCCTTGTACAAGGAATCAAATATCACATAGTTAGGTAGTCTATGGGTACGAAAAAAAAGTACGAAATAAAACGTTTGTAATTCTCTTTGAAATGCGATGTGATATCGACCGAACGATAAATAAGGCACGCCGGCGCAAACGGCAAGCAAAACGGAGGCCGAGAATGGCCTTGTACAAGGAATCAAATATCACACGAGTTAAGTACTCTATGGGTACGAAAAAAAGTACGAAAAAAACGTTTGCAATTCTCTTGGAATTACTGATGTGATATGGACCAGAACGAAAATAAGGCACGCCGGCACAAACGGCAAGCAAAACGGAGGCCAGCATGGCCTCGTACATGGAATAAAAAATCACACAGTTCAGTACTCTATGGGTACGAAAAAAAGTACGAAAAAAAATGCTTGTAATTCTCTTTGAAGTACTGATGTGATATCGACCAGCACGATAAATAAGGCACGCCGGCGGAAACGGCAAGAAAAACGGAGGCCAGAATGGCCTTGTACAAGGAATCAAATATCACACAGTTAGGTAGTCTATGGGTACGAAAAAAAGTACGAAATAAAACGTTTGTAATTCTCTTTGAAGTACTGATGTGATATCGACCAGAACGATAAATAAGGCAAGCCGGCGCAAATGGCAAGCAAAACGGAGGCCAGAATGGCCTTGTGCAATGAATCAAATATCACAGTTAAGTACTCTATGGGTATGAAAAAAAGTACGAAAAAAAACGTTTGCAATTCTGTTTGAATTACTGATGTTATATCGACCAGAACGATAAATAAGGCACGCCGGCACAAACGGGAAGCAAAACGGAGGCCAGAATGGCCTTGTACAAGGAATCAAAAATCACACAGTTAAGTACTCTATGGGTACGAAAAAAAGTATGAAAAAAAATGTTTGTAATTCTCTTTGAAATACTGATGTGATATCGACCAGAACGATAAATAAGGCACGCCGGCGCAAACGGCAAGAAAAACGGAGGCCAGAATGGCCTTGTACAAGGAATCAAATATCACACAGTTAGGTAGTCTATGGGTACGAAAAAATGTACGAAATAAAACGTTTGTAATTCTCTTTGAAGTACTGATGTGATATCGACCAGAATGATGAATAAGGCACGCCGGCGCAAACGGCAAGCAAAACGGAGGCCAGAATGGCCTTGTACAAGGAATCAAATATCACACAGTTAGGTAGTCTATGGGTACGAAAAAAAGTACGAAATAAAAAGTTTGTAATTCTCTTTGAAGTACTGATGTGATGTCGACCAGAACGATAAATAAGGCACACCGGCGAAAACGGAAAGCAAAACGGAGGTCAGAATGGCCTTGTACAAGGAATCAAATATCACACAGTTAAGTACTCTATGGGTACGAAAAAAAGTACGAAAAAAACGTTTGAAATTCTCTTTGAATTACTGATGTGATATCGACCAGAACGATAAATAAGGCACGCCGGCACAAACGGCAAGCAAAACGGAGGCCAGAATAGCCTTGTACAAGGAATCAAAAATCACACAGTTAAGTACTCTATGGGTACGAAAAAAAGTACGAAAAAAAATGTTTGCAATTCTCTTTCAAGTACTGATGTGATATCGACCAGAACGATAAATAAGGCACGCCGGTGCAAACGGAAAGAAAAACGGAGGCCAGAATGGCCTTGTACAATGAATCAAAAATCACACAGTTAAGTACTCTATGGTACGAAAAAAGTACGAAAAAAAATGTTTGTAATTCTCTTTGAAGTACTGATGTGATATCGACCAGAACGATAAATAAGGCACGCCGGCGCAAACGGCAAGAAAAACGGAGGCCAGAATGGCCTTGTACAAGGAATCAAATATCACATAGTTAGGTAGTCTATGGGTACGAAAAAAAGTACGAAATAAAACGTTTGTAATTCTCTTTGAAGTGCGATGTGATATCGACCGAACGATAAATAAGGCACGCCGGCACAAACGGCAAGCAAAACGGAGGCGAATGGCCTTGTACAAGGAATCAAATATCACACGGTTAAGTACTCTATGGGTACGAAAAAAACGAAAAAAACGTTTGCAATTATCGTTGAATTGCGATGTGATATCGACCGAACGAAAATAAGGCACGCCGGCACAAACGGCAAGCAAAACGGAAGCCGAAATGGCCTTGTACAAGGAATCAAAAATCACACGGTTAAGTACTCTATGGGTACGAAAAAAAGTACGAAAAAAAATGTTTGTAATTCTCTTTGAAGTATGCGATGTGATATCGACCGAACGATAAATAAGGCACGCCGGCGGAAACGGCAAGAAAAACGGAGGCCGAATGGCCTTGTACAAGGAATCAAATATCACACTTTGTTAGGTAGTCTATGGGTACGAAAAAAAGTACGAAATAAAATGTTTGTAATTCTCTTTGAAGTACGATGTGATATCGACCGAATGATAAATAAGGCACGCCGGCGCAAACGGCAAGCAAAACGGAGGCGAAATGACCTTGTACAAGGAATCAAATATCACACAGTTAGGTAGTCTATGGGTACGAAAAAAAAGTACGAAAAAAAACGTTTGCAATTCTCTTTGAATTACTGATGTGATATCGACCAGAACGATAAATAAGGCACGCCGGCACAAATGGCAAGCAAAACGGAGGCCAGAATGGCCTTGTACAAGGAATCAAAAATCACACAGTTAAGTACTCTATGGGTACGAAAAAAAGTACGAAAAAAAATGTTTGTAATTCTCTTTGAATTGCGATGTGATATCGACCGAACGATAAATAAGGCACGCCGGCACAAACGGCAAGAAAAACGGAGGCCAGAATGGCCTTGTACAAGGAATCAAAAATCACACAGTTAAGTACTCTATGGGTACGAAAAAAAGTATGAAAAAAAAATGTTTGTAATTCTCTTTGAAGTACGATGTGATATCGACCGAACGATAAATAAGGCACGCCGGCACAAACCGGCAAGCAAAACGGAGGCCGAATGGCCTTGTACAAGGAATCAAAAATCACACGATTAAGTACTCTATGGGTACGAAAAAAAGTACGAAAAAAAACGTTTGCAATTCTCTTTGAATTACTGATGTGATATCGACCAGAACGATAAATAAGGCACGCCGGCACAAAAGGCAAGCAAAACGGAGGCCAGAATGGCCTTGTACAAGGAATCAAAAATCACACAAGTTAAGTACTCTATGGGTACGAAAAAAAGTACGAAAAAAAATGTTTGTAATTCTCTTTGAATTACTGATGTGATATCGACCAGAACGATAAATAAGGCACGCCGGCGCAAACGGCAAGAAAAACGGAGGCCAGAATGGCCTTGTACAAGGAATCAAATATCACACAGTTAGGTAGTCTATGGGTACGAAAAAAAGTACGAAATAAAACGTTTGTAATTATCTTTGAAGTACGATGTGATATCGACCGAACGATAAATAAGGCACGCCGGCGCAAACGGCAAGCAAAACGGAGGCCGAATGGCCTTGTACAAGGAATCAAATATCACACGATTAAGTACTCTATGGGTACGAAAAAAAGTACGAAAAAAAATGTTTGCAATTCTCTTTGAATTACGATGTGATATCGACCGAACGATAAATAAGGCACGCCGGCACAAACGGCAAGCAAAACGGAGGCGAATGGCCTTGTACAAGGAATCAAAATCACACGGTTAAGTACTCGATGGGTACGAAAAAAAGTACGAAAAAAAATGTTTGTAATTCTCTTTGAAGTGCGATGTGATATCGACCGAACGATAAATAAGGCACGCCGGTGCAAACGGCAAGAAAACCGGAGGCCAGGATGGCCTTGTACAAGGAATCAAATATCACACAGTTAGGTAGTCTATGGGTACGAAAGAAAGTACGAAATAAAACGTTTGTAATTCTCTTTGAAGTGCGATGTGATATCGACCGAACGATAAATAAGGCACGCCGGCGCAAACGGCAAGCAAAACGGAGGCCAGAATGGCATTGTACAAGGAATCAAATATCACACAGTTAAGTACTCTATGGGTACGGAAAAAAAAGTATGAAAAAAAACGTTTGCAATTCTCTTTGAATTACTGATGTGATTTCGACCGAACGATAAATAAGGCACGCCGGCGCAAACGGCAAGCAAAACGGAGGCCGAAATGGCCTTGTACAAGGAATCAAATATCACACTGTTAGGTAGTCTATGGGTACGAAAAAAAGTACAAAATAAAACGTTTGTAATTCTCTTTGAAGTACTGATGTGATATCGACCAGAACGATAAATAAGGCACGCCGGCACAAACGGCAAACAAAACGGAGGCCAGAATGGCCTTGTACAATGAATCAAATATCACACACTTAAGTACTCTATGGGTACGAAAAAAAGTACGAAAAAAAACGTTTGCAATTCTCTTTGAATTACTGATGTTATATCGACCAGAACGATAAATAAGGCACGCCGGCGCAAACGGCAAGCAAAACGGTGGCCAGAATGGCCTGGTACAAGGAATCAAATTTCACACAGTTAAGTACTCTTTGGGTACGAAAAAAAGTACGAAAAAAAACGTTTGCAATTCTCTTTGAATTACTGATGTGATATCGACCAGAACGATAAATAAGGCACGCCGGCACAAACGGCAAGCAAAACGGAGGCCAGAATGGCCTTGTACAAGGAATCAAAAATCACACAGTTAGGTAGTCTATGGGTATGAAAAAAAGTACGAAAAAAAATGTTTGTAATTCTCTTTGAAGTACTAATGTGATATCGACCAGAACGATAAATAAGGCACGCCGGTGCAAACGGAATGAAAAACGGAGGCCAGAATGGCCTTGTACAAGGAACAAAAATCACACAGTTAAGTACTCTATGGGTACAAAAAAAAGTATGAAAAAAATGTTTGTAATTCTCTTTGAAGTACTGATGTGATATCGACCAGAACGATAAATAAGGCACGCCGGCGCAAACGGCAAGAAAAACGGAGGCCAGAATGGACTTGTACAAGGAATCAAATATCACACAGTTAGGTAGTCTATGGGTACGAAAAAAAGTACGAAATAAAACGTTTGTAATTCTCTTTGAAGTGCGATGTGATATCGACCGAAATGATAAATACGGCACCCTGGCGCAAACGGCAAGAAAAACGGAGGCCGAGAATGGCCTTGTACAAGGAATCAAATATCACATAGTTAGGTAGTCTATGGGTGCGAAAAAAAGTACGAAATAAAACGTTTGTAATTCTTTTGAAGTGCGATGTGATATCGACCGAACGATAAATAAGGCACGCCGGCGCAAACGGCAAGCAAAACGGAGGCCAGAATGGCCTTGTACAAGGAATCAAATATCACACAATTAAGTACTCTATGGGTACGAAAAAAAGTACGAAAAAACGTTTGCAATTCTCTTTGAATTACTGATGTGATATTGACCAGAACGAAAATAAGGCACGCCGGCACAAACGGCAAGCAAAACGGAGGCCAGCATGGCCTTGTACATGGAATAAAAAATCACACGGTTAAGTACTCTATGGGTACGAAAAAAAGTACGAAAAAAAATGTTTGTAATTCTCTTTGAAGTACTGATGTGATATCGACCAGAACGATAAATAAGGCACGCCGGCGGAAACGGCAAGAAAAACGGAGGCCAGAATGGCCTTGTACAAGGAATCAAATATCACACAGTTAGGTAGTCTATGGGTACGAAAAAAAGTACGAAATAAAACGTTTGTAATTCTCTTTGAAGTACTGATGTGATATCGACCAGAACGATAAATAAGGCAAGCCGGCGCAAATGGCAAGCAAAACGGAGGCCAGAAAGGCCTTGTACAATGAATCAAATATCACAGTTAAGTACTCTATGGGTATGAAAAAAAGTACGAAAAAAACGTTTGCAATTCTCTTTGAATTACTGATGTTATATCGACCAGAACGATAAATAAGGCACGCCGGCACAAACGGCAAGCAAAACGGAGGCCAGAATGGCCTTGTACAAGGAATCAAAAATCACACAGTTAAGTACTCTATGGGTACGAAAAAAAGTACGAAAAAAAATGTTTGTAATTCTCTTTGAAATACTGATGTGATATCGACCAGAACGATAAATAAGGCACGCCGGCGCAAACGGCAAGAAAAACGGAGGCCAGAATGGCCTTGTACAAGGAATCAAATATCACAAAGTTAGGTAGTCTATGGGTACGAAAAAAAGTACGAAATAAAACGTTTGTAATTCTCTTTGAAATACTGATGTGATGTCGACCAGAATGATAAATAAGGCACGCCGGCGCAAACGGCAAGCAAAACGGAGGCCAGAATGGCCTTGTACAAGGAATCAAATATCACACAGTTAGGTAGTCTATGGGTACAAAAAAAAGTACGAAATAAAAAGTTTGTAATTCTCTTTGAAGTACTGATGTGATGTCGACCAGAACGATAAATAAGGCACACCGGCGAAAACGGCAAGCAAAACGGCGGCCAGAATGGCCTTGTACAAGGAATCAAATATCACACAGTTAAGTACTCTATGGGTACGGAAAAAAGTACGAAAAAAAATGTTTGAAATTCTCTTTGAATTACTGATGTGATATCGACCAGAACGATAAATAAGGCACGTCGGCGCAAACGGCAAGAAAAATGGAGGCCAGAATGGCCTTGTACAAGGAATCAAATATCACACAGTTAGGTAGTCTATGGGTACGAAAAAAAGTACGATATAAAACATTTGTAATTCTCTTTGAAGTACTGAAGTGATATCGACCAGAACGATAAATAAGGCACGCCGGTGAAAAACGGAAAGAAAAACGGAGGCCAGAATGGCCTTGTACAACGAATCAAAAATCACACAGTTAAGTACTCTATGGTACGAAAAAAGTATGAAAAAAAATGTTCGTAATTCTCTTTGAAGTACTGATGTGATATCGACCAGAACGATAAATAAGGCACACCGGCGCAAACGGCAAGAAAAACGGAGGCCAGAATGGCCTTGTACAAGGAATCAAATATCACATAGTTAGGTAGTCTATGGGTACGAAAAAAAAGTACGAAATAAAACGTTTGTAATTCTCTTTGAAGTACTGATGTGATATCGACCAGAACGATAAATAAGGCACGCCGGCACAAACGGCAAGCAAAACGGAGGCCAGAATGGCCTTGTACAAAGAATCAAATATCACACAGTTAAGTACTCTATGGGTACGAAAAAAAACGTTTGCAATTATCGTTGAATTACTGATGTGATATCGACCAGAACGAAAATAAGGCACGCCGGCACAAACGGCAAGCAAAACGGTGGCCAGAATGGCCTGGTACAAGGAATCAAATTTCACACAGTTAAGTACTCTTTGGGTACGAAAAAAAGTACGAAAAAAACGTTTGCAATTCTCTTTGAATTACTGATGTGATATCGACCAGAACGATAAATAAGGCACGCCGGCACAAACGGCAAGCAAAACGGAGGCCAGAATGGCCTTGTACAAGGAATCAAAAATCACACAGTTAGGTAGTCTATGGGTATGAAAAAAAGTACGAAAAAAAATGTTTGTAATTCTCTTTGAAGTACTAATGTGATATCGACCAGAACGATAAATAAGGCACGCCGGTGCAAACGGAATGAAAAACGGAGGCCAGAATGGCCTTGTACAAGGAATCAAAAATCACACAGTTAAGTACTCTATGGGTACAAAAAAAAGTATGAAAAAAAATGTTTGTAATTCTCTTTGAAGTACTGATGTGATATCGACCAGAACGATAAATAAGGCACGCCGGCGCAAACGGCAAGAAAAACGGAGGCCAGAATGGACTTGTACAAGGAATCAAATATCACACAGTTAGGTAGTCTATGGGTACGAAAAAAAGTACGAAATAAAACGTTTGTAATTCTCTTTGAAGTACTGATGTGATATCGACCAGAATGATAAATAAGGCACCCCGGCGCAAACGGCAAGAAAAACGGAGGCCAGAATGGCCTTGTACAAGGAATCAAATATCACATAGTTAGGTAGTCTATGGGTACGAAAAAAAGTACGAAATAAAACGTTTGTAATTCTCTTTGAAGTACTGATGTGATATCGACCAGAACGATAAATAAGGCACGCCGGCGCAAACGGCAAGCAAAACGGAGGCCAGAATGGCCTTGTACAAGGAATCAAATATCACACAGTTAAGTACTCTATGGGTACGAAAAAAAGTACGAAAAAAACGTTTGCAATTCTCTTTGAATTACTGATGTGATATTGACCAGAACGAAAATAAGGCACGCCGGCACAAACGGCAAGCAAAACGGAGGCCAGCATGGCCTCGTACATGGAATAAAAAATCACACAGTTAAGTACTCTATGGGTACGAAAAAAAGTACGAAAAAAAATGTTTGTAATTCTCTTTGAAGCACTGATGTGATATCGACCAGCACGATAAATAAGGCACGCCGGTGGAAACGGCAAGAAAAACGGAGGCCAGAATGGCCTTGTACAAGGAATCAAATATCACACAGTTAGGTAGTCTATGGGTACGAAAAAAAGTACGAAATAAAACGTTTGTAATTCTCTTTGAAGTACTGATGTGATATCGACCAGAACGATAAATAAGGCAAGCCGGCGCAAATGGCAAGCAAAACGGAGGCCAGAATGGCCTTGTACAATGAATCAAATATCACAGTTAAGTACTCTATGGGTATGAAAAAAAGTACGAAAAAAAACGTTTGCAATTCTCTTTGAATTACTGATGTTATATCGACCAGAACGATAAATAAGGCACGCCGGCACAAACGGGAAGCAAAACGGAGGCCAGAATGGCCTTGTACAAGGAATCAAAAATCACACAGTTAAGTACTCTATGGGTACGAAAAAAAGTATGAAAAAAAAATGTTTGTAATTCTCATTGAAATACTGATGTGATATCGACCAGAACGATAAATAAGGCACGCCGGCGCAAACGGCAAGAAAAACGGAGGCCAGAATGGCCTTGTACAAGGAATCATATATCACACAGTTAGGTAGTCTATGGGTACGAAAAAATGTACGAAATAAAACGTTTGTAATTCTCTTTGAAGTACTGATGTGATATCGACCAGAATGATGAATAAGGCACGCCGGCGCAAACGGCAAGCAAAACGGAGGCCAGAATGGCCTTGTACAAGGAATCAAATATCACACAGTTAGGTAGTCTATGGGTACGAAAAAAAGTACGAAATAAAAAGTTTGTAATTCTCTTTGAAGTACTGATGTGATGTCAACCAGAACGATAAATAAGGCACACCGGCGAAAACGGCAAGCAAAACGGAGGTTAGAATGGCCTTGTACAAGGAATCAAATATCACACGATTAAGTACTCTATGGGTACGAAAAAAAGTACGAAAAAAACGTTTGAAATTCTCTTTGAATTACTGATGTGATATCGACCAGAACGATAAATAAGGCACGCCGGCACAAACGGCAAGCAAAACGGAGGCCAGAATAGCCTTGTACAAGGAATCAAAAATCACACAGTTAAGTACTCTATGGGTACGAAAAAAAGTACGAAAAAAATGTTTGCAATTATCTTTCAAGTACTGATGTGATATCGACCAGAACGATAAATAAGGCACGCCGGTGCAAACGGAAAGAAAAACGGAGGCCAGAATGGCCTTGTACAATGAATCAAAAATCACACAGTTAAGTACTCTATGGTACGAAAAAAGTACGAAAAAAAATGTTTGTAATTCTCTTTGAAGTACTGATGTGATATCGACCAGAACGATAAATAAGGCACGCCGGCGCAAACGGCAAGAAAAACGAAGGCCAAAATGGCATTGTACAAGGAATCAAATATCACATAGTTAGGTAGTCTATGGGTACGAAAACAAGTACGAAATAAAACGTTTGTAATTCTCTTTGAAGTACTGATGTGATATCGACCAGAACGATAAATAAGGCACGCCGGCACAAACGGAAAGCAAAACGGAGGCGAGAATGGCCTTGTACAAGGAATCAAATATCACACAGTTAAGTACTCTATGGGTACGAAAAAAAACGTTTGCAATTATCGTTGAATTACTGATGTGATATCGACCAGAACGAAAATAAGGCACGCCGGCACAAACGGCAAGCAAAACGGAAGCCAGAATGGCCTTGTACAAGGAATCAAAAATCACACAGTTAAGTACTCTATGGGTACGAAAAAAAGTACGAAAAAAAATGTTTGTAATTCTCTTTGAAGTACGATGTGATATCGACCGAACGATAAATAAGGCATGCCGGCGCAAACGGCAAGAAAAACGGAGGCCGAATGGCCTTGTACAAGGAATCAAATATCACGCGGTTAGGTTGTCTATGGGTACGAAAAAAAGTACGAAATAAAACGTTTGTAATTATCTTTGAAGTGCGATGTGATATCGACCGAACGATAAATAAGGCACGCCGGCGCAAACGGCAAGCAAAACGGAGGCCGAATGGCCTTGTACAAGGAATCAAATATCACACGGTTAAGTACTCTATGGGTACGAAAAAAAGTACGAAAAAAACGTTTGCAATTCTCTTTGAATTACGATGTGATATCGACCAGAACGATAAATAAGGCATGCCGGCACAAACGGCAAGCAAAACGGAGGCCTGAATGGCCTTGTACAAGGAATCACAAATCACACAGTTAAGTACTCTATGGGTACGAAAAAAAGTACGAAAAAAAATGTTTGTAATTCTCTTTGAAGTACTGATGTGATACGACCAGAACGATAAATAAGGCACGCCGGTGCAAACGGCAAGAAAACCGGAGGCCAGGATGGCCTTGTACAAGGAATCAAATATCACACAGTTAGGTAGTCTATGGGTACGAAAGAAAGTACGAAATAAAACGTTTGTAATTCTCTTTGAAGTACTGATGTGATATCGACCGAAACGATAAATAAGGCACGCCGGCGCAAACGGCAAGCCAAACGCAGGCCAGAATGGCATTGTACAAGGAATCAAATATCACACAGTTAAGTACTCTATTGGTACGAAAAAAAGTACGAAAATAAACGTTTGCAATTCTCTTTGAATTACTGATGTGATTTCGACCAGAACGATAAATAAGGCACGCCGGCACAAACGGCAAGCAAAACGGTGGCCAGAATGGCCTTATACAAGGAATCAAAAATAACACAGTTAAGTACTCTATGGGTACGAAAAAAAATGTTTGTAATTCTCTTTGAAGTACTGATGTGATATCGACGAGAACGATAAATAAGGCACGCCGGTGCAAACGGGAAGAAAAACGGAGGCCAGAGTGGCATTGTACAAGGAATCAAAAATCACACAGTTAAGTACTCTATGGGTACGAAAAAAAGTACGAAAAAAATGTTTGTAATTCTCTTTGAAGTACTGATGTGATATCGACCAGAACGATAAATAAGGCACGCCGGCGCAAACGGCAAGAAAAACGGAGGCCAGAATGGACTTGTACAAAGAATCAAATATCACACAGTTAAGTAGTCTATGGGTACGAAAATAAGTACGAAATAAAACGTTTGTATTTCTCTTTGAAGTACTGATGTGATATCGACCATATCGATAAATAAGGCACGCCGGCGCAAACGGCAAGCAAAACGGAGGCAAGAATGGCCTTGTACAAGGAGTCAAATATCACACAGTTAAGTCTCCATGGGTACGAAAAAAAGTACGAAATAAAACGTTTGCAATTCTCTTTGAATTACTGATGTGATATCGACCATAATGATAAATAAGGCACGCCGGCACAAACGGCAAGCAAAACGGAGGCCAGAATGGCCTTGTACAAGGAATCAAAAATCACACAGTTAAGTACTCTATGGGTACGAAAAAAAGTACGAAAAAAAATGTTTGTAATTCTCTTTGAAGTACTGATGTGATATCGACCAGAACGATAAATAAGGCACGCCGGTGCAAACGGCAAGAAAACCGGAGGCCAGAATGGCCTTGTACAAGGAATCAAATATCACACAGTTAGGTAGTCTATGGGTACGAAAAAAGTACGAAATAAAACGTTTGTAATTCTCTTTGAAGTACTGATGTGATATCGACCGAACGATAAATAAGGCACGCCGGCGCAAACGGCAAGCAAAACGCGAGCGAATGGCATTGTACAAGGAATCAAATATCACACAGTTAAGTACTCTATGGGTACGAAAAAAAGTACAAAAAAAAATGTTTGGAATTCTCTTTGAATTACTGATGTGATTTCGACCAGAACGATAAATAAGGCACGCCGGCACAAACGGCAAGCAAAACGGAGGCCAGAATGGCCTTGTACAAGGAATCAAAAATAACACAGTTAAGTACTCTATGGGTACGAAAAAAGTACGAAAAAAAATGTTTGTAATTCTCTTTGAAGTACTGATGTGATATCGATGAGAACGATAAATAAGGCACGCCGGTGCAAACGGCAAGAAAAACGGAGGCCAGAATGGCCTTGTACAAGGAATCAAATATCACACAGTTAAGTAGTCTATGGGTACGAACAAAAGTACGAAATAAAACGTTTGTAATTCTCTTTGAAGTACTGATGTGATATCGACCATATCGATAAATAAGGCACGCCGGCGCAAACGGCAAGCAAAACGGAGGCCAGAATGGCCTTGTACAAGGAGTCAAATATCACACATTTAAGTCTCTATGGGTACGAAAAAAAGTACGAAAAAAAACGTTTGCAATTCTCTTTGAATTACTGATGTGATATCGACCATAACGATAAATAAGGCACGCCGGCACAAACGGCAAGCAAAACGGAGGCCAGAATGGCCTTGTACAAGGAATCAAAAATCACACAGTTAAGTACTCAATGGGTACGAAAAAAAGTACGAAAAAAAATGTTTGTAATTCTCTTTGAAGTACTGATGTGATATCGACCAGAACGATAAATAAGGCACGCCGGCGCAAACGGCAAGAAAAACGGAGGCCAGAATGGCCTTGTACAATGAATCAAATATCACACAGTTAAGTAGTCTATGGGTACGAAAAAAAGTACGAAATAAAACGTTTGTAATTCTCTTTGAAGTACTGATGTGATATCGACCATATCGATAAATAAGGCACGCCGGCGCAAACGGCAAGCAAAACGGAGGCCATAATGGCCTTGTACAAGGAGTCAAATATCACACAGTTAAGTCTCTATGGGTACGAAAAAAAGTACGAAAAAAAACGTTTGCAATTCTCTTTGAATTACTGATGTGATATCGACCAGAACGATAAATAAGGCACGCCGGCACAAACGGAAAGCAAAACGGAGGCCAGAATGGCCTTGTACAAGGAATCAAAAATCACACAGTTAAGTACTCATGGGTACGAAAAAAAGTATGAAAAAAAAGGTTTGTTATTCTCTTTGAAGTACTGATGTGATATCGACCAGAACGATAAATAAGGCACGCCGGCGCAAACGGCAAGAAAAACGGAGGCCATAATGGCCTTGTACAAGGAATCAAATATCACACAGTTAGGTAGTCTATGGGTACGAAAAAAAAGTACGAAATAAAACGTTTGTAATTCTCTTTGAAGTACTGATGTGATATCGACCAGAACGATAAATAAGGCACGCCGGCGTAACGACAAGCAAAACGGAGGCCAGAATGGCCCTGTACAAGGAATCAAATATCACACAGTTAAGTACTCTATAGGTACGAAAAAAAGTATGAAAAAAAACGTTTGCAATTCTCTTTGAATTACTGATGTCATATCGACCATAACGATAAATAAGGCACGCCGGCACAAACGGCAAGCAAAACGGAGGCCAGAATGGCCTTGTACAAGGAATCAAAAATCACACAGTTAAGTACTCTATGGGTACGAAAAAAAGTACGAAAAAAATGTTTGTAATTCTCTTTGAAGTACTATGTGATATCGACCAGAACGATAAATAAGGCACGCCGGTGCAAACGGAAAGAAAAACGGAGGCCAGAATGGCCTTGTACAAGGAATAAAAAATCACACAGTTAAGTACTCTATGGGTACGAAAAAAATGTTTGTAATTCTCTTTGAAGTACTGATGTGATATCGACCAGAACGATAAATAAGGCACGCCGGCGCAAACGGCAAGAAAAACGGAGGCCAGAATGGCCTTGTACAAAGAATCAAATATCACACGGTTAGGTAGTCTATGGGTACGAAAAAAAGTACGAAATAAAACGTTTGTAATTCTCTTTGAAGTACTGATGTCATATCGACCAGAACGATAAATAAGGCACGCCGACGCAAACGTCAAGCAAAACGGAGGCCAGAATGGCCTTGTACAAGGAATCAAATATCACACGTTAAGTACTCTATGGGTACGAAAAAAAGTACGAAAAAAAACGTTTGCAATTCTCTTTGAATTACGATGTGATATCGACCGAACGATAAATAAGGCACGCCGGCACAAACGGCAAGCAAAACGGAGGCCGAATGGCCTTGTACAAGGAATCAAAATCACACAGTTAAGTACTCTATGGGTACGACAAAAAGTACGAAAAAAAATGTTTATAATTCTCTTTGAAGTACTGATGTGATATCGATCGGAACGATAAATAAGGCACGCCGGTGCAAACGGAGGCCAGAATGGCCTTGTACAAGGAATCAAATATCACACAGTTAAGTACTCTATGGGTACGAAAAAAAGTACGAAATAAAATGTTTGTAATTCTCTTTGAAGTACTGATGTGATATCGACCAGAACGATAAATAAGGCACGCCGGTGCAAACGGCAAGAAAACCGGAGGCCAGAATGGCCTTGTACAAGGAATCAAATATCACACAGTTAGTAGTCTATGGGTACGAAAAAAGTACGAAATAAAACGTTTGTAATTCTCTTTGAAGTACGATGTGATATCGACCGAACGATAAATAAGGCACGCCGGCGCAAACGGCAAGCAAAACGCAGGCCAGAATGGCATTGTACAAGGAATCAAATATCACACAGTTAAGTACTCTATGGGTACGAAAAAAAGTACAAAAAAAAATGTTTGGAATTCTCTTTGAATTACTGATGTGATTTCGACCAGAACGATAAATAAGGCACGCCGGCACAAACGGCAAGCAAAACGGAGGCCAGAATGGCCTTGTACAAGGAATCAAAAATAACACAGTTAAGTACTCTATGGGTACGAAAAAAGTACGAAAAAAATGTTTGTAATTCTCTTTGAAGTACTGATGTGATATCGATGAGAACGATAAATAAGGCACGCCGGTGCAAACGGCAAGAAAACGGAGGCCGAATGGCCTTGTACAAGGAATCAAATATCACACGTTAAGTAGTCTATGGGTACGAACAAAAGTACGAAATAAAACGTTTGTAATTCTCTTTGAAGTATCGATGTGATATCGACCATATCGATAAATAAGGCACGCCGGCGCAAACGGCAAGCAAAACGGAGGCCGAATGGCCTTGTACAAGGAGTCAAATATCACACATTTAAGTCTCTATGGGTACGAAAAAAAGTACGAAAAAAAACGTTTGCAATTCTCTTTGAATTACGATGTGATATCGACCATAACGATAAATAAGGCACGCCGGCACAAACGGCAAGCAAAACGGAGGCCGAATGGCCTTGTACAAGGAATCAAAAATCACACGTTAAGTACTCAATGGGTACGAAAAAAAGTACGAAAAAAAATGTTTGTAATTCTCTTTGAAGTACTGATGTGATATCGACCAGAACGATAAATAAGGCACGCCGGCGCAAACGGCAAGAAAAACGGAGGCCAGAATGGCCTTGTACAATGAATCAAATATCACACAGTTAAGTAGTCTATGGGTACGAAAAAAGTACGAAATAAAACGTTTGTAATTCTCTTTGAAGTACTGATGTGATATCGACCATATCGATAAATAAGGCACGCCGGCGCAAACGGCAAGCAAAACGGAGGCCATAATGGCCTTGTACAAGGAGTCAAATATCACACAGTTAAGTCTCTATGGGTACGAAAAAAAGTATGAAAAAAAACGTTTGCAATTCTCTTTGAATTACTGATGTGATATCGACCAGAACGATAAATAAGGCACGCCGGCACAAACGGAAAGCAAAACGGAGGCCAGAATGGCCTTGTACAAGGAATCAAAAATCACACAGTTAAGTACTCATGGGTACGAAAATAAGTATGAAAAAAAAGGTTTGTTATTCTCTTTGAAGTACTGATGTGATATCGACCAGAACGATAAATAAGGCACGCCGGCGCAAACGGCAAGAAAAACGGAGGCCATAATGGCCTTGTACAAGGAATCAAATATCACACGAGTTAGGTAGTCTATGGGTACGAAAAAAAGTACGAAATAAAACGTTTGTAATTCTCTTTGAAGTACGATGTGATATCGACCGAACGATAAATAAGGCACGCCGGCGTAACGACAAGCAAAACGGAGGCCGAATGGCCTGTACAAGGAATCAAATATCACACAGTTAAGTACTCTATAGGTACGAAAAAAAAGTACGAAAAAAAACGTTTGCAATTCACTTTGAATTACTAATGTGATATCGACCAGAACGATAAATAAGGCACGCCGGCACAAACGGCAAGCAAAACGGAGGCCAGAATGGCCTTGTACAAGGAATCAAAAATCACACGTTAAGTACTCTATGGGTACGAAAAAAAGTACGAAAAAAATGTTTGTAATTCTGTTTGAAGTACTGATGTGACATCGACCAGAACGATAAATAAGGCACGCCGGTGCAAACGGAAAGAAAAACGGAGGCCAGAATGGCCTTGTACAAGGAATAAAAAATCACACAGTTAAGTACTCTATGGGTACGAAAAAAAAAATGTTTGTAATTCTCTTTGAAGTACGATGTGATATCGACCGAACGATAAATAAGGCACGCCGGCGCAAACGGCAAGAAAAACGGAGGCCGAATGGCCTTGTACAAAGAATCAAATATCACACGTTAGTAGTCTATGGGTACGAAAAAAAGTACGAAATAAAACGTTTGTAATTCTCTTTGAAGTACCGATGTCATATCGACCGAACGATAAATAAGGCACGCCGACGCAAACGGCAAGCAAAACGGAGGCCGAATGGCCTTGTACAAGGAATCAAATATCACACGAGTTAAGTACTCTATGGGTACGAAAAAAAGTACGAAAAAAAAACGTTTGCAATTCTCTTTGAATTACTGATGTGATATCGACCAGAACGATAAATAAGGCACGCCGGCACAAACGGCAAGCAAAACGGAGGCCAGAGCGGCCTTGTACAAGGAATCCAAAATCACACAGTTAAGTACTCTATGGGTACGACAAAAAGTACGAAAAAAAATGTTTGTAATTCTCTTTGAAGTACTGTTAAGGCCATATTTATATGATTATTAAGGGTGTATTTCATTATTATTTTCCCCCCATTTGCATAATTTATATAAGAATTAAGGGTTTAAGTGCAATTATTTAGTAAGGATGATTTTAGTATGGCTATTTGCAAAATTGGTTATTTTAAGTGTTGAATTGATTGATTTATTATGATTTGGACTTTATTACATTTTTGCAATGTTTATTTATCCTTTAGGAGGCTTAATTTCGAGTGCTATAAGTGGATTAATGAATTATTCAAGATAGAGTTGGAATTGGCTCAAAGAAATTGGATAAAGATGAAGAAATCCGACCTCAAAGCAGTCCAGCCGAGCGTCTGCGTCCCGTCCATTCGAGACGGATGTCCACTGATCTTGGACGAGCGTCCAGAAGTGAACTGGCGTCCATGCAGCGTCCAGAATCGTATTTTACATACAGAGTCTTCAGACTGCCTTCAGACTAGCGTTCATTCTCCGCCCAGGCATTCTGGACGGGCGTCCGGATATTCAGACGAGCGTCCGGGGCCGACTTACTTCCAGCCGACTTAAAACTCTATAAAAGCACCGCATTATGAAGCCTTAAACCCTAATCTTTTACACAACTCTTTCACGCATACTTTTACATAAAAGCTGCGGCCAGAGAACCCTAATTCCATAGAGATGAATTTCTCCAATCCAACGATCTTGTTCAACATGATTGTTGGCTAGAAGCCTTGCAGTGAGTCGACGGAGGAAGCCCGTCATCAACATAACCAACTAGAGAGTTCGATGCTTAAGTTTAGTGAGTTTAATTCATAGTTTTCATTACTTTGGATCTATTCTACATTGTTTATGTTTTGATTAATTAAGATTCTATGAAACGACTTATTTATCTTTATGCTTGAATGATTATATGAAAGTATATTATTTAAGTTCTATTTTGTTCAAAGTAATGCAATTATTCATGTTATAAGAGATTAGGCATGTTTGATTGAGTAAAAGTTTGGAAACAATCTTGTGATTGCGTTTTGATTGCTGTTTAGTTTGTTTGAAAAGATAAACAAAACCTTAGAAATTTGATTGAAGATATTTGATCGCATTCGTGAAAAATCACTACTAAAAACTATGTCTTTTTAATCACCATCTAGTTTGGATTGTTGGTTGATGGGTGGAATCTAGTTGCCTCGCTGTGTTTTCCTTTACTTGTTTATTAATCGAATCATTAGTTTAATCTTTAGTTAAGTTCTAGTGTTTAAATCTTAAGTTTTTCTTGCTGATTTCCTGCACTTTTCTTTTCTGTTCGTAGTTGAACGTTCGTCCGCAATAGCAGACGCACGTCCATTAGATTTAGTTTACGGACGTTCGTTCGATAAATTGAACGCTCGTCTAACTTATCTGTTTTCTGTTCGTTTCAGGTTCAGTTTTAGGTTAGTTAATAGTTTTACCTTTTAGTTAGTTTTAACCTTAGTCTAGTTAATGGTTGTGACATAATCGATATAGATTTATACTTGAATTCGATAAACATTCCATTCCCTTAGGACGACCCGATAACATCCTATACTACGATCCTTATACTTGGGGTGTTTCGGTTATAAATTGTAAAACTCGTTTTACCGAACAAGTTTTTGGCGCCGTTGCCGGGGAATCGGTAACGGTTGTCGGATTCTTTTAGGTATAAAATATTATATCGATTCTAATTTTAATTTGTGGGTCTAAATTTTAGAATTACGTTTATTTTTGTTTTCGTTTTACCTTGTTTTATTTGATATTATTTTCCTTCAATTATTTTCCTTAATTTTTGAAAGTTATATTAGTTTCTATAATTTTAGATTAGCTTTTATTTATTTCCTTACGTTCTTTTTAGTTTCCTCAAATATTTCTATTTCGTTTTTAAGTTTTAAGCGTTAGTTAGATTTTCGAAGTCTGGACGAGCGTTTAATAACCCGAACGCCCGTCCATTCTAATCCTGTTCTCTCAAAACGACCGTTCATTTATTTGAACGAGCGTTCGTCTCTGAACGAACGTCCACTAACACTTTGGACGCCGCCGGCCTCGTTCAATCATCACTTCTTCTCTTCTCTTCTCTTTTCTTTTCTCCCTCTAAACCATCAAACCTTTTCTAAACCTGTTCTAAACAACCCTAAGGTTGATTTCTTCCTTTTTCTTTCTTCTGGTTTATGCAAACGAGAAGTAAGAAGGGACTTCTAATCTTCGATCCCGAGCCTGAACGATCTATTTTTAGAAGGAGGCTTTTCCCGATTTGGACATAATGGCGGATCAAGATCCACCAATTCCAAATCCCGATCCACAAGCTCGGTTAAATTTAATCCTTCGACGGATACAAGCTCGGCAACAACAAATGTAATCAACAAGTGGCATAAATCAACAACTTCAACAATTTAGACAAAACCAAATTTAATCAATTGAACCAGGACCCCTACACCCCATATCTAAATCAAGATTTTCTCGAGGGGCATAGACCTATTCGTCCTCCTGACATGGGAGGAGTGAATTTCGATCTAAAGAACGGAGTAGTTGCTCTAGTTCAGAATAGCTCTTTCCATGGTACTGGTCAGGAAGATCCACACGACTTCTTATCCACATTCGTACAAATCTGTGAAGCAGGCCATTATCCTGGTGTTGATTCAGAGATCGTAAAGTTGAAGCTATTTCCTTTTGCTTTGAAGGGTGAAGCAAGTCGATGGTTTAAGTCGTTAGCACATCATTCCCTCTATACATGGAATGATGTCAAAAGAGCCTTCGCTCTCAAGTGGGTTTCACCAGGCAAGATTATGGAGATGAAACGGGAAATAGCTACTTTCGAGCAACTAGAGGATGAGACTATTGGCAAAGCTTAGGAGAGATTAAATCTGTTGATGAGGAAGTGCCCCAATCACGGATATGACAGACATGAGTTGTTAGAACTGTTCTATAGAGGCGTCTCTCAGCCAAATAGAGACTATCTTGACTCCACAGCTCATGGATCCTTCTTAGGGGGAGGCGATGAGACTGCCTATAGAGTGGCCGAAACCATCGCCAAGAACAATATGTGGTCGACCCCCAAGAAGACCAATGTCGTTAAGAAAGAAGCTGCTGGTAATCCTGATACCAAGTTGTTAGCTGCCCAAATGGAATTGATAAGCAAGCAGCTGGCCAGTCTTCAGACGCAGCCTTCTGATTTAAGTTATCTGGGAATGCAGGTAGGGACAGAGATGACGGAAGAAGTAAATCTAATGGATAATCAAAACCAACCCTTCCGAAACTTTAACCAGAATCAGAGCTACTCGGGATTTCAACGACAAAACTTCAATCAAGCCAAGTCACCACCTGGCCCTTCAAATTCGAATTCTTTCAACTCAAACTATCAAAGGACAGTTCCTAACTCCCAAAGGCCTCAAGGTGGATGGAACCAAACTCAAAATCATACCACCTCATGTGTCCCTCAACACAAATTTGATGAGCTGGTAGACATGGTGAAGACTCTGTCTACTAGTGTTAAAGCTATTGAGAGACAAGTTGGTCGGATAGCGGACCGGCAAGCAAGCGAGCCTCACGGTAAACTTCCGAGTTATACCGAGAGAAATCCGAAAGCTGATGTGAATGTTTGCACTGGCCATTACACCTCGGTGGGAGTATGGACAAGAAGAGGAGTTGAATGAAGTAACGTTGAGAAGTTGTAAGAAGGCTGAATCCGGCAAGATGTCGGGAAACGAGTAGCCCCTCCTGACGCCATGAGTTCAGGAGGGGGAAATCAGAAACCACATGCCGAAGAAAGCAACGATGAGGAGCTTAGTGACAATTCTTCGGAGGACGAAAATAATTCTGATGATGAGGAAAGGAAGGAAAGTCAGAAAGCTATATCCCTGACTAAGAAAAAAGAAGAAAAGTTCGTGAGATGGAAGGATAAGGAGGATGAGGCGATAAAGAATCAGGCCACAGGGAATGATAATGCCCTTCCTTATCCCCCAAAAAGGAAAGAGAAAGCCCTCACTAATGACAAGC
Source organism: Gentiana straminea (assembly GCA_036785695.1). NCBI lineage: Eukaryota > Viridiplantae > Streptophyta > Magnoliopsida > Gentianales > Gentianaceae > Gentiana > Gentiana straminea. The sequence goes on along the minus strand of JAVUPR010000155.1, from coordinate 85,630 downwards.
AGTATGATGGAGTGAGGAGGATGCTTAGAGACACTCAAGTTAGTATGCCCTTAGCCGAGGTATTAACCGAAATGCTTAAATGCTCTAAGTATCTAAAAGAATTCCTGTGGGAGTAAGAGAAAGCTTCAGGGGATGGCTGAAGAAGTGCTACGCGAAGATTGCGCGATGGTTTCACAGAAAGTCGTTGTTAAGCGAGGTGACCACTGCGGACCTTCAATCTCCCGTGAGATCGAAGGCCATTTATTCGAAAATGTCTTATGTGACTCAGGGGCCTCTATTAATGTGATGCCATTAAACGTATGCAAAAAGCTCGGGTTAGATAAAAGGATGCGGGAACGCCCTATTTCTCTTCAGATGGTAGATAAATCTAGCCGGTCTGCAGCCGGTTGTGTAGCTAATGTTCTCCTTCAAGTTGAACATTTAGTCTTCCCTACCGACTGGGTTATTCTAGACTATCCACCTGATAAGGAGATGCCTCTAATTCTAGGCCGAACCTTTCTAGACACTTCTAACGCTCTCATCGACTTCTGCAAAGGACAGATTACTCTTAGAGTAGATGACACATCCGTTACCTTCACACGAGGGACATATCCTGAAAGAGCCGTAATTGATGAAATATTGTTTGTCGAAGCTATCTATGAGGACGAAAAAGATGCCTGCTTTGAAGATGCAACGAAGCTGACGGAGATAGGTGTTTTCGAAGTTATTGAGGATCCAGCTGACTGCGGACCATCTTCTAATTCATTACAACCCGTAGTCATTGACGAGTCATCTTCACTCGCTCACACTGAGCCTGTTAGTGAGTTAGAAGCATGGAGATGCCCAGCAACAAACGATGATTTCAAAGAACTGAGTCAGGAATACTTCATCCCTGGTGAAGAAGAAGCTCGATGGGTAGTTGGGACGTGGTAGACTTTTGGAGAGAAACTACTCATTGGGAAGTAGATGACTGGGAAGAGCTGGCAGAAGAGCTTAAAGATGAAGAGTTAAGACAAATGATCGATCATAGGAAGAAGGAAGCAAGTGTTGACCGGAGGATTTCTATGGATGAGTTAATCCAGTACCTTTCTGGGGTTGAGCCTCGGGAAGATGAGTTATTCTTTAGTCAACCACTCCAAGCTCATAAAGAGAAAGGTGGCCCGTTAAAGTCTAGTATTGAGCAACCACCTATTGATTTAGAGCTCAAACCGCTTCCGAAACACCTTAAGTATATCTTTCTTAAGGATGGAGATAAACTGCCTTTGATCATTTCTTCGAAACTCGACCCTGAGCAAGAAGCACAGCTGATAGAAGTGCTTAAAAAGAATATCCTCGCGTTCGGATGGCAAGTGGGTGATATCCGAGGAATCAGCCCAGATGTATGCATGCATAAAATCCGAACGGAGAAGGGAGCTAAAAAGGTTAGACAACCTCAGAGGAGGCTAAATCCGCACATGCAGGAGGTTGTCAAAAAGAAAATCATCAAATGGCTTGATATGGGAATCATTTATGCCATAGCTGATAGCGAGTGGGTTAGCCCTACTCAAGTTGTGCCAAAGAAGGGCGGAATCACAGTTGAAAAGAATGAAAAAGGGGAGGAAGTTGCCTTACGACTCGTGACAGGCTATAGAGTCTGTATTGACTATCGTAGACTTAACGAGGTTACTGCCAAGGACCACTTTCCCCTACCCTTCATTGACCAGCTTATCGAAAGACTGAGTGGTCACAAGTATTACTGCTTCCTCGATGGATACTCTGGTTACTTCCAGATAGCCATCGATCCCAATGACCAGGAAAAGACCACATTTACCTGTCCATCTGGTACTTTTGCGTTCCGCAGAATGCCATTCGGCTTATGCAACGCACCCGCGACTTTTCAACGGTGCATGTTAGCCATTTTTGATGGACTTGTGGAGCAGTGCATGGAGGTCTTCATGGATGACTTCTCAGTCTACGGCGACAGCTTTGATGAAATATTAAAGAATCTAGATATGGTACTCCAACGTTGTGTGGAGAAAAATCTGGTCCTTAACTGGGAAAAATGCCATAAGAAGGAATCGTTTTGGGACACAAGCTGTCCAGTGATGGTATTCAAGTGGATAAGGCTAAGGTAGAAGCCATCGAAAGGATGACGTACCCTAAGACAGTGAAAGAGGTACGAGGTTTTCTAGGACACGTTGGCTTCTACAGGCGGTTTATTCGAGACTTTTCTACTATTGCCAAGCCTTTATCAAATCTTTTGAAAGAAGATGTTGATTTCATATTCGATGCGAAGTGTAAAGAAGCCTTCAATTGTCTGAAAGACAAGCTTATCAGTGCCCCTATTTTAGTTGCACCTGACTGGACCAAGCCTTTCGAGTTGATGTGCGATGCCTCTAATTACGCCGTAGGCGCTGTTTTAGGTCAACGAGTTGATAAAAGGTTCAGGCCCATTTATTATGCGAGCTGCACCTTGAACCCGGCTCAATGCAATTATACCACAACTGAGAAGGAATTCTTAGCTGTTGTTTTTTCCATTGACAAGTTTAGAAGTTATCTTCTAGGGTCTCAAGTTGTTGTTTGGACCGACCATGCAGCCTTGCGCTACCGTATGGACAAAACGATGCCAAACCAAGGTTACTTCGATGGATTCGATTTTACAGGGAGTTTGACCTTGTGATTAAAGATAAGAAAGGTAGTGAGAATATTGTGGCTGATCATTTATCTCGCTTAGTAAATGAGGGTGCTGAGAACAACAATGCAATAGGCATTGATTTTCCTACTGAGCAATTGATGAAGCTTGAAACGGTTAGGCCGTGGTATGCTGATTACGTCAATTATTTAGCAAGTGGTCATTTAGAAGACATGACGTATCAGGAGAAGAAAAAGTTCTTTTCCGACCTTAAATATCTTGTATGGAAAGATCCTTATTTGTTCAGGGTCTGTAAAGACGGGTTGCTTCGACGGTGTGTTCCTGAGCATGATCAGTGGGATATCCTAGAACAATGCCACAGCGGTCCCACTGGAGGTCACTATGGAACACCGAAGACGGTTGCAAAGATCCTTCAAGCTGGATATACTGGCCGACTCTGTTTAAAGATGCATAAGCCTTTTGTAAAGGTTGTGATAGGTGCCAGAGAACTGGACGGCAGAGTAGTAGGATGGAAATGCCACTTAAGCCCATTCTTGAATGCGAAGTTTTCGACGTTTGGGGCATATATTTTATGGGACCCTTTCCATCTTCGTGCGGTAATAAATATATCCTCGTCTGTGTCGACTATGTTTCCAAGTGGGTTGAAGCCATAGCTACCCAAACTAATGATCATAAAGTCGTGAAGAAATTCTTGCAAAAGAATATCTTTACCGATTCGTCGTCCAAGAGCACTCATTAGTGATGAAGGTACCCATTTTTGCAATGCGCCGCTTGATAAAATCCTTGAAAGATATGGTGTCAAACACAAATTTGGTGCACCATATCATCCCCAAACCAAAGGGCCAAGTCGAGGTAAGCAACCGAGCTTGAAAAGAATTTTAGAGAAGACCGTGAACAATAATCGATCTAATTGGAGTCTTAAGTTGGATGACGCATTGTGGGCTTATCGTATCGCATTTAAAACCCCGATGGGCACGTCACCCTTCCAAATGGTCTATGGCAAAGCTTGTCATTTACCTGTCGAACTTGAACACAGAGCTTTCTGGGCAATTAAATTCTTAAATTTCGATAGCCAACTCTGTGGGGAGAAACGGTTGTTACAGTTGAACGAGCTCGACGAATTCAGACTCAGAGCATACGATAATGCTTAGCTTAGCAAGGAAAGAACAAAGATACTCCATGACGCTAAGATCAAGGACCGAGAATTCAAAGTTGGTGAGATGGCTTTACTCTATAATACTAGACTTCACCTGTTTCCGGGTAAACTCAAGTCTAGATGGTCTGGTCCCTTTGAGATTCTCGAGGTTAATCCAAGTGGAGTAATTACTTTGAATGGGTATGGTAATCAATCTTTTAAAGTGAATGGCCATCGACTTAAGAAATATTTTGGGCAACCGAAGGAAAAGCCCGAGACTCTTTATTTCCAAAGAAGAGATGAGAGTACATATGTCCTGATTTGTGAAGAGATTCCATCTTATTTCTTTGAGTCAGATGATGACATTCCTACCTCTACCTATGAGGAACCTTCTTCTGAGACTCCTGAGCATGTTAGCACACCTATGCCTATCATCCGCAAGAACAAGAAGAAGAGAGTCAGTGTAGTTTGGAGAGAAAGGTTTCATGACCTTATTGCGCACTTGACTTGTTGTTGTGGTGAAAATCATTTCCGCCCCAATACTTCTGATTCCGATACTGATGTGGCGGCTGTTAAACCAAAGTGGCCCGATCCGGGTTGATCTTTTGAAATCTTTGTCAAGCTATTGACATTAAAAGAGCGCTCCTAGGAGGCAGCCTAGTTTTCTTTGTTTGTTTTCTTTTCTTAGGTTGTTTTGTTTTCTTGTTTTTAGAAATAGTACTCTAGTGGCGTGTTGATGGTTATTCTTTTTACTCTTGTTGTAAGTGTTTTGTATGTTTGCTCATATACCCTGTGTACCCCGAGATTATATGGTATGTCGAGTGTGGCAGATACTTTTGAGCAGGTTCGCAAGCTTTTATGTCCAGTGTTGCCTATTCAAGTTGTAGCGGTACGTTCATGCTCCGGGCTGACCTCTGCCAACTTTCATCCGACAACCACTGTTGAAACCAGCTAAGTTTCTTTTTCTTTTATTTGCACATTCTGCGGACATAATGTGATTTAAGTGTGGGGGGGTAAATTGGGTATGTTTCATGCTATATCCTTTGAAATATGAGTGAATGTTAAATTTCCACTAAATTTAAATTTTTGTGAATCTCGAGCATATGATTGAAACTAAATGCTTGCTAGTTGTAGTTTTCTAACGATGATAGTATGTGACTCAGTGAGATAATTATAGCATGTCTTTACTGTTATGAAGATAGTATTCATTTTTCACTCACGAAAGCCTTTGATATTGAAGCGAGATTTTTGAACTATATCCTTTCATTGTTTTAGTGATTTATCTTAGGAAGGTCAGTATAGTAACACCTTAGTTAGACCGTGTGCTGTGAATATCATAAAGTTCGAATGTGATAAGTGAGACGTAACTTATGTCTAGAAGAAAAGAATGAATAAGCAATCATAGTAAATACGTGTGTCGGAAGCTGGTCGATGATTTGAGTGAGGTAGGTCATACCACGAATGTCCTATTCCACTATGATGACCAAAAGCTCACGACAGTTAGAAAAAGCTGCCTTATGATTTGAGTAGGTAGGGGATTATCTCGAAATGTCCTATTCTACTATGATGGGTAAAAGCTCATTCTGATATGCGTCAAATTTGGAAATTTTGGAAATGATGAGTAAAAATAAAGTGAAGTCTTTGTTATTATGGATCTTATACCCAGTAGAACCGCATGATATGATGTAGGGATTATCCTACTGAGTGCGTGGGAAGGCTTTGAGTGGAGCTATTACTGTCTATATCTAGGATAATCATTGGATTTTTGAGAGGATATTTCTTTGGAAGGCTTGTTAAATTTGAAAAGGGCTTGTCACACATACACTGAATCTATCTCTGTGATGGTGTTGTTTGCTATAGTTGTTGTATCTTTTGTTACGTGAGTTAGAGATCTATGTGGATTACATGAAAGTTGAGCTATAGTTTTGATTGTTTTGTCCGAGGACGTACAAAAAGCTAAGTGTGGGGGTGTTGTTAAGGCCATATTTATATGATTATTAAGGGTGTATTTCATTATTATTTTCCCCACATTTGCATAATTTATATAAGAATTAAGGGTTTAAGTGCAATTATTTAGTAAGGATGATTTTAGTATGGCTATTTGCAAAATTGGTTATTTTAAGTGTTGAATTGATTGATTTATTATGATTTGGACTTTATTACATTTTTGCAATGTTTATTTATCCTTTAGGAGGCTTAATTTCGAGTGCTATAAGTGGATTAATGAAGCTCAAGTCGAATTATTCAAGATAGAGTTGGAATTGGCTCAAAGAAATTGGATAAAGATGAAGAAATCCGACCTCAAAGCAGTCCAGCCGAGCGTCTGCGTCCCGTCCATTCGAGACGGACGTCCACTGATCTTGGACGAGCGTCCAGAAGTGAACTGGCGTCCATGCAGCGTCCAGAATCGTATTTTACATACAGAGTCTTCAGACTGTGTTTAGGGTGATTTTACATGATTTATAACGTTATATTTTATAACGATTTCCTCCATATTCGTATAATTTGCATAGAAATTAAGGGTTTAATCGAATTATTGAGCAAATGAGTTTTAAAAGTGTTTAAGTGCAAATTTGTGTTGTTTATGTGGTTTCATTGATAAAAATCTTTGAATATGAGATGTTACATTTTGCACGATGTTATCATAAATGTAGGTACGCTTGCATGTTAAATGAGGAGCTTAAACGAAGATCGGATGAAGATTAAGAAGAAAGCTCGATTCGAATAAAGAAAGCTTGATTCGATTCGGCCCAAACTTGGTGACTAAGGTTTTCAAAATATCACATGTAACAATATGTTTTGAGGTCTAAAAGATGGATTTTGAAGAAGATGCCACGAGTTTACGAGTTAAACGAATCAATTTTGTCCAACGCACTTCTACCGTAACCTGTTTTTCGATGGAAATTTGACCCGACTTAGAGGCATTTTCATGGGAAGAGTTCTTGACCAAAGTTGTAGATAATAAAATGAGCTTTCCAACGCATTTTTAATCACGTCAATCGGAGGTCTACAACTCAAGTTATGATTTTTTTACCGAACTGCTGGAATTACGGACGAACCGGAGATAATTTTAGCTCACATGGTTGCATGTTACTCCATGTGAAGACTAATGATGGCAATGATTCCTCCCCAACAAACTCCACATGCTTGTAACTAACTCTTGTATGACTCATCCCCGGCAACGGCGCCAAAAACTTGTTACGTCGAAAAGTCTTAAGGCTCTACTACCTATAAAACTTGTTCGCGGTTAAAAACAGGTTCTAAAATTTATTTAAAAACCGACGTCAGCCCCAAGTGCAAAAGCTTGCGGCTAGTGGTGAAACCGGGTCGTATCCGCGGGGACTTGTATGAAAATAACTTTTGCTTTCGATTTCTTTTTAGTGATGATTATGATCTTGAAAACTAGAAATAAAATAAAGGTTGCAAAAGTGAAAAGAAAGACGATACGTGAAAATTTGTTTAGATAAAGATTAAAACAACTAGAACACACCGTTGATCCACCACCCCACCGAAATTAACAAGAAAGACACACATTCATTCGTAAGTCTTGGATTATTATCTGCTAAAGAGGCATTTTCCCTTTCGGTTCATCGCCTTTTAATTAGTTCACCATTCTCGGTACAACTAAAGCATTTACGGATCAAAGATATGGATATAAAATCCTAATCTAACAATATTCTCCCTCAACTTACGTATGTTGGAAGAATATCATCACTCTCCTTCACGGTAATCTACGAATTCATCAACTTTCATATCTAAATTCGATTAGCATGCAACACACATATAGTTCATACACATTGCACATAGACAAAGTAAACATGAAGGAAGAACAAGAAAGCTTACTAGAACAAATGAAAACGAAATCCTTGTTTATTCTAGTGATGGTAGCTTCACAATGGTGGTTCTAGCCTGGAGTCCTTAGCCAATCATCCTCGATTATGATTTCGAGAATCGGGGCCGTAGCTCCGGCATTACAACGATGTACTACTATTCTAATTTATTCTCGGCATAACGCCTACGGAGTATTTACATAAAAGACGGGAAAAGTAAAAGCTTGGCCAAGAGTGACCAAGGAGGGGCGCCAGTTACAAGTGAAGATGGGGGGGTTTTATAGCCTAAGCATCAAGGGAATATGCTTAGAATACTGATCAAGAAAAGACTACCTTCACCTGCCCCTCTGGTACCTTCGCTTACCGAAGGATGCCATTTGGTCTTTGTAACGCACCGGCTACATTTCAAAGATGTATGCTGGCTATCTTCAATGGTTTAGTGGAGAAGGTGATGGAGATTTTTATGGATGACTTCTCTGTGTTCGGGGACAGTTTCGACCACTGTTTACACAATCTTGTTAAAGTTTTGTCCAGTGCATAGAGAAGGACTTAGTCTTAAATTGGGAGAAGTGCCACCTAATGGTGGAAGAAGGAATTGTTCTTGGACACAAGGTGTCCAAGGAAGGTATAGAGGTTGACAAAGCGAAGGTAAAAGCTATTGAAAAAATGACATACCCAAAAACTGTAAGAGAAGTAAGAGGATTCTTGGGTCATGTCGGATTCTTTAGGCGGTTCATTAAAGACTTTTCTAAGATAGCCAAGCCTTTGTCAACTCTCTTAAGAGAGGATGTGAAATTTGTTTTCACCCCTGAGTGTGAAAGAGCTTTTAAAGAATTAAAAGACAAGTTGATTACCTCGCCAATTCTTATAGCACCCGACTGGAAAGCTCCCTTCGAGCTTATGTGTGATGCTTCTAATTATGCGCATCGGAGCGGTGCTAGGTCGAGAGAGTGGACGGCGGTTCCAACCTATCTACTACGCTAGTCACACTTTAAACCCAAAGCACAAGTAAATTATGCAACAACGAGAAGGAGTTGTTGGCGTAGTTTTTGCCATGGATAAATTTAGAAGCTATTTTCTTGGGTCGGAGGTTACGGTTTGGACGGACCATTCGCATTAAAGTATCGTTGAGCAAGGCGATGCCAAGCCTCATTTGTTGAGATGGATCTTGATTTTACAAGAGTTTGATGTTCATATCCGGGACAAGAAGGGTAGCGAGAATGTGGTAGGCGATCACATGTCTCGGCGGACCGATGATCCTCGGGTAGAGTCGATGAGATTGGAATTGATTTTCCAACCGAGCAACTCATGACCATTGATGTGTGCGAGGTTGCTCCCGCCCGTGCGGGAAAAGGTTCTCCTTGGTTTGCACCCTTTGTAAACTTCTTGAGCGGCGATATCCGGACCCCGACACGACATATCAGCAAAAGAAGAAATTCTTTTCGGATTTGAACTATTATGTGTAGGACGACCCTATTCTCTTCAAGCGTTGTAAGGATGGATTACTCCGTAGGTGTGTCCCCGAGTTCGAGCGAGAGGGACATTATGGAGCAATGCCATGACGGACTGTGGGAGGTCACTATGGAGCCGGGAAGACCGTCGCGAAGATTTTTCGATCCGGTTTCTACGGCCGACAATTTTTAAGGATACGAGAGATTTTTGTAAAAGGGTGTGACCGGTGCCGGCGCACCGGTAAACTTTCTCGGCGAATGGACATGCCCCTCCACCCCATTCAAGAATGCGAGGTTTTCGACGTATGGGGTATTGACTTCATGGGACCATTTCCATCCTCGTATGGGAACAAGTACATTCGTCCAACGTCGACTACGTGTCAAAGTGGGTAGAGGCAATAGCAACACCGCGGAACGACCACAAGGTGGTCAAGAACTTTCGAGGAAAAATATTTTTACACGGTTTGGTGTCCACGAGCTCTCATCGGTGACGAGGGAACTCACTTCGCAATACTCCATTAGAAAAGATTTTAGAACGATATGGGGTAAAACACAAAGCGCTACCCCTTATCACCCTCGACGAGTGGACAAGTTGAAGTAAGTAACCGAAGCCTGAAAAGCATTCTTGAGAAGACGGTGAACTCTCATAGGACGGACTGGAGTCAAAAAATAGATTATGTACTCTGGGCCTACAGGACAGCTTTCAAAACTCCTATTGGCACGTCTCCGTTTCAGATGGTTTATGGTAAGGCCTGCCACCTGCCAATCGGGCTTGAGCACAAAGCATTCTGGGCTATTAAATTCTTGAATTTCGATAGCCAGTTATGCAGAGAAAAGCGATTGTTGCGATTACGGGAGCTTGATGAGTTTAGACTCCAGGCCTACGAGAGCTCAAGAATCAATAAGGAGAGGACTAAGCTTCTTCACGACAAGAAAATCAAGCATAGAGAATTCAAAGCGGGCGAATGGGTTTTACTATATAATACCGAGGTTACATCTCGTTTCCGGTAAGCTACGCACCCGTTGGTCCGGCCCTTTTCAAATCTCTCGGGTTTTCCCTAGTGGAGCGATCGAATTGAAAAATAAGCGAGGTGAGTTGTTCGAGTAAATGGTCATCGTTTGAAACACTATATTGGTCAACAAAAGGAACGACCGGTGGTTTTCCATCTAAAAGACGTCCCTAGTCAAGATAGCTCCGATTCTTCGGCACCTGATGATGTACATCTCTGTGACTTCTTTGATGATGTTGTGATTACTGATGATACACCTCGGCTTGTGGAAATGAAATCTAAAAAGAAGAAGAGAAGAATCATAGGAACTAAGTGGATACAGAAGTTTACTGATATGGCATATACATTGGCGAGACTTTGTTTTTGTGGGATCCATACTATTGACCCCAAGGAAATCAAGAATGATTCCGGAAAGAGGCCTCATTGGCCTGACCCGGGTTGAAAATTTTTGGGTTGTCGAGCAAACGACATTAACCAAAAGCGCTACCGGGAGGCAACCCATTTAAAAAAAAAACAAAAAAAAAAAACAAAAACAAAAACTCTACATTTTGGATGATACTTTACTCATACTTTGGATAATAGTTTTCTAATACTTCGGATTGATTTTCATTTTGTTTCGCCAAGTCTCAGGATGAATGTTTGAATGTCATTAAAGAGGGAACGATTAGGTGGTTATCCGAAAATCCCGAGATACAGCAAAGATAAAATTCAAATACATCATTTCTTAGATTTAGGTTGTTAGAACAATTTGAAATAACCCTTGAGGATCTGGGTATAAAAGACTCATAGTTAATATTTTGTCACATATTTCATATCATGATCTAGTCTGTTTAAATTTTCAAATAATGTGTGACGTGTATTAGTTCAACTACTATGAAACTAAGGGAATAGGAAATTCAAAGCTAACCCGAGTTGACATTTTATTGTCTAGTCGAGCTCCCGACTATAATTAAGCCCTACTAGGACGGTAACCTAGATTTTTTTTTGTGTGTAGTTTATTTCTGTTTTGTTTCTCTTGTTGTTGCTAATGTTTAGATGATATTGCCTTGTCTATCATCTTTTGTGCCCCTATCCCCGAGGTACGTCTTGTTTTTCCATGGTGTGCAGGATATTTGCGATAGCGATTGTGAGCTTTTAGATAAATCAGTTTACCGGTGGATGGTCCACGATCTCTCGCTTTCATCAAGCATTTCTGGATCTGATTCGCGACCACTTCCAGAATTGCCACCTTCGAATTACAACCAGCTAAGTATTTCTTATTTTGCACATGCTGAGGACATCATGTAACTTAAGTGTGGGGGAGGGTTATATATGTTGTCTTGGTTTTAAACGTTAGGGTTATATATGTTGTCTTGGTTTTAAACGTTTATACTATTTATATATATATATGATTATGTGCATATTTTCATTTTATAACTACTATATTCCACTCATTATTCATCGAGGTCGATGTCAATTCGTAAGTGGGGAGTAGAGTAAGTTATAAAATTTTGAAAATATTAAAAATTAACGCTATAATTAAAATAAGTATATTGATTGCTTAACGATTAGTTTTATTTTTCCTAAAGTAGAAATAAGATAGTATATAATTAATATAATAAATTTAATATATTTTGATAGAATAAGTTTTAGTTAAGTAAAATAGATTAGATGTATTATGATTATATTATATATGTCAGTTTTAGATTTTTATAAGATCTTAAGTATATGTAACTATACATAAATATTATTGAGTATTGTTGATTTGAAATTAGACAGATACGCTTATATTTATAATGAAATGTTAGAATAATTTTCTTTACGAAATAAGTATGATTATGGAATCAGACCAAGGATGACGATTTTTGGCATAATAAAGTTAGATAGGTGCTAATATATTTGACCTCACCTCATGACACTTGCAAAATAGTCGATTCTGGCAATGAGTTCGGATATGTTAGTATTCTATGAAAAAAAAAAACAAATCACCTCGAGTCCATTTGGATACTGCCCCAATTGGGGAGTGTGGTTTACCTTGGACGGTATGGGTTTGAGTGATCTCAGGGTGACTGCCTCTAAAGTTTGGGGAGAGTGTTATACTTTTGAGACGCGACGATTAAAAAAAAAAATATAATAAATAATATTGGGTTGTAATTTGATAATAAAAAAAAAAGGTTTTTGAGATGAAAGTTAAGTATGTACGACCTATCTTCTTCTTTTGATAATTCTTTATTTTTCCTTTTGATCAAACACCCAGATCCTGATCGTTATACTAAGTCCTTGATTCCAATTATTTCATATGAGTTAAGATTAGAGAATAATTTTACTTTTTATTATATTTACTAAGTAAATTGTGTAGAATTTCATTTAAATGATATTTGATAAATAATTTATCTAAGTTATATACACTTTTTATCTTATTAATTTCTAAGAAAGATATATTTAATATACTTATAATATTGAAATGATATTTTGTTAACTTGAAAGTTAATCTACCAAGCATATCATTTTTATTGTAGTTTTTATATGTTACCGCTTATTTTTGCTCGGGACGAGCAAAAGCTAATTGTGGGGGAGTTGTTTAGGGTGATTTTACATGATTTATAACGTTATATTTTATAACGATTTTCTCCATATTCGTATAATTTGCATAGAAATTAAGGGTTTAATCGAATTATTGAGCAAATGAGTTTTAAAAGTGTTTAAGTGCAAATTTGTGTTGTTTATGTGGTTTCATTGATAAACATCTTTGAATATGAGATGTTACATTTTGCACGATGTTATCAAAAATGTAGGTACGCTTGCATGTTAAATGAGGAGCTTAAACGAAGATCGGATGAAGATTAAGAAGAAAGCTCGATTCGAATAAAGAAAGCTTGATTCGATTCGGCCCAAACTTGGTGACCAAGGTTTTCAAAATATCACATGTAACAATATGTTTTGAGGTCTAAAAAATGGATTTTGAAGAAGATGCCACGAGTTTACGAGTTAAACGAATCAATTTTGTCCAACGCACTTCCACCGTAGCCTGTTTTTCGATGGAAATTTGACCCGACTTAGAGGCATTTTCATGGGAAGAGTTCTTGACGAAAGTTGTAGATACTAAAATGAGATTTCCAACGCATTTTGAATCACGTCAATTGGAGGTCTACAACTCAAGTTATGATTTTTTTACCGAACTGCTGGAATTACGGACGAACCGGAGATAATTTTAGCTCACATGGTTGCATGTTACTCCATGTGAAGACTAATGATGGCAATGATTCCTCCCCAACAAACTCCACATGCTTGTAACTAACTCTTGTATGACTCATCCCCTTCACATGCTAAGTAATCATCACCTCCCACATGCTTCCTAACAAACTTAGGATATTCTAAGCATATTCCCTTGATGCTTAGGCTATAAAACCCCCCCATCTTCACTTGTAATAGGCGCCCCTCCTTGGTCACTCTTGGCCAAGCTTTTACTTTTCCCGTCTTTTATGTAAATACTCGTAGGCGTTATGCCGAGAATAAATTAGAATAGTAGTACTTTGTTGTAATGCGGAGCTACGGCCACGATTCGAAATCATAATCGAGGATGATTGGCTAAGGACTCCAGGCTAGAACCACCATTGTGAAGCTACCATCACCAGAATAAATAAGGATTTCGTTTTCATTTGTTCTAGTAAGCTTTCTTGTTCTTCCTTCATGTTTACTTTGTCTATGTGCAATGTGTATGAACTATATGTGTGTTGCATGCTAATCGAATTTAGATACGAAAGTTGATGAATTCGTAGATTACCGTGAAGGAGAGTGATGATATTCTTCCAACATACGTAAGTTGAGGGAGAATATTGTTAGATTAGGATTTTATATCCATATCTTTGATCCGTAAATGCTTTAGTTGTACCGAGAATGGTGAACTAATTAAAAGGCGATGAACCGAAAGGGAAAATGCCTCTTTAGCAGATAATAATCCAAGACTTACGAATGAATGTGTGTCTTTCTTGTTAATTTCGGTGGGGTGGTGGATCAACGGTGTGTTCTAGTTGTTTTAATCTTTCTCTAAACAAATTTTCATGTATCGTCTTTCTTTTCACTTTTGCAACCTTTATTTTATTTCTAGTTTTCAAGATCATAATCATCACTAAAAAGAAATCGAAAGCAAAAGTTATTTTCAAACAAGTCCCTGCGGATACGACCCAGTTTCACCACTAGCTGCAAGCTTTTGCACTTGGGGCTGACGTCGGTTTTTAAATAAATTTTAGAACCTGTTTTTAACCGCGAACAAGTTTTATAGGTAGTAGAGCCTTAAGACTTTTCGACGTAACAGACTGCCTTCAGACTAGCGTTCATGCTCCGCCCAGGCATTCTGGACGGGCGTCCGGATATTCAGACGAGCGTCCGGGGCCGACTTACTTCCAGCCGACTTAAAACTCTATAAAAGCACCGCATTATGAAGCCTTAAGCCCTAATCTTTTACACAACTCTTTCACGCATACTTTTACATAAAAGCTGCGGCCAGAGAACCCTATTTCCATATAGATGAATTTCTCCAATCCAACGATCTTGTTCAACATGATTGTTGGCTAGAAGCCTTGCAGTGAGTCGACGGAGGAAGCCCGTCATCAACATAACCAACTAGAGAGTTCGATGCTTAAGTTTAGTGAGTTTAATTCATAGTTTTCATTACTTTGGATCTATTCTACATTGTTTATGTTTTGTTGAATTAAGATTCTATGAAACGACTTATTTATCTTTATGCTTGAATGATTATATGAAAGTATATTATTTAAGTTCTATTTTGTTCAAAGTAATGCAATTATTCATGTTATAAGAGATTAGGCATGTTTGATTGAGTAAAAGTTTGGAAACAATCTTGTGATTGCGTTTTGATTGCTGTTTAGTTTGTTTGAAAAGATAAACGAAACCTTAGAAATTTGATTGAAGATATTTGATCGCATTCGTGAAAAATCACTACTAAAAACTATGTCTTTTTAATCACCATCTAGTTTGGATTGTTGGTTGATGGGTGGAATCTAGTTGCCTCGCTGTGTTTTCCTTTACTTGTTTATTAATCGAATCATTAGTTTAATCTTTAGTTAAGTTCTAGTGTTTAAATCTTAAGTTTTTCGTGCTGATTTCCTGCACTTTTCTTTTCTGTTCGTAGTTGAACGTTCGTCCGCAATAGCAGACGCTCGTCCATTAGATTTAGTTTACGGACGTTCGTTCGATAAATTGATCGATCGTCTATCTTATCTGTTTTCTGTTCGTTTCAGGTTCAGTTTTAGGTTAGTTAATAGTTTTACCTTTTAGTTAGTTTTAACCTTAGTCTAGTTAATGGTTGTGACATAATCGATATAGATTTATACTTGAATTCGATAAACATTCCATTCCCTTATGACGACCCGATAACATCCTATACTACGATCTTTATACTTGGGGTGTTTCGGTTATAAATTGTAAAACTCGTTTTACCGAACAAGTACTGATGTGATATCGACCAGAACGATAAATAAGGCATGCTGACGCAAACGGCAAGAAAACGGAGGCCAGAATGGCCTTGTAGAAGGAATCAAATATCACACAGTTAGGTAGTCTATGGATACAAAAAAAATTATGAAATAAAACATTTGTAATTCTCTTTTAAGTACTGATGTGATATCGACCAGAACGATAAATAAGGCACGTCGGCGCAAACGGCAAGCAAAACGGAGGCCAGAATGGCCTTGTACAAGGAATCAAATATCACACAGTTAAGTACTCTATGGGTACGAAAAAAAGTACGAAAAAAAACATTTGCAATTCTCTTTCAATTACTGATGTGATATCGACCAGAACGATAAATAAGGCACGCCGGCACAAACGGCAAGCAAAACGGAGGCCAGAATGGCCTTGTACAAGGAATCAAAAATCACACAGTTAAGTACTATATGGGTACGAAAAAAAGTACGAAAAAAAATGTTTGTAATTCTCTATGAAGTATTGATGTGATATCGACCAGAACGATAAATAAGGCACGCCGGCGCAAACGACAAGAAAAACGGAGGCCAGAATGACCTTGTACAAGGAATCAAATATCACAAAGTTAGGTAGTCTATGGGTATGAAAAAAAGTACGAAATAAAAAGTTTGTAATTCTCTTTGAAGTACTGATGTGATATCGACCAGAACGATAAATAAGGCACGCCGGCGCAAACGGCAAGAAAAACGGAGGCCAAAATGGCCTTGTACAAGGAATCAAATATCACACAGTTAGGTAGTCTATGGGTACGAAAAAAATTACGAAATAAAACGTTTGTAATTCTCTTTGAAGTACTAATGTGATATCGACCAGAACGATAAATAAGGCACGCCGGCGCAAACGGCAAGCAAAACGGAGGCCAGAATGGCCTTGTACAAGGAATCAAATATCACACAGTTAAGTACTCTATAGGTACGAAAAAAAGTACGAAAAAAAAACGTTTGCAATTATCTTTGAATTACTGATG
The DNA here is from genome assembly GCA_036785695.1 of Gentiana straminea. Taxonomy (NCBI): domain Eukaryota; kingdom Viridiplantae; phylum Streptophyta; class Magnoliopsida; order Gentianales; family Gentianaceae; genus Gentiana; species Gentiana straminea. The sequence continues at coordinate 69,142 of JAVUPR010000155.1, read as the reverse complement.
TGATATCGACCAGAATGATAAATAAGGCACGCCGGCACAAACGGCAAACAAAACGGAGGCCTGAATGGCCTTGTACAAAGAATAAAAAATCACACAGTTAAGTACTCTATGGGTACGAAAAAAAGTACGAAAAAATGGTTGTAATTCTCTTTGAAGTACTGATGTGATATCGACCAGAACGATAAATAGGGCACGTCGGCGCAAACGGCAAGAAAAACGGAGGCCAGAATGGCCTTGTACAAGGAATCAAATATCACACAGTTAGGTAGTCTATGGGTACGAAAAAAAAGTACGAAATATAAAGTTTGTAATTCTCTTTGAAGTACTGATGTGATATCGACCAGAACGATAAATAAGGCACGCCGGCGCAAACGGCAAGCAAAACGGAGTCCAGAATGGCCTTGTACAAGGAATCTATGGGTACGAAAAAAAGTACAAAAAAAAACGTTTGCAATTCTCTTTGAATTACTGATGTGATATCGACCAGAACGATAAATAAGGCACGCCGGCACAAACGGCAAGCAAAACGGAGGCCAGAATGGCCTTGTACAAGGAATCAAAAATCACACAGTTAAGTACTCTATGGGTACGAAAAAAAATGTTTGTAATTCTCTTTGAAGTACTGATGTGATATCGACCAGAATGATAAATAAGGCACGCCGGCGCAAACGGCAAGAAAAACGGAGGCCAGAATGGCCTTGTACAAGGAATCAAATATCACACAGTTAAGTACTCTATGGATACGAAAAAAAGTACGAAAAAAAACGTTTGCAATTCTCTTTGAATTACTGATGTGATATCGACCAGAATGATAAATAAGGCACGCCGGTACAAACGGCAAACAAAACGGAGGCCAGAATGGCCTTGTACAAGGAATCAAAAATCACACAATTAAGTACTCTATGGGTACGAAAAAAAGTACGAGAAAAAATGTTTGTAATTATCTTTGAAGTACTGATGTGATATCGACCAGAACGATAAATAAGGCACGCCGGCGCAAACGGCAAGCAAAACGGAGGCCGAATGGCCTTGTACAAGGAATCAAATATCACACAGTTAAGTACTCTATAGGTACGAAAAAAAGTACGAAAAAAAAACGTTTGCAATTATCTTTGAATTACGATGTGATATCGACCGAATGATAAATAAGGCACGCCGGCACAAACGGCAAACAAAACGGAGGCTCGAATGGCCTTGTACAAAGAATAAAAAATCACACAGTTAAGTACTCTATGGGTACGAAAAAAAGTACGAAAAAATGGTTGTAATTCTCTTTGAAGTACTGATGTGATATCGACCAGAACGATAAATAAGGCACGCCGGCGCAAACGGCAAGAAAAACGGAGGCCGAATGGCCTTGTACAAGGAATCAAATATCACACGAGTTAGGTAGTCTATGGGTACGAAAAAAAAAGTACGAAATATAAAGTTTGTAATTCTCTTTGAAGTGCGATGTGATATCGACCGAACGATAAATAAGGCACGCCGGCGCAAACGGCAAGCAAAACGGAGTCCGAATGGCCTTGTACAAGGAATCTATGGGTACGAAAAAAAGTACAAAAAAACGTTTGCAATTCTCTTTGAATTATGCGATGTGATATCGACCAGAACGATAAATAAGGCACGCCGGCACAAACGGCAAGCAAAACGGAGGCCAGAATGGCCTTGTACAAGGAATCAAAAATCACACAGTTAAGTACTCTATGGGTACGAAAAAAAATGTTTGTAATTCTCTTTGAAGTACTGATGTGATATCGACCAGAATGATAAATAAGGCACGCCGGCGCAAACGGCAAGAAAAACGGAGGCCGGAATGGCCTTGTACAAGGAATCAAATATCACACAGTTAAGTACTCTATGGATACGAAAAAAAGTACGAAAAAAAATGTTTGCAATTCTCTTTGAATTACTGATGTGATATCGACCAGAACGATAAATAAGGCACGCCGGTACAAACGGCAAACAAAACGGAGGCCAGAATGGCCTTGTACAAGGAATCAAAAATCACACAGTTAAGTACTCTATGGGTACGAAAAAAAGTACGAAAAAAAATGTTTGTAATTCTCTTTGAAGTACTGATGTGATATCGACCAGAACGATAAATAAAGAATGCCGGCGCAAACGGCAAGCAAAACGGAGGCCAGAATGGCCTTGTACAAGGAATCAAATATCACACAATTAGGTAGTCTATGGGTATGAAAAAATGTATGAAATAAAACGTTTGTAATTCTCTTTGAAGTACTGATGTGATATCGACCATAACGATAAATAAGGCACGCCGGCGCAAACGGCAAGCAAAACGGAGGCCAGAATGGCCTTGTACAAGGAATCAAATATCACACAGTTAAGTACTCTATGGATACGAAAAAAAGTACGAAAAAAACGTTTGCAATTCTCTTTGAATTACTGATGTGATATCGACCAGAACGATAAATAAGGCACGCCGGCACAAACGGCAAGCAAAACGGAGGACAGAATGGCCTTGTACAAGGAATCAAAAATCACACAGTTAAGTACTCTATGGGTACGAAAAAAAATGTTTGTAATTCTCTTTGAAGTACTGATGTGATATCGACCAGAACGATAAATAAGGCACGCCGGCGCAAACGGAAAGAAAAACGGAGGCCAGAATGGCCTTGTCCAAGGAACAAATATCACACGGTTAGGTAGTCGATGGGTACGAAAAAAAGTACGAAATAAAACGTTTGTAATTCTCTTTGAAGTACTGATGTGATATCGACAAGAACGATAAATAAGGCACGCCGGCGCAAACGGCAAGCAAAACGGAGGCCAGAATGGCCTTGTACAAGGAATCAAATATCACACAATTAAGTACTCTATGGTTACGAAAAAAAGTATGAAAAAAACGTTTGCAATTCTCTTTGAATTACTGATGTGATATCGACCAGAACGATAAATAAGGCACGCCGGCACAAACGGCAAGCAAAACGGAGGCCAGAATGGCCTTGTACAAGGAATAAAAAATCACACAGTTAAGTACTCTATGGGTACGAAAAAAAGTACGAAAAAAAATGTTTGTAATTCTCGTTGAAGTACTGATGTGATATCGACCAGAACGATAAATAAGGCACGCCGCGCAAACGGCAAGAAAAACGGAGGCCAGAATGGCCTTGTACAAGGAATCAAATATCACACAGTTAGGTAGTCTATGGGTACGGAAAAATGTACGAAATAAAACGTTTGTAATTCTCTTTGAAATGCGATGTGATATCGACCAGAACGATAAATAAGGCACGCCGGCGCAAACGGCAAGAAAAACGGAGGCCATAATGGCCTTGTACAAGGAATCAAATATCACACAGTTAAGTACTCTATGGGTACGAAAAAAAGTACGAAAAAAAAAATGTTTGCAATTCTCTTTGAATTACTGATGTGATATCGACCAGAACGATAAATAAGGCACGCCGGCACAAACGGCAAGCAAAACGGAGGCCAGAATGGCCTTGTACAAGGAATCAAAAATCACACGGTTAAGTACTCTATGGGTACGAAAAAAAGTACGAAATAAAACGTTTGTAATTCTCTTTGAAGTGCGATGTGATATCGACCGAACGATAAATAAGGCACGCCGGCACAAACGGCAAGCAAAACGGAGGCCGAAATGGCCTTGTACAAGGAATCAAAAATCACACGATTAAGTACTCTATGGGTACGAAAAAAAGTACGAAAAAAAACGTTTGTAATTCTCTTTGAAGTACTGATGTGATATCGACCAGAACGATAAATAAGGCACGCCGGCGCAAACGGCAAGAAAAATGGAGGCCAGAATGGCCTTGTACAAGGAATCAAATATCACACGGTTAGGTAGTCTATGGGTACGAAAAAAAGTACGAAATAAAACGTTTGTAATTCTCTTTGAAGTACTAATGTGATATCGACCAGAACGATAAATAAGGCACGCCGGCGCAAACGGCAAGCAAAACGGAGGCCAGAATGGCCTTGTACAAGGAATCAAATATCACACAGTTAGTACTCTATGGGTACGAAAAAAAGTACGAAAAAAAACGTTTGCAATTCTCTTTGAATTACTGATGTGATATCGACCAGAACGATAAATAAGGCACGCCGGCACAAACGGCAAGCAAAACGGAGGCCGGAATGGCCTTGTACAAGGAATCAAAAATCACACAGTTAAGTACTCTATGGGTACGAAAAAAAGTACGAAAAAAAATGTTTGTAATTCTCTTTGAAGTATTGATGTGATATCGACCAGAACGATAAATAAGGCACGCCGGCGCAAACGGCAAGAAAAACGGAGGCCAGAATGGCCTTGTACAAGGAATCAAATATCACACAGTTAGGTAGTCTATGGGTACGAAAAAAAGTACGAAATAAAAAGTTTGTAATTCTCTTTGAAGTGCGATGTGATATCGACCGAACGATAAATAAGGCACGCCGGCGCAAACGGCAAGAAAAACGGAGGCCGAATGGCCTTGTACAAGGAATCAAATATCACACGGTTAGGTAGTCTATGGGTACGAAAAAAAGTACGAAAATAAAACGTTTGTAATTCTCTTTGAAGTACGTGTGATATCGACCAGAACGATAAATAAGGCACGCCGGCGCAAACGGCAAGCAAAACGGAGGCTAGAATGGCCTTGTACAAGGAATCAAATATCACACTGTTAAGTACTCTATGGGTACGAAAAAAAGTACGAAAAAAAACATTTGCAATTCTCTTTGAATTACTGATGTGATATCGACCAGAACGATAAATAAGGCACGCCGGCACAAACGGCAAGCAAAACGGAGGCCAGAATGGCCTTGTACAAGGAATCAAAAATCACACGATTAAGTACTCTATGGGTACGAAAAAAAGTACGAAAAAATGTTTGTAATTCTCTTTGAAATACTGATGTGATATCGACCGAACGATAAATAAGGCACGCCGGCGCAAACGGCAAGAAAAACGGAGGCCGAATGGCCTTGTACAAGGAATCAAATATCACACGGTTAGGTAGTCTATGGGTACGAAAAAAAAGTACGAAATAAAACGTTTGTAATTCTCTTTGAAATGCGATGTGATATCGACCGAACGATAAATAAGGCACGCCGGCGCAAACGGCAAGCAAAACGGAGGCCGAGAATGGCCTTGTACAAGGAATCAAATATCACACGGTTAAGTACTCTATGGGTACGAAAAAAAGTACGAAAAAAAACGTTTGCAATTCTCTTTGAATTACGATGTGATATCGACCGAACGATAAATAAGGCACGCCGGCACAAACGGCAAGCAAAACGGAGGCCAGAATGGCCTTGTACAAGGAATCAAAAATCACACTGTTAATTACTCTATGGGTACGAAAGAAAATACGAAAAAAAAACGTTTGTAATTCTCTTTGAAGTGCGATGTGATATCGACCGAACGATAAATAAGGCACGCCGGCGCAAACGGCAAGAAAAACGGAGGCCGAGAATGGCCTTGTACAAGGAATCAAATATCACACGGTTAAGTACTCTATGGGTACGAAAAAAAGTACGAAAAAAAACGTTTGCAATTCTCTTTGAATTACGATGTGATATCGACCGAACGATAAATAAGGCACGCCGGCGCAAATGGCAAGAAAAACGGAGGCAAGAATGGCCTTTACAAGGAATCAAAAATCACACGAGTTAAGTACTCTATGGGTACGAAAAAAAGTACGAAAAAAAATGTTTGTAATTCTCTTTGAAGTACGATGTGATATCGACCGAACGATAAATAAGGCACGCCGGCGCAAACGGCAAGCAAAACGGAGGCCAGAATGGCCTTGTACAAGGAATCAAATATCACACAGTTAGGTAGTCTATGGGTACGAAAAAAAGTACGAAATAAAACGTTTGTAATTCTCTTTGAAGTGCTGATGTGATATCGACCATAACGATAAATAAGGCACGCCGGCGCAAACGGCAAGCAAAACGGAGGCCAGAATGGCCTTGTACAAGGAATCAAATATCACACAATTAAGTACTCTATGGGTACGAAAAAAAGTATGAAAAAAAACGTTTGCAATTCTCTTTGAATTGCGATGTGATATCGACCGAACGATAAATAAGGCACGCCGGCACAAACGGCAAGCAAAACGGAGGCGAATGGCCTTGTACAAGGAATCAAAAATCACACGATTAAGTACTCTATGGGTACGAAAAAAAGTACGAAAAAAAATGTTTGTAATTCTCTTTGAAGTGCGATGTGATATCGACCGAACGATAAATAAGGCACGCCGGCGCAAACGGCAAGAAAAACGGAGGCGAAATGGCCTTGTACAAGGAATCAAATATCACACGAGTTAGTAGTCTATGGGTACGAAAAAAAGTACGAAATAAAACGTTTGTAATTCTCTTTGAAGTGCGACGTGTGATATCGACCGAACGATAAATAAGGCACGCCGGCGCAAACGGCAAGCAAAACGGAGGCGAGAATGGCCTTGTACAAGGAATCAAATATCACACGAATTAAGTACTCTATGGGTACGAAAAAAAGTACGAAAAAAACGTTTGTAATTCTCTTTGAATTACGATGTGATATCGACCGAACGATAAATAAGGCACGCCGGCACAAACGGCAAGCAAAACGGAGGCGAATGGCCTTGTACAAGGAATCAAAAATCACACGGTTAAGTACTCTATGGGTACGAAAAAAAGTACGAAAAAAAATGTTTGTAATTCTCTTTGAAGTACGATGTGATATCGACCGAACGATAAATAAGGCACGCCGGCGCAAACGGCAAGAAAAACGGAGGCCGAATGGCCTTGTACAAGGAATCAAATATCACACGAGTTAGGTAGTCTATGGGTACGAAAAAAAGTACGAAATAAAACGTTTGTAATTCTCTTTGAAGTGCGATGTGATATCGACCGAACGATAAATAAGGCACGCCGGCGCAAACGGCAAGAAAAACGGAGGCCGAGAATGGCCTTGTACAAGGAATCAAATATCACACGGTTAAGTACTCTATGGGTCCGAAAAAAAGTACGAAAAAAAAAATTTGCAATTCTCTTTGAATTACGATGTGATATCGACCGAACGATAAATAAGGCACGCCGGCACAAACGGCAAGCAAAACGGAGGCCGAATGGCCTTGTACAAGGAATCAAAAATCACACGAGTTAAGTACTCTATGGGTACGAAAAAAAGTACGAAATAAAACGTTTGTAATTCTCTTTGAAATGCGATGTGATATCGACCGAACGATAAATAAGGCACGCCGGCACAAACGGCAAGCAAAACGGAGGCCGAATGGCCTTGTACAAGGAATCAAAAATCACACGGTTAAGTACTCTATGGGTACGAAAAAAAGTACGAAAAAAAACGTTTGTAATTCTCTTTGAAGTACGAATGTGATATCGACCGAACGATAAATAAGGCACGCCGGCGCAAACGGCAAGAAAAACGGAGGCGAGAATGGCCTTGTACAAGGAATCAAATATCACACGGTTAGGTAGTATATGGGTACGAAAAAAAAGTACGAAATAAAACGTTTGTAATTCTCTTTGAAGTACGATGTGATATCGACCGAACGATAAATAAGGCACGCCGGCGCAAACGGCAAGCAAAACGGAGGCCGAGAATGGCCTTGTACAAGGAATCAAATATCACACGGTTAAGTACTCTATGGGTACGAAAAAAAGTACGAAAAAAAACGTTTGTAATTCTCTTTGAATGCGATGTGATATCGACCGAACGATAAATAAGGCACGCCGGCGCAAACGGCAAGCAAAACGGAGGCCGAGAATGGCCTTGTACAAGGAATCAAAAATCACACGATTAAGTACTCTATGGGTACGAAAAAAAGTACGAAAAAAAACGTTTGTAATTCTCTTTGAAATGCGATGTGATATCGACCGAACGATAAATAAGGCACGCCGGCGCAAACGGCAAGAAAAACGGAGGCCGAGAATGGCCTTGTACAAGGAATCAAATATCACACGGTTAAGTACTCTATGGGTACGAAAAAAAGTACGAAAAAAAACGTTTGTAATTCTCTTTGAAATACGATGTGATATCGACCGAACGATAAATAAGGCACGCCGGCGCAAACGGCAAGCAAAACGGAGGCCGAAATGGCCTTGTACAAGGAATCAAAAATCACACGGTTAAGTACTCTATGGGTACGAAAAAAAGTACGAAAAAAAATGTTTGTAATTCTCTTTGAAATGCGATGTGATATCGACCGAACGATAAATAAGGCACGCCGGCGCAAACGGCAAGAAAAACGGAGGCCGGAATGGCCTTGTACAAGGAATCAAATATCACACGGTTAAGTACTCTATGGGTACGAAAAAAAGTACGAAAAAAACGTTTGTAATTCTCTTTGAAATGCGATGTGATATCGACCGAACGATAAATAAGGCACGCCGGCGCAAACGGCAAGCAAAACGGAGGCCGAGAATGGCCTTGTACAAGGAATCAAATATCACACGGTTAAGTACTCTATGGGTACGAAAAAAAGTACGAAAAAAAACGTTTGTAATTCTCTTTGAATTGCGATGTGATATCGACCGAACGATAAATAAGGCACGCCGGCGCAAACGGCAAGCAAAACGGAGGCCGAGAATGGCCTTGTACAAGGAATCAAAAATCACACGGTTAAGTACTCTATGGGTACGAAAAAAGTACGAAAAAAAACGTTTGTAATTCTCTTTGAAGTGCGATGTGATATCGACCGAACGATAAATAAGGCACGCCGGCGCAAACGGCAAGCAAAACGGAGGCGAGAATGGCCTTGTACAAGGAATCAAATATCACACGGTTAAGTACTCTATGGGTACGAAAAAAAGTACGAAAAAAAACGTTTGTAATTCTCTTTGAATTGCGATGTGATATCGACCGAACGATAAATAAGGCACGCCGGCGCAAACGGCAAGCAAAACGGAGGCCGAATGGCCTTGTACAAGGAATCAAAAATCACACGGTTAAGTACTCTATGGGTACGAAAAAAAGTACGAAAAAAAATGTTTGTAATTCTCTTTGAAGTACGCGATGTGATATCGACCGAACGATAAATAAGGCACGCCGGCGCAAACGGCAAGAAAAACGGAGGCGAGAATGGCCTTGTACAAGGAATCAAATATCACACGAGTTAAGTACTCTATGGGTACGAAAAAAAGTACGAAAAAAACGTTTGTAATTCTCTTTGAAATGCGATGTGATATCGACCGAACGATAAATAAGGCACGCCGGCGCAAACGGCAAGCAAAACGGAGGCCGAATGGCCTTGTACAAGGAATCAAATATCACACGAGTTAAGTACTCTATGGGTACGAAAAAAAGTACGTAAAAAAAACGTTTGTAATTCTCTTTGAATTACGATGTGATATCGACCGAACGATAAATAAGGCACGCCGGCACAAACGGCAAGCAAAACGGAGGCCGAATGGCCTTGTACAAGGAATCAAAAATCACACGGTTAAGTACTCTATGGGTACGAAAAAAAGTACGAAAAAAAATGTTTGTAATTCTCTTTGAAGTATGCGATGTGATATCGACCGAACGATAAATAAGGCACGCCGGCGCAAACGGCAAGAAAAACGGAGGCCGGAATGGCCTTGTACAAGGAATCAAATATCACACGGTTAAGTACTCTATGGGTACGAAAAAAAGTACGAAAAAAACGTTTGTAATTCTCTTTGAAATGCGATGTGATATCGACCGAACGATAAATAAGGCACGCCGGCGCAAACGGCAAGCAAAACGGAGGCGGAATGGCCTTGTACAAGGAATCAAATATCACACGATTAAGTACTCTATGGGTACGAAAAAAAGTACGAAAAAAACGTTTGTAATTCTCTTTGAATTATTGTGTGATATCGACCGAACGATAAATAAGGCACGCCGGCGCAAACGGCAAGCAAAACGGAGGCGAGAATGGCCTTGTACAAGGAATCAAAATCACACGGTTAAGTACTCTATGGGTACGAAAAAAAGTACGAAAAAAAACGTTTGTAATTCTCTTTGAAATGCGATGTGATATCGACCGAACGATAAATAAGGCACGCCGGCGCAAACGGCAAGCAAAACGGAGGCGAGAATGGCCTTGTACAAGGAATCAAATATCACACGGTTAAGTACTCTATGGGTACGAAAAAAAGTACGAAAAAAACGTTTGTAATTCTCTTTGAAATGCGATGTGATATCGACCGAACGATAAATAAGGCACGCCGGCGCAAACGGCAAGCAAAACGGAGGCGAGAATGGCCTTGTACAAGGAATCAAAAATCACACGGTTAAGTACTCTATGGGTACGAAAAAAAGTACGAAAAAAACGTTTGTAATTCTCTTTGAAGTACGATGTGATATCGACCGAACGATAAATAAGGCACGCCGGCACAAACGGCAAGCAAAACGGAGGCCGAGAATGGCCTTGTACAAGGAATCAAAAATCACACGGTTAAGTACTCTATGGGTACGAAAAAAAGTACGAAAAAAAACGTTTGTAATTCTCTTTGAAGTACGATGTGATATCGACCGAACGATAAATAAGGCACGCCGGCGCAAACGGCAAGCAAAACGGAGGCCGAATGGCCTTGTACAAGGAATCAAATATCACACGAGTTAAGTAGTCTATGGGTACGAAAAAAAAGTACGAAAAAAACGTTTGTAATTCTCTTTGAAGTGCGATGTGATATCGACCGAACGATAAATAAGGCACGCCGGCGCAAACGGCAAGCAAAACGGAGGCCGAATGGCCTTGTACAAGGAATCAAATATCACACGGTTAAGTACTCTATGGGTACGAAAAAAAGTACGAAAAAAACGTTTGTAATTCTCTTTGAAATGCGATGTGATATCGACCGAACGATAAATAAGGCACGCCGGCGCAAACGGCAAGCAAAACGGAGGCCGGAATGGCCTTGTACAAGGAATCAAAAATCACACGATTAAGTACTCTATGGGTACGAAAAAAAAGTACGAAAAAAAATGTTTGTAATTCTCTTTGAAGTACGATGTGATATCGACCAGAACGATAAATAAGGCACGCCGGCGCAAACGGCAAGCAAAACGGAGGCCAGAATGGCCTTGTACAAGGAATCAAATATCACACGGTTAAGTACTCTATGGGTACGAAAAAAAGTACGAAAAAAAACGTTTGTAATTCTCTTTGAAGTACGATGTGATATCGACCGAACGATAAATAAGGCACGCCGGCGCAAACGGCAAGCAAAACGGAGGCCGAATGGCCTTGTACAAGGAATCAAATATCACACGGTTAAGTACTCTATGGGTACGAAAAAAAGTACGAAAAAAACGTTTGTAATTCTCTTTGAATTACGATGTGATATCGACCGAACGATAAATAAGGCACGCCGGCACAAACGGCAAGCAAAACGGAGGCCGAGAATGGCCTTGTACAAGGAATCAAAAATCACACGGTTAAGTACTCTATGGGTACGAAAAAAAGTACGAAAAAAAATGTTTGTAATTCTCTTTGAAATGCGATGTGATATCGACCGAACGATAAATAAGGCACGCCGGCGCAAACGGCAAGCAAAACGGAGGCGAGAATGGCCTTGTACAAGGAATCAAATATCACACGGTTAAGTACTCTATGGGTACGAAAAAAAGTACGAAAAAAACGTTTGTAATTCTCTTTGAAATGCGATGTGATATAGACCAGAACGATAAATAAGGCACGCCGGCGCAAACGGCAAGCAAAACGGAGGCCAGAATGGCCTTGTACAAGGAATCAAATATCACACAATTAAGTACTCTATGGGTACGAAAAAAAGTACGAAAAAAAACGTTTGTAATTCTCTTTGAATTACTGATGTGATATCGACCAGAACGATAAATAAGGCACGCCGGCGCAAACGGCAAGCAAAACGGAGGCCGAGAATGGCCTTGTACAAGGAATCAAATATCACACGGTTAAGTACTCTATGGGTACGAAAAAAAGTACGAAAAAAAACGTTTGTAATTCTCTTTGAAATACGATGTGATATCGACCGAACGATAAATAAGGCACGCCGGCGCAAACGGCAAGCAAAACGGAGGCGAGAATGGCCTTGTACAAGGAATCAAAAATCACACGATTAAGTACTCTATGGGTACGAAAAAAAGTACGAAAAAAACGTTTGTAATTCTCTTTGAAGTACGCGATGTGATATCGACCGAACGATAAATAAGGCACGCCGGCGCAAACGGCAAGCAAAACGGAGGCCGAGAATGGCCTTGTACAAGGAATCAAAAATCACACGGTTAAGTACTCTATGGGTACGAAAAAAAGTACGAAAAAAAATGTTTGTAATTCTCTTTGAAATGCGATGTGATATCGACCGAACGATAAATAAGGCACGCCGGCGCAAACGGCAAGCAAAACGGAGGCGAGAATGGCCTTGTACAAGGAATCAAATATCACACGAGTTAAGTACTCTATGGGTACGAAAAAAAGTACGAAAAAAAATGTTTGTAATTCTCTTTGAAGTACGATGTGATATCGACCGAACGATAAATAAGGCACGCCGGCGCAAACGGCAAGCAAAACGGAGGCCGAATGGCCTTGTACAAGGAATCAAATATCACACGGTTAAGTACTCTACATGGGTACGAAAAAAAGTACGAAAAAAACGTTTGTAATTCTCTTTGAAATGCGATGTGATATCGACCGAACGATAAATAAGGCACGCCGGCGCAAACGGCAAGCAAAACGGAGGCGAATGGCCTTGTACAAGGAATCAAAAATCACACGGTTAAGTACTCATGGGTACGAAAAAAAGTACGAAAAAAAACGTTTGTAATTCTCTTTGAAATGCGATGTGATATCGACCGAACGATAAATAAGGCACGCCGGCGCAAACGGCAAGCAAAACGGAGGCGAGAATGGCCTTGTACAAGGAATCAAAAATCACACGGTTAAGTACTCTATGGGTACGAAAAAAAGTACGAAAAAAAATGTTTGTAATTCTCTTTGAAATGCGATGTGATATCGACCGAACGATAAATAAGGCACGCCGGCGCAAACGGCAAGCAAAACGGAGGCGAGAATGGCCTTGTACAAGGAATCAAATATCACACGATTAAGTACTCTATGGGTACGAAAAAAAAGTACGAAAAAAAACGTTTGTAATTCTCTTTGAAATGCGATGTGATATCGACCGAACGATAAATAAGGCACGCCGGCGCAAACGGCAAGCAAAACGGAGGCGAGAATGGCCTTGTACAAGGAATCAAAAATCACACGGTTAAGTACTCTATGGGTACGAAAAAAAAGTACGAAAAAAAACGTTTGTAATTCTCTTTGAAATGCGATGTGATATCGACCGAACGATAAATAAGGCACGCCGGCGCAAACGGCAAGCAAAACGGAGGCGAATGGCCTTGTACAAGGAATCAAAAATCACACGATTAAGTACTCTATGGGTACGAAAAAAAGTACGAAAAAAAACGTTTGTAATTCTCTTTGAAGTGCGATGTGATATCGACCGAACGATAAATAAGGCACGCCGGCGCAAACGGCAAGCAAAACGGAGGCCGAAATGGCCTTGTACAAGGAATCAAAAATCACACGAGTTAAGTACTCTATGGGTACGAAAAAAAGTACGAAAAAAAACGTTTGTAATTCTCTTTGAAATGCGATGTGATATCGACCGAACGATAAATAAGGCACGCCGGCGCAAGGCAAGCAAAACGGAGGCCGAGAATGGCCTTGTACAAGGAATCAAAAATCACACGGTTAAGTACTCTATGGGTACGAAAAAAAAGTACGAAAAAAAACGTTTGTAATTCTCTTTGAAGTGCGATGTGATATCGACCGAACGATAAATAAGGCACGCCGGCGCAAACGGCAAGCAAAACGGAGGCCGAATGGCCTTGTACAAGGAATCAAAAATCACACGAGTTAAGTACTCTATGGGTACGAAAAAAAGTACGAAAAAAAACGTTTGTAATTCTCTTTGAAATGCGATGTGATATCGACCGAACGATAAATAAGGCACGCCGGCGCAAACGGCAAGCAAAACGGAGGCGAGAATGGCCTTGTACAAGGAATCAAAAATCACACGATTAAGTACTCTATGGGTACGAAAAAAAGTACGAAAAAAACGTTTGTAATTCTCTTTGAAATGCGATGTGATATCGACCGAACGATAAATAAGGCACGCCGGCGCAAACGGCAAGCAAAACGGAGGCGAGAATGGCCTTGTACAAGGAATCAAAAATCACACGATTAAGTACTCTATGGGTACGAAAAAAAGTACGAAAAAAAACGTTTGTAATTCTCTTTGAAATGCGATGTGATATCGACCCGAACGATAAATAAGGCACGCCGGCGCAAACGGCAAGCAAAACGGAGGCGAATGGCCTTGTACAAGGAATCAAAAATCACACGGTTAAGTACTCTATGGGTACGAAAAAAAGTACGAAAAAAAACGTTTGTAATTCTCTTTGAAGTGCGTGTGATATCGACCGAACGATAAATAAGGCACGCCGGCGCAAACGGCAAGCAAAACGGAGACGAGAATGGCCTTGTACAAGGAATCAAAAATCACACGGTTAAGTACTCTATGGGTACGAAAAAAAAGTACGAAAAAAAACGTTTGTAATTCTCTTTGAAGTGCGATGTGATATCGACCGAACGATAAATAAGGCACGCCGGCGCAAACGGCAAGCAAAACGGAGGCGAGAATGGCCTTGTACAAGGAATCAAAAATCACACGGTTAAGTACTCTATGGGTACGAAAAAAAAAAAAGTACGAAAAAAAACGTTTGTAATTCTCTTTGAAGTACGATGTGATATCGACCGAACGATAAATAAGGCACGCCGGCGCAAACGGCAAGCAAAACGGAGGCCGAATGGCCTTGTACAAGGAATCAAAAATCACACGAGTTAAGTACTCTATGGGTACGAAAAAAAGTACGAAAAAAACGTTTGTAATTCTCTTTGAAATGCGATGTGATATCGACCGAACGATAAATAAGGCACGCCGGCGCAAACGGCAAGCAAAAACGGAGGCGAATGGCCTTGTACAAGGAATCAAATATCACACGGTTAAGTACTCTATGGGTACGAAAAAAAGTACGAAAAAAACGTTTGTAATTCTCTTTGAAGTGCGATGTGATATCGACCGAACGATAAATAAGGCACGCCGGCGCAAACGGCAAGCAAAACGGAGGCCGAATGGCCTTGTACAAGGAATCAAAATCACACGAGTTAAGTACTCTATGGGTACGAAAAAAAGTACGAAAAAAAACGTTTGTAATTCTCTTTGAAATGCGATGTGATATCGACCGAACGATAAATAAGGCACGCCGGCGCAAACGGCAAGCAAAACGGAGGCGAGAATGGCCTTGTACAAGGAATCAAAAATCACACGGTTAAGTACTCTATGGGTACGAAAAAAAGTACGAAAAAAAACGTTTGTAATTCTCTTTGAAGTGCGATGTGATATCGACCGAACGATAAATAAGGCACGCCGGCGCAAACGGCAAGCAAAACGGAGGCGAATGGCCTTGTACAAGGAATCAAAAATCACACGGTTAAGTACTCTATGGGTACGAAAAAAAGTACGAAAAAAAACGTTTGTAATTCTCTTTGAAATGCGATGTGATATCGACCGAACGATAAATAAGGCACGCCGGCGCAAACGGCAAGCAAAAACGGAAACGGAGGCCGAGAATGGCCTTGTACAAGGAATCAAAATCACACGGTTAAGTACTCTATGGGTACGAAAAAAAGTACGAAAAAAACGTTTGTAATTCTCTTTGAAATGCGATGTGATATCGACCGAACGATAAATAAGGCACGCCGGCGCAAACGGCAAGCAAAACGGAGGCCGAATGGCCTTGTACAAGGAATCAAAATCACACGGTTAAGTACTCTATGGGTACGAAAAAAAGTACGAAAAAAAACGTTTGTAATTCTCTTTGAAATGCGATGTGATATCGACCGAACGATAAATAAGGCACGCCGGCGCAAACGGCAAGCAAAACGGAGGCCGAATGGCCTTGTACAAGGAATCAAAAATCACACGGTTAAGTACTCTATGGGTACGAAAAAAAGTACGAAAAAAAATGTTTGTAATTCTCTTTGAAATGCGATGTGATATCGACCGAACGATAAATAAGGCACGCCGGCGCAAACGGCAAGCAAAACGGAGGCCGAAATGGCCTTGTACAAGGAATCAAAAATCACACGGTTAAGTACTCTATGGGTACGAAAAAAAGTACGAAAAAAAACGTTTGTAATTCTCTTTGAAATGCGATGTGATATCGACCGAACGATAAATAAGGCACGCCGGCGCAAACGGCAAGCAAAACGGAGGCCGAGAATGGCCTTGTACAAGGAATCAAAAATCACACGGTTAAGTACTCTATGGGTACGAAAAAAAGTACGAAAAAAAACGTTTGTAATTCTCTTTGAAATGCGATGTGATATCGACCGAACGATAAATAAGGCACGCCGGCGCAAACGGCAAGCAAAACGGAGGCGAGAATGGCCTTGTACAAGGAATCAAAAATCACACGGTTAAGTACTCTATGGGTACGAAAAAAAGTACGAAAAAAAACGTTTGTAATTCTCTTTGAAATGCGATGTGATATCGACCGAACGATAAATAAGGCACGCCGGCGCAAACGGCAAGCAAAACGGAGGCGAGAATGGCCTTGTACAAGGAATCAAAAATCACACGGTTAAGTACTCTATGGGTACGAAAAAAAGTACGAAAAAAAACGTTTGTAATTCTCTTTGAAATGCGATGTGATATCGACCGAACGATAAATAAGGCACGCCGGCGCAAACGGCAAGCAAAACGGAGGCCGAATGGCCTTGTACAAGGAATCAAAAATCACACGGTTAAGTACTCTATGGGTACGAAAAAAAGTACGAAAAAAAACGTTTGTAATTCTCTTTGAAATGCGATGTGATATCGACCGAACGATAAATAAGGCACGCCGGCGCAAACGGCAAGCAAAACGGAGGCCGAATGGCCTTGTACAAGGAATCAAAAATCACACGGTTAAGTACTCTATGGGTACGAAAAAAAGTACGAAAAAAACGTTTGTAATTCTCTTTGAAATGCGATGTGATATCGACCGAACGATAAATAAGGCACGCCGGCGCAAACGGCAAGCAAAACGGAGGCCGAATGGCCTTGTACAAGGAATCAAAAATCACACGGTTAAGTACTCTATGGGTACGAAAAAAAGTACGAAAAAAACGTTTGTAATTCTCTTTGAAATGCGATGTGATATCGACCGAACGATAAATAAGGCACGCCGGCGCAAACGGCAAGCAAAACGGAGGCCGAGAATGGCCTTGTACAAGGAATCAAAAATCACACGGTTAAGTACTCTATGGGTACGAAAAAAAGTACGAAAAAAAATGTTTGTAATTCTCTTTGAAATGCGATGTGATATCGACCGAACGATAAATAAGGCACGCCGGCGCAAACGGCAAGCAAAACGGAGGCCGAGAATGGCCTTGTACAAGGAATCAAAAATCACACGGTTAAGTACTCTATGGGTACGAAAAAAAGTACGAAAAAAAACGTTTGTAATTCTCTTTGAAGTGCGATGTGATATCGACCGAACGATAAATAAGGCACGCCGGCGCAAACGGCAAGCAAAACGGAGGCGAGAATGGCCTTGTACAAGGAATCAAAAATCACACGATTAAGTACTCTATGGGTACGAAAAAAAGTACGAAAAAAACGTTTGTAATTCTCTTTGAAATGCGATGTGATATCGACCGAACGATAAATAAGGCACGCCGGCGCAAACGGCAAGCAAAACGGAGGCGAGAATGGCCTTGTACAAGGAATCAAAAATCACACGATTAAGTACTCTATGGGTACGAAAAAAAGTACGAAAAAAAACGTTTGTAATTCTCTTTGAAATGCGATGTGATATCGACCGAACGATAAATAAGGCACGCCGGCGCAAACGGCAAGCAAAACGGAGGCGAGAATGGCCTTGTACAAGGAATCAAAAATCACACGGTTAAGTACTCTATGGGTACGAAAAAAAGTACGAAAAAAAACGTTTGTAATTCTCTTTGAAATGCGATGTGATATCGACCGAACGATAAATAAGGCACGCCGGCGCAAACGGCAAGCAAAACGGAGGCCGAAATGGCCTTGTACAAGGAATCAAAAATCACACGGTTAAGTACTCTATGGGTACGAAAAAAAGTACGAAAAAAACGTTTGTAATTCTCTTTGAAGTACGATGTGATATCGACCGAACGATAAATAAGGCACGCCGGCGCAAACGGCAAGCAAAACGGAGGCGAAATGGCCTTGTACAAGGAATCAAAAATCACACGATTAAGTACTCTATGGGTACGAAAAAAAGTACGAAAAAAAACGTTTGTAATTCTCTTTGAAATGCGATGTGATATCGACCGAACGATAAATAAGGCACGCCGGCGCAAACGGCAAGCAAAACGGAGGCGAGAATGGCCTTGTACAAGGAATCAAAAATCACACGGTTAAGTACTCTATGGGTACGAAAAAAAGTACGAAAAAAACGTTTGTAATTCTCTTTGAAATGCGATGTGATATCGACCGAACGATAAATAAGGCACGCCGGCGCAAACGGCAAGCAAAACGGAGGCGAGAATGGCCTTGTACAAGGAATCAAAAATCACACGGTTAAGTACTCTATGGGTAAAAAAAAAGTACGAAAAAAAACGTTTGTAATTCTCTTTGAAATGCGATGTGATATCGACCGAACGATAAATAAGGCACGCCGGCGCAAACGGCAAGCAAAACGGAGGCCGAATGGCCTTGTACAAGGAATCAAAAATCACACGGTTAAGTACTCTATGGGTACGAAAAAAAGTACGAAAAAAAATGTTTGTAATTCTCTTTGAAATGCGATGTGATATCGACCGAACGATAAATAAGGCACGCCGGCGCAAACGGCAAGCAAAACGGAGGCGAGAATGGCCTTGTACAAGGAATCAAAAATCACACGGTTAAGTACTCTATGGGTACGAAAAAAAGTACGAAAAAAACGTTTGTAATTCTCTTTGAAATGCGATGTGATATCGACCGAACGATAAATAAGGCACGCCGGCGCAAACGGCAAGCAAAACGGAGGCGAGAATGGCCTTGTACAAGGAATCAAATATCACACGGTTAAGTACTCTATGGGTACGAAAAAAAAGTACGAAAAAAAACGTTTGTAATTCTCTTTGAAATGCGATGTGATATCGACCGAACGATAAATAAGGCACGCCGGCGCAAACGGCAAGCAAAACGGAGGCGAGAATGGCCTTGTACAAGGAATCAAAAATCACACGGTTAAGTACTCTATGGGTACGAAAAAAAGTACGAAAAAAAATGTTTGTAATTCTCTTTGAAATGCGATGTGATATCGACCGAACGATAAATAAGGCACGCCGGCGCAAACGGCAAGCAAAACGGAGGCGAGAATGGCCTTGTACAAGGAATCAAAAATCACACGATTAAGTACTCTATGGGTACGAAAAAAAGTACGAAAAAAACGTTTGTAATTCTCTTTGAAATGCGATGTGATATCGACCGAACGATAAATAAGGCACGCCGGCGCAAACGGCAAGCAAAACGGAGGCGAGAATGGCCTTGTACAAGGAATCAAAAATCACACGGTTAAGTACTCTATGGGTACGAAAAAAAGTACGAAAAAAACGTTTGTAATTCTCTTTGAAGTACGATGTGATATCGACCGAACGATAAATAAGGCACGCCGGCGCAAACGGCAAGCAAAACGGAGGCGAGAATGGCCTTGTACAAGGAATCAAAAATCACACGGTTAAGTACTCTATGGGTACGAAAAAAAGTACGAAAAAAAACGTTTGTAATTCTCTTTGAAATACGATGTGATATCGACCGAACGATAAATAAGGCACGCCGGCGCAAACGGCAAGCAAAACGGAGGCCGAGAATGGCCTTGTACAAGGAATCAAAAATCACACGATTAAGTACTCTATGGGTACGAAAAAAAGTACGAAAAAAAACGTTTGTAATTCTCTTTGAAATGCGATGTGATATCGACCGAACGATAAATAAGGCACGCCGGCGCAAACGGCAAGCAAAACGGAGGCGAAATGGCCTTGTACAAGGAATCAAAAATCACACGGTTAAGTACTCTATGGGTACGAAAAAAAGTACGAAAAAAACGTTTGTAATTCTCTTTGAAATGCGATGTGATATCGACCGAACGATAAATAAGGCACGCCGGCGCAAACGGCAAGCAAAACGGAGGCCGAGAATGGCCTTGTACAAGGAATCAAAAATCACACGGTTAAGTACTCTATGGGTACGAAAAAAAGTACGAAAAAAAACGTTTGTAATTCTCTTTGAAATGCGATGTGATATCGACCGAACGATAAATAAGGCACGCCGGCGCAAACGGCAAGCAAAACGGAGGCCGAATGGCCTTGTACAAGGAATCAAAAATCACACGGTTAAGTACTCTATGGGTACGAAAAAAAGTACGAAAAAAACGTTTGTAATTCTCTTTGAAATGCGATGTGATATCGACCGAACGATAAATAAGGCACGCCGGCGCAAACGGCAAGCAAAACGGAGGCCGAATGGCCTTGTACAAGGAATCAAAAATCACACGGTTAAGTACTCTATGGGTACGAAAAAAAGTACGAAAAAAAACGTTTGTAATTCTCTTTTGAAATGCGATGTGATATCGACCGAACGATAAATAAGGCACGCCGGCGCAAACGGCAAGCAAAAACGGAGGCGAGAATGGCCTTGTACAAGGAATCAAAAATCACACGGTTAAGTACTCTATGGGTACGAAAAAAAGTACGAAAAAAAACGTTTGTAATTCTCTTTGAAATGCGATGTGATATCGACCGAACGATAAATAAGGCACGCCGGCGCAAACGGCAAGCAAAACGGAGGCGAGAATGGCCTTGTACAAGGAATCAAAAATCACACGGTTAAGTACTCTATGGGTACGAAAAAAAGTACGAAAAAAACGTTTGTAATTCTCTTTGAAATGCGATGTGATATCGACCGAACGATAAATAAGGCACGCCGGCGCAAACGGCAAGCAAAACGGAGGCCGGAATGGCCTTGTACAAGGAATCAAAATCACACGGTTAAGTACTCTATGGGTACGAAAAAAAGTACGAAAAAAACGTTTGTAATTCTCTTTGAAATGCGATGTGATATCGACCGAACGATAAATAAGGCACGCCGGCGCAAACGGCAAGCAAAACGGAGGCGAGAAATGGCCTTGTACAAGGAATCAAAAATCACACGGTTAAGTACTCTATGGGTACGAAAAAAAGTACGAAAAAAAACGTTTGTAATTCTCTTTGAAGTGCGATGTGATATCGACCGAACGATAAATAAGGCACGCCGGCGCAAACGGCAAGCAAAACGGAGGCCGAGAATGGCCTTGTACAAGGAATCAAAAATCACACGGTTAAGTACTCTATGGGTACGAAAAAAAGTACGAAAAAAACGTTTGTAATTCTCTTTGAAATGCGATGTGATATCGACCGAACGATAAATAAGGCACGCCGGCGCAAACGGCAAGCAAAACGGAGGCCGAATGGCCTTGTACAAGGAATCAAAAATCACACGGTTAAGTACTCTATGGGTACGAAAAAAAGTACGAAAAAAAACGTTTGTAATTCTCTTTGAAATGCGATGTGATATCGACCGAACGATAAATAAGGCACGCCGGCGCAAACGGCAAGCAAAACGGAGGCCGAGAATGGCCTTGTACAAGGAATCAAAAATCACACGGTTAAGTACTCTATGGGTACGAAAAAAAGTACGAAAAAAAACGTTTGTAATTCTCTTTGAAATGCGATGTGATATCGACCGAACGATAAATAAGGCACGCCGGCGCAAACGGCAAGCAAAACGGAGGCGAGAATGGCCTTGTACAAGGAATCAAAAATCACACGAGTTAAGTACTCTATGGGTACGAAAAAAAGTACGAAAAAAAATGTTTGTAATTCTCTTTGAAATGCGATGTGATATCGACCGAACGATAAATAAGGCACGCCGGCGCAAACGGCAAGCAAAACGGAGGCGAGAATGGCCTTGTACAAGGAATCAAAAATCACACGGTTAAGTACTCTATGGGTACGAAAAAAAGTACGAAAAAAAACGTTTGTAATTCTCTTTGAAGTTGCGATGTGATATCGACCGAAACGATAAATAAGGCACGCCGGCGCAAACGGCAAGCAAAACGGAGGCGAGAATGGCCTTGTACAAGGAATCAAAAATCACACGGTTAAGTACTCTATGGGTACGAAAAAAAGTACGAAAAAAAAACGTTTGTAATTCTCTTTGAAATGCGATGTGATATCGACCGAACGATAAATAAGGCACGCCGGCGCAAACGGCAAGCAAAACGGAGGCGAGAATGGCCTTGTACAAGGAATCAAAAATCACACGGTTAAGTACTCTATGGGTACGAAAAAAAGTACGAAAAAAAACGTTTGTAATTCTCTTTGAAGTATGCGATGTGATATCGACCGAACGATAAATAAGGCACGCCGGCGCAAACGGCAAGCAAAACGGAGGCCGAGAATGGCCTTGTACAAGGAATCAAAAATCACACGGTTAAGTACTCTATGGGTACGAAAAAAAGTACGAAAAAAACGTTTGTAATTCTCTTTGAAATGCGATGTGATATCGACCGAACGATAAATAAGGCACGCCGGCGCAAACGGCAAGCAAAACGGAGGCGAAATGGCCTTGTACAAGGAATCAAAAATCACACGGTTAAGTACTCTATGGGTACGAAAAAAAGTACGAAAAAAAACGTTTGTAATTCTCTTTGAAATGCGATGTGATATCGACCGAACGATAAATAAGGCACGCCGGCGCAAACGGCAAGCAAAACGGAGGCGAATGGCCTTGTACAAGGAATCAAAAATCACACGGTTAAGTACTCTATGGGTACGAAAAAAAGTACGAAAAAAAACGTTTTGTAATTCTCTTTGAAATGCGATGTGATATCGACCGAACGATAAATAAGGCACGCCGGCGCAAACGGCAAGCAAAACGGAGGCGAGAATGGCCTTGTACAAGGAATCAAAAATCACACGATTAAGTACTCTATGGGTACGAAAAAAAGTACGAAAAAAACGTTTGTAATTCTCTTTGAAATGCGATGTGATATCGACCGAACGATAAATAAGGCACGCCGGCGCAAACGGCAAGCAAAACGGAGGCGAGAATGGCCTTGTACAAGGAATCAAAAATCACACGGTTAAGTACTCTATGGGTACGAAAAAAAGTACGAAAAAAAACGTTTGTAATTCTCTTTGAAATGCGATGTGATATCGACCGAACGATAAATAAGGCACGCCGGCGCAAACGGCAAGCAAAACGGAGGCGAATGGCCTTGTACAAGGAATCAAAAATCACACGATTAAGTACTCTATGGGTACGAAAAAAAGTACGAAAAAAAAATGTTTGTAATTCTCTTTGAAATGCGATGTGATATCGACCGAACGATAAATAAGGCACGCCGGCGCAAACGGCAAGCAAAACGGAGGCCGAATGGCCTTGTACAAGGAATCAAAAATCACACGGTTAAGTACTCTATGGGTACGAAAAAAAGTACGAAAAAAAACGTTTGTAATTCTCTTTGAAGTGCGTGTGATATCGACCGAACGATAAATAAGGCACGCCGGCGCAAACGGCAAGCAAAACGGAGGCGAGAATGGCCTTGTACAAGGAATCAAAAATCACACGAGTTAAGTACTCTATGGGTACGAAAAAAAGTACGAAAAAAAACGTTTGTAATTCTCTTTGAAATACGATGTGATATCGACCGAACGATAAATAAGGCACGCCGGCGCAAACGGCAAGCAAAACGGAGGCGAGAATGGCCTTGTACAAGGAATCAAAAATCACACGATTAAGTACTCTATGGGTACGAAAAAAAGTACGAAAAAAAATGTTTGTAATTCTCTTTGAAATGCGATGTGATATCGACCGAACGATAAATAAGGCACGCCGGCGCAAACGGCAAGCAAAACGGAGGCGGAATGGCCTTGTACAAGGAATCAAATATCACACGAGTTAAGTACTCTATGGGTACGAAAAAAAGTACGAAAAAAAACGTTTGTAATTCTCTTTGAAATGCGATGTGATATCGACCGAACGATAAATAAGGCACGCCGGCGCAAACGGCAAGCAAAACGGAGGCCGGAATGGCCTTGTACAAGGAATCAAAAATCACACGATTAAGTACTCTATGGGTACGAAAAAAAGTACGAAAAAAAACGTTTGTAATTCTCTTTGAAATGTACGATGTGATATCGACCGAACGATAAATAAGGCACGCCGGCGCAAACGGCAAGCAAAACGGAGGCGAGAATGGCCTTGTACAAGGAATCAAAAATCACACGGTTAAGTACTCTATGGGTACGAAAAAAAGTACGAAAAAAAATGTTTGTAATTCTCTTTGAAGTCGATGTGATATCGACCGAACGATAAATAAGGCACGCCGGCGCAAACGGCAAGCAAAACGGAGGCCGAGAATGGCCTTGTACAAGGAATCAAAAATCACACGAGTTAAGTACTCTATGGGTACGAAAAAAAGTACGAAAAAAAACGTTTGTAATTCTCTTTGAAATGCGATGTGATATCGACCGAACGATAAATAAGGCACGCCGGCGCAAACGGCAAGCAAAACGGAGGCGAGAATGGCCTTGTACAAGGAATCAAAAATCACACGGTTAAGTACTCTATGGGTACGAAAAAAAGTACGAAAAAAAATGTTTGTAATTCTCTTTGAAATGCGATGTGATATCGACCGAACGATAAATAAGGCACGCCGGCGCAAACGGCAAGCAAAACGGAGGCGAGAATGGCCTTGTACAAGGAATCAAATATCACACGGTTAAGTACTCTATGGGTACGAAAAAAAGTACGAAAAAAACGTTTGTAATTCTCTTTGAATTACGTGTGATATCGACCGAACGATAAATAAGGCACGCCGGCGCAAACGGCAAGCAAAACGGAGGCGAGAATGGCCTTGTACAAGGAATCAAAAATCACACGGTTAAGTACTCTATGGGTACGAAAAAAAGTACGAAAAAAAACGTTTGTAATTCTCTTTGAAATGCGATGTGATATCGACCGAACGATAAATAAGGCACGCCGGCGCAAACGGCAAGCAAAACGGAGGCGAATGGCCTTGTACAAGGAATCAAAAATCACACGATTAAGTACTCTATGGGTACGAAAAAAAGTACGAAAAAAAATGTTTGTAATTCTCTTTGAAATGCGATGTGATATCGACCGAACGATAAATAAGGCACGCCGGCGCAAACGGCAAGCAAAACGGAGGCGAGAATGGCCTTGTACAAGGAATCAAATATCACACGGTTAAGTACTCTATGGGTACGAAAAAAAGTACGAAAAAAAACGTTTGTAATTCTCTTTGAAATGCGATGTGATATCGACCGAACGATAAATAAGGCACGCCGGCGCAAACGGCAAGCAAAACGGAGGCCGGAGAATGGCCTTGTACAAGGAATCAAATATCACACGGTTAAGTACTCTATGGGTACGAAAAAAAGTACGAAAAAAAACGTTTGTAATTCTCTTTGAATTGCGATGTGATATCGACCGAACGATAAATAAGGCACGCCGGCGCAAACGGCAAGCAAAACGGAGGCCCGAGAATGGCCTTGTACAAGGAATCAAAAATCACACGGTTAAGTACTCTATGGGTACGAAAAAAAGTACGAAAAAAACGTTTGTAATTCTCTTTGAAATGCGATGTGATATCGACCGAACGATAAATAAGGCACGCCGGCGCAAACGGCAAGAAAAAACGGAGACGAGAATGGCCTTGTACAAGGAATCAAAAATCACACGATTAAGTACTCTATGGGTACGAAAAAAAGTACGAAAAAAAATGTTTGTAATTCTCTTTGAAATGCGATGTGATATCGACCGAACGATAAATAAGGCACGCCGGCGCAAACGGCAAGAAAAACGGAGGCCGAGAATGGCCTTGTACAAGGAATCAAATATCACACGAGTTAAGTAGTCTATGGGTACGAAAAAAAGTACGAAATAAAACGTTTGTAATTCTCTTTGAAATGCGATGTGATATCGACCGAACGATAAATAAGGCACGCCGGCGCAAACGGCAAGCAAAACGGAGGCGAGAATGGCCTTGTACAAGGAATCAAATATCACACGATTAAGTACTCTATGGGTACGAAAAAAAGTACGAAAAAAACGTTTGTAATTCTCTTTGAATTACGATGTGATATCGACCGAACGATAAATAAGGCACGCCGGCACAAACGGCAAGCAAAACGGAGGCGAGAATGGCCTTGTACAAGGAATCAAAAATCACACGGTTAAGTACTCTATGGGTACGAAAAAAAGTACGAAAAAAAATGTTTGTAATTCTCTTTGAAATGCGATGTGATATCGACCGAACGATAAATAAGGCACGCCGGCGCAAACGGCAAGAAAAACGGAGGCGAATGGCCTTGTACAAGGAATCAAATATCACACGAGTTAGGTAGTCATGGGTACGAAAAAAAAGTACGAAATAAAACGTTTGTAATTCTCTTTGAAATGCGATGTGATATCGACCGAACGATAAATAAGGCACGCCGGCGCAAACGGCAAGCAAAACGGAGGCGAAATGGCCTTGTACAAGGAATCAAATATCACACGATTAAGTACTCTATGGGTACGAAAAAAAGTACGAAAAAAAACGTTTGTAATTCTCTTTGAATTGCGATGTGATATCGACCGAACGATAAATAAGGCACGCCGGCACAAACGGCAAGCAAAACGGAGGCCGAGAATGGCCTTGTACAAGGAATCAAAAATCACACGAGTTAAGTACTCTATGGGTACGAAAAAAAGTACGAAAAAAAACGTTTGTAATTCTCTTTGAAGCGATGTGATATCGACCGAACGATAAATAAGGCACGCCGGCGCAAACGGCAAGAAAAACGGAGGCCGAATGGCCTTGTACAAGGAATCAAAAATCACACGGTTAAGTACTCTATCGACAAAAAAGGTACGAAAAAAAGTACGAAAAAAAATGTTTGTAATTCTCTTTGAAATGCGATGTGATATCGACCGAACGATAAATAAGGCACGCCGGCGCAAACGGCAAGCAAAACGGAGGCGAATGGCCTTGTACAAGGAATCAAAATCACACGAGTTAAGTACTCTATGGGTACGAAAAAAAGTACGAAAAAAAACGTTTGTAATTCTCTTTGAAATGCGATGTGATATCGACCGAAACGATAAATAAGGCACGCCGGCGCAAACGGCAAGCAAAACGGAGGCCGAATGGCCTTGTACAAGGAATCAAAAATCACACGGTTAAGTACTCTATGGGTACGAAAAAAAGTACGAAAAAAAAACGTTTGTAATTCTCTTTGAAATGTACGATGTGATATCGACCGAACGATAAATAAGGCACGCCGGCGCAAACGGCAAGCAAAACGGAGGCGAGAATGGCCTTGTACAAGGAATCAAAAATCACACGATTAAGTACTCTATGGGTACGAAAAAAAGTACGAAAAAAAAACGTTTGTAATTCTCTTTGAAATACGATGTGATATCGACCGAACGATAAATAAGGCACGCCGGCGCAAACGGCAAGCAAAACGGAGGCCGAGAATGGCCTTGTACAAGGAATCAAAAATCACACGAGTTAAGTACTCTATGGGTACGAAAAAAAGTACGAAAAAAAACGTTTGTAATTCTCTTTGAAATGCGATGTGATATCGACCGAACGATAAATAAGGCACGCCGGCGCAAACGGCAAGCAAAACGGAGGCGAGAATGGCCTTGTACAAGGAATCAAAAATCACACGGTTAAGTACTCTATGGGTACGAAAAAAAGTACGAAAAAAAACGTTTGTAATTCTCTTTGAAATGCGATGTGATATCGACCGAACGATAAATAAGGCACGCCGGCGCAAACGGCAAGCAAAACGGAGGCGAGAATGGCCTTGTACAAGGAATCAAAAATCACACGTAGTTAAGTACTCTATGGGTACGAAAAAAAGTACGAAAAAAAATGTTTGTAATTCTCTTTGAAATGCGATGTGATATCGACCGAACGATAAATAAGGCACGCCGGCGCAAACGGCAAGCAAAACGGAGGCGAGAATGGCCTTGTACAAGGAATCAAAATCACACGGTTAAGTACTCTACTATGGGTACGAAAAAAAGTACGAAAAAAAACGTTTGTAATTCTCTTTGAAGTGCGATGTGATATCGACCGAACGATAAATAAGGCACGCCGGCGCAAACGGCAAGCAAAACGGAGGCCGAGAATGGCCTTGTACAAGGAATCAAAAATCACACGGTTAAGTACTCTATGGGTACGAAAAAAAGTACGAAAAAAAACGTTTGTAATTCTCTTTGAAATGCGATGTGATATCGACCGAACGATAAATAAGGCACGCCGGCGCAAACGGCAAGCAAAACGGAGGCGAGAATGGCCTTGTACAAGAATCAAAAATCACACGGTTAAGTACTCTATGGGTACGAAAAAAAGTACGAAAAAAAATTTTGTAATTCTCTTTGAAATGCGATGTGATATCGACCGAACGATAAATAAGGCACGCCGGCGCAAACGGCAAGCAAAACGGAGGCGAGAATGGCCTTGTACAAGGAATCAAATATCACACGATTAAGTACTCTATGGGTACGAAAAAAAGTACGAAAAAAAACGTTTGTAATTCTCTTTGAAATGCGATGTGATATCGACCGAACGATAAATAAGGCACGCCGGCGCAAACGGCAAGCAAAACGGAGGCGGAATGGCCTTGTACAAGGAATCAAAAATCACACGGTTAAGTACTCTATGGGTACGAAAAAAAGTACGAAAAAAAACGTTTGTAATTCTCTTTGAAGTGCGATGTGATATCGACCGAACGATAAATAAGGCACGCCGGCGCAAACGGCAAGCAAAACGGAGGCCGAGAATGGCCTTGTACAAGGAATCAAAAATCACACGGTTAAGTACTCTATGGGTACGAAAAAAAGTACGAAAAAAACGTTTGTAATTCTCTTTGAAATGCGATGTGATATCGACCGAACGATAAATAAGGCACGCCGGCGCAAACGGCAAGCAAAACGGAGGCGAATGGCCTTGTACAAGGAATCAAATATCACACGGTTAAGTACTCTATGGGTACGAAAAAAAGTACGAAAAAAACGTTTGTAATTCTCTTTGAAGTACGTGTGATATCGACCGAACGATAAATAAGGCACGCCGGCGCAAACGGCAAGCAAAACGGAGGCCGAATGGCCTTGTACAAGGAATCAAATATCACACGGTTAAGTACTCTATGGGTACGAAAAAAAGTACGAAAAAAAACGTTTGTAATTCTCTTTGAAATGCGATGTGATATCGACCGAACGATAAATAAGGCACGCCGGCGCAAACGGCAAGCAAAACGGAGGCGAGAATGGCCTTGTACAAGGAATCAAAAATCACACGGTTAAGTACTCTATGGGTACGAAAAAAAGTACGAAAAAAAACGTTTGTAATTCTCTTTGAAGTACTGCGATGTGATATCGACCGAACGATAAATAAGGCACGCCGGCGCAAACGGCAAGCAAAACGGAGGCGAGAATGGCCTTGTACAAGGAATCAAAAATCACACGGTTAAGTACTCTATGGGTACGAAAAAAAGTACGAAAAAAACGTTTGTAATTCTCTTTGAAATGCGATGTGATATCGACCGAACGATAAATAAGGCACGCCGGCGCAAACGGCAAGCAAAACGGAGGCGGAATGGCCTTGTACAAGGAATCAAATATCACACGGTTAAGTACTCTATGGGTACGAAAAAAAGTACGAAAAAAAACGTTTGTAATTCTCTTTGAAATGCGATGTGATATCGACCGAACGATAAATAAGGCACGCCGGCGCAAACGGCAAGCAAAACGGAGGCCGAGAATGGCCTTGTACAAGGAATCAAAAATCACACGGTTAAGTACTCTATGGGTACGAAAAAAAGTACGAAAAAAACGTTTGTAATTCTCTTTGAAATGCGATGTGATATCGACCGAACGATAAATAAGGCACGCCGGCGCAAACGGCAAGCAAAACGGAGGCGAGAATGGCCTTGTACAAGGAATCAAAAATCACACGAGTTAAGTACTCTATGGGTACGAAAAAAAGTACGAAAAAAAACGTTTGTAATTCTCTTTGAAGTGCGATGTGATATCGACCGAACGATAAATAAGGCACGCCGGCGCAAACGGCAAGCAAAACGGAGGCGAGAATGGCCTTGTACAAGGAATCAAAAATCACACGGTTAAGTACTCTATGGGTACGAAAAAAAGTACGAAAAAAAACGTTTGTAATTCTCTTTGAAATGCGATGTGATATCGACCGAACGATAAATAAGGCACGCCGGCGCAAACGGCAAGCAAAACGGAGGCGAGAATGGCCTTGTACAAGGAATCAAATATCACACGGTTAAGTACTCTATGGGTACGAAAAAAAGTACGAAAAAAAACGTTTGTAATTCTCTTTGAAATGCGATGTGATATCGACCGAACGATAAATAAGGCACGCCGGCGCAAACGGCAAGCAAAACGGAGGCCGAATGGCCTTGTACAAGGAATCAAAAATCACACGGTTAAGTACTCTATGGGTACGAAAAAAAGTACGAAAAAAACGTTTGTAATTCTCTTTGAAATGCGATGTGATATCGACCGAACGATAAATAAGGCACGCCGGCGCAAACGGCAAGCAAAACGGAGGCGAGAATGGCCTTGTACAAGGAATCAAAATCACACGGTTAAGTACTCTATGGGTACGAAAAAAAGTACGAAAAAAAACGTTTGTAATTCTCTTTGAAGTGCGATGTGATATCGACCGAACGATAAATAAGGCACGCCGGCGCAAACGGCAAGCAAAACGGAGGCCGAGAATGGCCTTGTACAAGGAATCAAATATCACACGAGTTAAGTACTCTATGGGTACGAAAAAAAGTACGAAAAAAAACGTTTGTAATTCTCTTTGAAGTGCGATGTGATATCGACCGAACGATAAATAAGGCACGCCGGCGCAAACGGCAAGCAAAACGGAGGCGAGAATGGCCTTGTACAAGGAATCAAAAATCACACGATTAAGTACTCTATGGGTACGAAAAAAAAAAAGTACGAAAAAAAACGTTTGTAATTCTCTTTGAATGCGATGTGATATCGACCGAACGATAAATAAGGCACGCCGGCGCAAACGGCAAGCAAAACGGAGGCCGAATGGCCTTGTACAAGGAATCAAAAATCACACGATTAAGTACTCTATGGGTACGAAAAAAAAAGTACGAAAAAAACGTTTGTAATTCTCTTTGAAATGCGATGTGATATCGACCGAACGATAAATAAGGCACGCCGGCGCAAACGGCAAGCAAAACGGAGGCCGAGAATGGCCTTGTACAAGGAATCAAATATCACACGGTTAAGTACTCTATGGGTACGAAAAAAAGTACGAAAAAAAACGTTTGTAATTCTCTTTGAAATGCGATGTGATATCGACCGAACGATAAATAAGGCACGCCGGCGCAAACGGCAAGCAAAACGGAGGCGAGAATGGCCTTGTACAAGGAATCAAAAATCACACGAGTTAAGTACTCTATGGGTACGAAAAAAAGTACGAAAAAAACGTTTGTAATTCTCTTTGAAATGCGATGTGATATCGACCGAACGATAAATAAGGCACGCCGGCGCAAACGGCAAGCAAAACGGAGGCCGAGAATGGCCTTGTACAAGGAATCAAAAATCACACGGTTAAGTACTCTATGGGTACGAAAAAAAGTACGAAAAAAAACGTTTGTAATTCTCTTTGAAATGCGATGTGATATCGACCGAACGATAAATAAGGCACGCCGGCGCAAACGGCAAGCAAAACGGAGGCCGAGAATGGCCTTGTACAAGGAATCAAAATCACACGGTTAAGTACTCTATGGGTACGAAAAAAAGTACGAAAAAAAACGTTTGTAATTCTCTTTGAAATGCGATGTGATATCGACCGAACGATAAATAAGGCACGCCGGCGCAAACGGCAAGCAAAACGGAGGCGAGAATGGCCTTGTACAAGGAATCAAAAATCACACGAGTTAAGTACTCTATGGGTACGAAAAAAAGTACGAAAAAAAATGTTTGTAATTCTCTTTGAAATGCGATGTGATATCGACCGAACGATAAATAAGGCACGCCGGCGCAAACGGCAAGCAAAACGGAGGCGAGAATGGCCTTGTACAAGGAATCAAAAATCACACGGTTAAGTACTCTATGGGTACGAAAAAAAGTACGAAAAAAAACGTTTGTAATTCTCTTTGAAATGCGATGTGATATCGACCGAACGATAAATAAGGCACGCCGGCGCAAACGGCAAGCAAAACGGAGGCCGAGAATGGCCTTGTACAAGGAATCAAAATCACACGGTTAAGTACTCTAGGGTACGAAAAAAAGTACGAAAAAAACGTTTGTAATTCTCTTTGAAATGCGATGTGATATCGACCGAACGATAAATAAGGCACGCCGGCGCAAACGGCAAGCAAAACGGAGGCGAGAATGGCCTTGTACAAGGAATCAAAAATCACACGGTTAAGTACTCTATGGGTACGAAAAAAAGTACGAAAAAAAACGTTTGTAATTCTCTTTGAAATGCGATGTGATATCGACCGAACGATAAATAAGGCACGCCGGCGCAAACGGCAAGCAAAACGGAGGCGAGAATGGCCTTGTACAAGGAATCAAAAATCACACGGTTAAGTACTCTATGGGTACGAAAAAAAGTACGAAAAAAAACGTTTGTAATTCTCTTTGAAATGCGATGTGATATCGACCGAACGATAAATAAGGCACGCCGGCGCAAACGGCAAGCAAAACGGAGGCCGAGAATGGCCTTGTACAAGGAATCAAAAATCACACGATTAAGTACTCTATGGGTACGAAAAAAAGTACGAAAAAAACGTTTGTAATTCTCTTTGAAGTGCGATGTGATATCGACCGAACGATAAATAAGGCACGCCGGCGCAAACGGCAAGCAAAACGGAGGCGAAATGGCCTTGTACAAGGAATCAAAAATCACACGATTAAGTACTCTATGGGTACGAAAAAAAGTACGAAAAAAAACGTTTGTAATTCTCTTTGAAGTGCGATGTGATATCGACCGAACGATAAATAAGGCACGCCGGCGCAAACGGCAAGCAAAACGGAGGCCGGAATGGCCTTGTACAAGGAATCAAAAATCACACGGTTAAGTACTCTATGGGTACGAAAAAAAGTACGAAAAAAACGTTTGTAATTCTCTTTGAAATGCGATGTGATATCGACCGAACGATAAATAAGGCACGCCGGCGCAAACGGCAAGCAAAACGGAGGCCGAATGGCCTTGTACAAGGAATCAAAAATCACACGGTTAAGTACTCTATGGGTACGAAAAAAAGTACGAAAAAAAACGTTTGTAATTCTCTTTGAAATGCGATGTGATATCGACCGAACGATAAATAAGGCACGCCGGCGCAAACGGCAAGCAAAACGGAGGCCGAGAATGGCCTTGTACAAGGAATCAAAATCACACGGTTAAGTACTCTATGGGTACGAAAAAAAGTACGAAAAAAAACGTTTGTAATTCTCTTTGAAGTGCGATGTGATATCGACCGAACGATAAATAAGGCACGCCGGCGCAAACGGCAAGCAAAACGGAGGCCGAATGGCCTTGTACAAGGAATCAAAAATCACACGGTTAAGTACTCTATGGGTACGAAAAAAAAGTACGAAAAAAAACGTTTGTAATTCTCTTTGAAGTGCGATGTGATATCGACCGAACGATAAATAAGGCACGCCGGCGCAAACGGCAAGAAAAAACGGAGGCCAGAATGGCCTTGTACAAGGAATCAAAAATCACACAGTTAAGTACTCTATGGGTACGAAAAAAAGTACGAAAAAAACGTTTGTAATTCTCTTTGAAGTACGATGTGATATCGACCGAACGATAAATAAGGCACGCCGGCGCAAACGGCAAGCAAAACGGAGGCCGAGAATGGCCTTGTACAAGGAATCAAAAATCACACGGTTAAGTACTCTATGGGTACGAAAAAAAAGTACGAAAAAAAACGTTTGTAATTCTCTTTGAAAATACGATGTGATATCGACCGAACGATAAATAAGGCACGCCGGCGCAAACGGCAAGCAAAACGGAGGCGAGAATGGCCTTGTACAAGGAATCAAAAATCACACGGTTAAGTACTCTATGGGTACGAAAAAAAGTACGAAAAAAACGTTTGTAATTCTCTTTGAAATGCGATGTGATATCGACCGAACGATAAATAAGGCACGCCGGCGCAAACGGCAAGCAAAACGGAGGCCGAATGGCCTTGTACAAGGAATCAAATATCACACGATTAAGTACTCTATGGGTACGAAAAAAAGTACGAAAAAAAATGTTTGTAATTCTCTTTGAAATGCGATGTGATATCGACCGAACGATAAATAAGGCACGCCGGCGCAAACGGCAAGCAAAACGGAGGCGAGAATGGCCTTGTACAAGGAATCAAATATCACACGGTTAAGTACTCTATGGGTACGAAAAAAAAGTACGAAAAAAACGTTTGTAATTCTCTTTGAAATGCGATGTGATATCGACCGAACGATAAATAAGGCACGCCGGCGCAAACGGCAAGCAAAACGGAGGCCGAGAATGGCCTTGTACAAGGAATCAAAAATCACACGGTTAAGTACTCTATGGGTACGAAAAAAAGTACGAAAAAAAATGTTTGTAATTCTCTTTGAAATGCGATGTGATATCGACCGAACGATAAATAAGGCACGCCGGCGCAAACGGCAAGCAAAACGGAGGCGAGAATGGCCTTGTACAAGGAATCAAAAATCACACGGTTAAGTACTCTATGGGTACGAAAAAAAGTACGAAAAAAACGTTTGTAATTCTCTTTGAAATGCGATGTGATATCGACCGAACGATAAATAAGGCACGCCGGCGCAAACGGCAAGCAAAACGGAGGCGAGGAATGGCCTTGTACAAGGAATCAAAAATCACACGGTTAAGTACTCTATGGGTACGAAAAAAAGTACGAAAAAAAACGTTTGTAATTCTCTTTGAAGTGCGATGTGATATCGACCCGAACGATAAATAAGGCACGCCGGCGCAAACGGCAAGCAAAACGGAGGCCGAATGGCCTTGTACAAGGAATCAAAAATCACACGGTTAAGTACTCTATGGGTACGAAAAAAAGTACGAAAAAAACGTTTGTAATTCTCTTTGAAATGCGATGTGATATCGACCGAACGATAAATAAGGCACGCCGGCGCAAACGGCAAGCAAAACGGAGGCGAGAATGGCCTTGTACAAGGAATCAAAAATCACACGAGTTAAGTACTCTATGGGTACGAAAAAAAAGTACGAAAAAAAACGTTTGTAATTCTCTTTGAAGTGCGATGTGATATCGACCGAACGATAAATAAGGCACGCCGGCGCAAACGGCAAGCAAAACGGAGGCGAGAATGGCCTTGTACAAGGAATCAAAAATCACACGATTAAGTACTCTATGGGTACGAAAAAAAGTACGAAAAAAAATGTTTGTAATTCTCTTTGAAATGCGATGTGATATCGACCCGAACGATAAATAAGGCACGCCGGCGCAAACGGCAAGCAAAACGGAGGCGAGAATGGCCTTGTACAAGGAATCAAATATCACACGGTTAAGTACTCTATGGGTACGAAAAAAAGTACGAAAAAAAACGTTTGTAATTCTCTTTGAAGTGCGATGTGATATCGACCGAACGATAAATAAGGCACGCCGGCGCAAACGGCAAGCAAAACGGAGGCCAGAATGGCCTTGTACAAGGAATCAAAAATCACACGGTTAAGTACTCTATGGGTACGAAAAAAAAGTACGAAAAAAAATGTTTGTAATTCTCTTTGAAGTACTGATGTGATATCGACCAGAACGATAAATAAGGCACGCCGGCGCAAACGGCAAGCAAAACGGAGGCCAGAATGGCCTTGTACAAGGAATCAAATATCACACGGAGTTAAGTAGTCTATGGAGTACGAAAAAAAGTACGAAATAAAAAAAAAAAAAAAACGTTTGTAATTCTCTTTTTTTGGAAATGCGATGTGATATCGACCGGAGACGATAAATAAGGCACGCCGGCGCTGAACGGCAAGCAAAACGGAGGCCAGGAATGGCCTTGTACAAGGAATCAAATATCACACTGAGTTAAGTACTACTTTATGGGTACCTGAAAAATCTGGCGAAAAAATGTTTGTAATTCTCGTTGAATTCACGTGTGACTATCGACCGAACGATAAATAAGGCCGCCGGCACAAAACGGCAAACAAAGCGGAGGCAGAATGGCCTTGTACAAGGAATCAAAAATCACACGGTTAAGTACTCCTACATGGGTACAAATAAAAGTACGAAAAAAATGTTTGTAATTCTCTTTGAAGTAATGATGTGATATCGACGAACGATAAATAAGGCACGCCCGGCGCAAACGCGGCAAGAAAAGCGGAGGCAGAATGGCCTTGTACAAGGAATCAAATATCACACCGTTTAGGTAGTCTATGGGTACGAAAAAAAGTACGAAAAAAACGTTTGTAATTCTCTTTGAAATGCGATGTGATATCGACCGAAACGATAAATAAGGCACGCCGGCGCAAACGCGGCAAGCAAAACGGAGAGCGGGAATGGCCTTGTACAAGGAATCAAATATCACACGATTAAGTACTACTATGGGTACGAAAAAAAGTACGAAATAAAACGTTTGTAATTCTCTTTGAAGTACGCGATGTGATATCGACCGAACGATAAATAAGGCACGCCGAGCGCAAACGGCAAGCAAAACGGAGGCGAGAATGGCCTTGTACAAGGAATCAAAAATCACACGAGTTAAGTACTCTATGGGTACGAAAAAAGTACGAAAAAACGTTTGTAATTCTCTTTGAAATGCGTGTGATATCGACCGAACGATAAATAAGGCACGCCGGCACAAACGGCAAGAAAAACGGAGGCAGAATGGCCTTGTACAAGGAATCAAAAATCACACGAGTTAAGTACTGCATGGAGTACGAAAAAAGTACGAAAAAAAACGTTTGTAATTCTCTTTGAAATGCGATGTGATATCGACCCGAACGATAAATAAGGCACGCCGGCGCAAACGGCAAGCAAAACGGAGGCCGAATGGCCTTGTACAAGGAATCAAATATCACACGATTAAGTACTCTATGGGTACGAAAAAAGTACGAAAAAAAACGTTTGTAATTCTCTTTGAAGTGCGATGTGATATCGACCGAACGATAAATAAGGCACGCCGGCACAAACGGCAAAGCAAAACGGAGGCCGGAATGGCCTTGTACAAGGAATCAAATATCACACGGTTAAGTACTCTATGGGTACGAAAAAAAGTACGAAAAAAAATGTTTGTAATTCTCTTTGAATTCTAACGATGTGATATCGACCGAACGATAAATAAGGCACGCCGGCACAAACGGCAAGCAAAACGGAGGCCGGAATGGCCTTGTACAAGGAATCAAAAATCACACGGTTAAGTACTCTATGGAGTACGAAAAAAAGTACGAAAAAAAATGTTTGTAATTCTCTTTGAAGTACGTGTGATATCGACCCGAACGATAAATAAGGCACGCCGAGCGCAAACGGAAAGAAAAACGGAGGCGAGAATGGCACTTGTACAAGGAATCAAAAATCACACGGTTAAGTACTCTATGGGTACGAAAAAAAGTACGAAAAAAAAACGTTTGTAATTCTCTTTGAAATACGATGTGATATCGACCCGAACGATAAATAAGGCACGCCGGCGCAAGCGGCAAGAAAACGGAGGCGAAATGGCCTTGTACAAGGAATCAAATATCACACGAGTTAAGTACTCTATGGGTACGAAAAAAAGTACGAAATAAAACGTTTGTAATTCTTTTTGAAGTACTGATGTGATATCGACCAGAACGATAAATAAGATCACACAGTTAAGTACTCTATGGCTACGAAAAAAAGTACGAAAAAAAACGTTTGTAATTCTCTTTGAAATGCGATGTGATATCGACCGAACGATAAATAAGGCACGCCGGCGCAAACGGCAAGCAAAACGGAGGCGGAATGGCCTTGTACAAGGAATCAAATATCACACGGTTAAGTACTCTATGGGTACGAAAAAAAGTACGAAAAAAACGTTTGTAATTCTCTTTGAAATGCG
This sequence comes from Gentiana straminea, assembly GCA_036785695.1. Lineage (NCBI taxonomy): Eukaryota > Viridiplantae > Streptophyta > Magnoliopsida > Gentianales > Gentianaceae > Gentiana > Gentiana straminea. Next base: position 30,976 of record JAVUPR010000155.1, on the reverse strand, counting down.
ATGTGATATCGACCGAACGATAAATAAGGCACGCCTTAAGTACTCTATGGGTACGAAAAAAAGTACGAAAAAAACGTTTGTAATTCTCTTTGAAATGCGATGTGATATCGACCGAACGATAAATAAGGCACGCCGGCGCAAACGGCAAGCAAAACGGAGGCCGGAATGGCCTTGTACAAGGAATCAAAAATCACACGGTTAAGTACTCTATGGGTACGAAAAAAAGTACGAAAAAAACGTTTGTAATTCTCTTTGAAATGCGATGTGATATCGACCGAACGATAAATAAGGCACGCCGGCGCAAACGGCAAGCAAAACGGAGGCGAGAATGGCCTTGTACAAGGAATCAAAAATCACACGAGTTAAGTACTCTATGGGTACGAAAAAAAGTACGAAAAAAAACGTTTGTAATTCTCTTTGAAATGCGATGTGATATCGACCGAACGATAAATAAGGCACGCCGGCGCAAACGGCAAGCAAAACGGAGGCGAGAATGGCCTTGTACAAGGAATCAAAAATCACACGGTTAAGTACTCTATGGGTACGAAAAAAAGTACGAAAAAAAACGTTTGTAATTCTCTTTGAAGTGCGATGTGATATCGACCGAACGATAAATAAGGCACGCCGGCGCAAACGGCAAGCAAAACGGAGGCGAGAATGGCCTTGTACAAGGAATCAAAAATCACACGGTTAAGTACTCTATGGGTACGAAAAAAAGTACGAAAAAAAACGTTTGTAATTCTCTTTGAAATGCGATGTGATATCGACCGAACGATAAATAAGGCACGCCGGCGCAAACGGCAAGCAAAACGGAGGCCGAGAATGGCCTTGTACAAGGAATCAAAAATCACACGGTTAAGTACTCTATGGGTACGAAAAAAAGTACGAAAAAAAACGTTTGTAATTCTCTTTGAAATGCGATGTGATATCGACCGAACGATAAATAAGGCACGCCGGCGCAAACGGCAAGCAAAACGGAGGCCGGAATGGCCTTGTACAAGGAATCAAAAATCACACGGTTAAGTACTCTATGGGTACGAAAAAAAGTACGAAAAAAAACGTTTGTAATTCTCTTTGAAGTGCGATGTGATATCGACCGAACGATAAATAAGGCACGCCGGCGCAAACGGCAAGCAAAACGGAGGCGAGAATGGCCTTGTACAAGGAATCAAAAATCACACGGTTAAGTACTCTATGGGTACGAAAAAAAGTACGAAAAAAAACGTTTGTAATTCTCTTTGAAATGCGATGTGATATCGACCGAACGATAAATAAGGCACGCCGGCGCAAACGGCAAGCAAAACGGAGGCGAGAATGGCCTTGTACAAGGAATCAAAAATCACACGGTTAAGTACTCTATGGGTACGAAAAAAAGTACGAAAAAAAACGTTTGTAATTCTCTTTGAAATGCGATGTGATATCGACCGAACGATAAATAAGGCACGCCGGCGCAAACGGCAAGCAAAACGGAGGCCGAGAATGGCCTTGTACAAGGAATCAAAAATCACACGGTTAAGTACTCTATGGGTACGAAAAAAAGTACGAAAAAAACGTTTGTAATTCTCTTTGAAATGCGATGTGATATCGACCGAACGATAAATAAGGCACGCCGGCGCAAACGGCAAGCAAAACGGAGGCGAGAATGGCCTTGTACAAGGAATCAAAAATCACACGGTTAAGTACTCTATGGGTACGAAAAAAAGTACGAAAAAAAACGTTTGTAATTCTCTTTGAAATGCGATGTGATATCGACCGAACGATAAATAAGGCACGCCGGCGCAAACGGCAAGCAAAACGGAGGCCGAGAATGGCCTTGTACAAGGAATCAAAAATCACACGGTTAAGTACTCTATGGGTACGAAAAAAAGTACGAAAAAAACGTTTGTAATTCTCTTTGAAGTGCGATGTGATATCGACCGAACGATAAATAAGGCACGCCGGCGCAAACGGCAAGCAAAACGGAGGCGAGAATGGCCTTGTACAAGGAATCAAAAATCACACGGTTAAGTACTCTATGGGTACGAAAAAAAGTACGAAAAAAACGTTTGTAATTCTCTTTGAAATGCGATGTGATATCGACCGAACGATAAATAAGGCACGCCGGCGCAAACGGCAAGCAAAACGGAGGCCGAATGGCCTTGTACAAGGAATCAAAAATCACACGGTTAAGTACTCTATGGGTACGAAAAAAAGTACGAAAAAAACGTTTGTAATTCTCTTTGAAATGCGATGTGATATCGACCGAACGATAAATAAGGCACGCCGGCGCAAACGGCAAGCAAAACGGAGGCGAGAATGGCCTTGTACAAGGAATCAAAAATCACACGATTAAGTACTCTATGGGTACGAAAAAAAGTACGAAAAAAAACGTTTGTAATTCTCTTTGAAGTGCGATGTGATATCGACCGAACGATAAATAAGGCACGCCGGCGCAAACGGCAAGCAAAACGGAGGCGAGAATGGCCTTGTACAAGGAATCAAAAATCACACGATTAAGTACTCTATGGGTACGAAAAAAAGTACGAAAAAAAACGTTTGTAATTCTCTTTGAAATGCGATGTGATATCGACCGAACGATAAATAAGGCACGCCGGCGCAAACGGCAAGCAAAACGGAGGCGGAATGGCCTTGTACAAGGAATCAAAAATCACACGGTTAAGTACTCTATGGGTACGAAAAAAAGTACGAAAAAAAACGTTTGTAATTCTCTTTGAAGTACGATGTGATATCGACCGAACGATAAATAAGGCACGCCGGCGCAAACGGCAAGCAAAACGGAGGCGAGAATGGCCTTGTACAAGGAATCAAAAATCACACGGTTAAGTACTCTATGGGTACGAAAAAAAGTACGAAAAAAAACGTTTGTAATTCTCTTTGAAATGCGATGTGATATCGACCGAACGATAAATAAGGCACGCCGGCGCAAACGGCAAGCAAAACGGAGGCGAGAATGGCCTTGTACAAGGAATCAAAAATCACACGGTTAAGTACTCTATGGGTACGAAAAAAAGTACGAAAAAAAACGTTTGTAATTCTCTTTGAAATGCGATGTGATATCGACCGAACGATAAATAAGGCACGCCGGCGCAAACGGCAAGCAAAACGGAGGCGAGAATGGCCTTGTACAAGGAATCAAAAATCACACGGTTAAGTACTCTATGGGTACGAAAAAAAGTACGAAAAAAAACGTTTGTAATTCTCTTTGAAATGCGATGTGATATCGACCGAACGATAAATAAGGCACGCCGGCGCAAACGGCAAGCAAAACGGAGGCGAGAATGGCCTTGTACAAGGAATCAAATATCACACGATTAAGTACTCTATGGGTACGAAAAAAAGTACGAAAAAAAACGTTTGTAATTCTCTTTGAAATGCGATGTGATATCGACCGAACGATAAATAAGGCACGCCGGCGCAAACGGCAAGCAAAACGGAGGCCGAATGGCCTTGTACAAGGAATCAAATATCACACGGTTAAGTACTCTATGGGTACGAAAAAAAGTACGAAAAAAAACGTTTGTAATTCTCTTTGAAGTACGATGTGATATCGACCGAACGATAAATAAGGCACGCCGGCGCAAACGGCAAGCAAAACGGAGGCGAGAATGGCCTTGTACAAGGAATCAAAAATCACACGGTTAAGTACTCTATGGGTACGAAAAAAAGTACGAAAAAAAACGTTTGTAATTCTCTTTGAAATGCGATGTGATATCGACCGAACGATAAATAAGGCACGCCGGCGCAAACGGCAAGCAAAACGGAGGCCGAGAATGGCCTTGTACAAGGAATCAAAATCACACGAGTTAAGTACTCTATGGGTACGAAAAAAAGTACGAAAAAAAACGTTTGTAATTCTCTTTGAAATGCGATGTGATATCGACCGAACGATAAATAAGGCACGCCGGCGCAAACGGCAAGCAAAAACGGAGGCGAGAATGGCCTTGTACAAGGAATCAAAATCACACGGTTAAGTACTCTATGGGTACGAAAAAAAGTACGAAAAAAAATTTGTAATTCTCTTTGAAGTGCGATGTGATATCGACCGAACGATAAATAAGGCACGCCGGCGCAAACGGCAAGCAAAACGGAGGCCGAATGGCCTTGTACAAGGAATCAAAAATCACACGGTTAAGTACTCTATGGGTACGAAAAAAAGTACGAAAAAAAATGTTTGTAATTCTCTTTGAAATGCGATGTGATATCGACCGAACGATAAATAAGGCACGCCGGCGCAAACGGCAAGCAAAACGGAGGCGAGAATGGCCTTGTACAAGGAATCAAAAATCACACGGTTAAGTACTCTATGGGTACGAAAAAAAGTACGAAAAAAAACGTTTGTAATTCTCTTTGAAATGCGATGTGATATCGACCGAACGATAAATAAGGCACGCCGGCGCAAACGGCAAGCAAAACGGAGGCCGAATGGCCTTGTACAAGGAATCAAAAATCACACGGTTAAGTACTCTATGGGTACGAAAAAAAGTACGAAAAAAACGTTTGTAATTCTCTTTGAAATGCGATGTGATATCGACCGAACGATAAATAAGGCACGCCGGCGCAAACGGCAAGCAAAACGGAGGCCGGAATGGCCTTGTACAAGGAATCAAAAATCACACGGTTAAGTACTCTATGGGTACGAAAAAAAGTACGAAAAAAAATGTTTGTAATTCTCTTTGAAATGCGATGTGATATCGACCGAACGATAAATAAGGCACGCCGGCGCAAACGGCAAGCAAAACGGAGGCGGAATGGCCTTGTACAAGGAATCAAAAATCACACGATTAAGTACTCTATGGGTACGAAAAAAAGTACGAAAAAAAACGTTTGTAATTCTCTTTGAAATGCGATGTGATATCGACCGAACGATAAATAAGGCACGCCGGCGCAAACGGCAAGCAAAACGGAGGCGAGAATGGCCTTGTACAAGGAATCAAATATCACACGGTTAAGTACTATGGGTACGAAAAAAAGTACGAAAAAAAACGTTTGTAATTCTCTTTGAAGTACGTGTGATATCGACCGAACGATAAATAAGGCACGCCGGCGCAAACGGCAAGCAAAACGGAGGCGAGAATGGCCTTGTACAAGGAATCAAAAATCACACGGTTAAGTACTCTATGGGTACGAAAAAAAGTACGAAAAAAAACGTTTGTAATTCTCTTTGAAATGCGATGTGATATCGACCGAACGATAAATAAGGCACGCCGGCGCAAACGGCAAGCAAAACGGAGGCCGAGAATGGCCTTGTACAAGGAATCAAAAATCACACGGTTAAGTACTCTATGGGTACGAAAAAAAGTACGAAAAAAAATGTTTGTAATTCTCTTTGAAATGCGTGTGATATCGACCGAACGATAAATAAGGCACGCCGGCGCAAACGGCAAGAAAAACGGAGGCCGAATGGCCTTGTACAAGGAATCAAATATCACACGAGTTAGGTAGTCTATGGGTACGAAAAAAAAAAGTACGAAATAAAACGTTTGTAATTCTCTTTGAAGTGCGATGTGATATCGACCGAACGATAAATAAGGCACGCCGGCGCAAACGGCAAGCAAAACGGAGACGAGAATGGCCTTGTACAAGGAATCAAATATCACACGGTTAAGTACTCTATGGGTACGAAAAAAAGTACGAAAAAAAACGTTTGTAATTCTCTTTGAATTACGTGTGATATCGACCGAACGATAAATAAGGCACGCCGGCGCAAACGGCAAGCAAAACGGAGGCCGAATGGCCTTGTACAAGGAATCAAAAATCACACGAGTTAAGTACTCTATGGGTACGAAAAAAAGTACGAAAAAAAACGTTTGTAATTCTCTTTGAAATGCGATGTGATATCGACCGAACGATAAATAAGGCACGCCGGCGCAAACGGCAAGCAAAACGGAGGCCGAATGGCCTTGTACAAGGAATCAAAATCACACGGTTAAGTACTCTATGGGTACGAAAAAAAGTACGAAAAAAAACGTTTGTAATTCTCTTTGAAATGCGATGTGATATCGACCGAACGATAAATAAGGCACGCCGGCGCAAACGGCAAGCAAAACGGAGGCGAGAATGGCCTTGTACAAGGAATCAAAAATCACACGGTTAAGTACTCTATGGGTACGAAAAAAAGTACGAAAAAAAACGTTTGTAATTCTCTTTGAAATGCGATGTGATATCGACCGAACGATAAATAAGGCACGCCGGCGCAAACGGCAAGCAAAACGGAGGCCGAGAATGGCCTTGTACAAGGAATCAAAAATCACACGGTTAAGTACTCTATGGGTACGAAAAAAAGTACGAAAAAAAAAATGTTTGTAATTCTCTTTGAAATGCGATGTGATATCGACCGAACGATAAATAAGGCACGCCGGCGCAAACGGCAAGCAAAACGGAGACGAGAATGGCCTTGTACAAGGAATCAAATATCACACGATTAAGTACTCTGGGGTACGACGAAAAAAAAGTACGAAAAAAAACGTTTGTAATTCTCTTTGAAATGCGATGTGATATCGACCGAACGATAAATAAGGCACGCCGGCGCAAACGGCAAGCAAAACGGAGGCGAGAATGGCCTTGTACAAGGAATCAAAATCACACGGTTAAGTACTCTATGGGTACGAAAAAAAGTACGAAAAAAAACGTTTGTAATTCTCTTTGAAATGCGATGTGATATCGACCGAACGATAAATAAGGCACGCCGGCGCAAACGGCAAGCAAAACGGAGGCCGAATGGCCTTGTACAAGGAATCAAAAATCACACGGTTAAGTACTCTATGGGTACGAAAAAAAGTACGAAAAAAAACGTTTGTAATTCTCTTTGAAATGCGATGTGATATCGACCGAACGATAAATAAGGCACGCCGGCGCAAACGGCAAGCAAAACGGAGGCGAGAATGGCCTTGTACAAGGAATCAAAAATCACACGGTTAAGTACTCTATGGGTACGAAAAAAAGTACGAAAAAAAACGTTTGTAATTCTCTTTGAAATGCGATGTGATATCGACCGAACGATAAATAAGGCACGCCGGCGCAAACGGCAAGCAAAACGGAGGCGAGAATGGCCTTGTACAAGGAATCAAAAATCACACGAGTTAAGTACTCTATGGGTACGAAAAAAAGTACGAAAAAAACGTTTGTAATTCTCTTTGAAGTACGTGTGATATCGACCGAACGATAAATAAGGCACGCCGGCGCAAACGGCAAGCAAAACGGAGGCGAGAATGGCCTTGTACAAGGAATCAAATATCACACGGTTAAGTACTCTATGGGTACGAAAAAAAGTACGAAAAAAAACGTTTGTAATTCTCTTTGAAATGCGATGTGATATCGACCGAACGATAAATAAGGCACGCCGGCGCAAACGGCAAGCAAAACGGAGGCCGAATGGCCTTGTACAAGGAATCAAAAATCACACGGTTAAGTACTCTATGGGTACGAAAAAAAGTACGAAAAAAAAGTTTGTAATTCTCTTTGAAGTGCGATGTGATATCGACCGAACGATAAATAAGGCACGCCGGCGCAAACGGCAAGCAAAACGGAGGCCGAGAATGGCCTTGTACAAGGAATCAAAAATCACACGGTTAAGTACTCTATGGGTACGAAAAAAAAGTACGAAAAAAAACGTTTGTAATTCTCTTTGAAGTACGTGTGATATCGACCGAACGATAAATAAGGCACGCCGGCGCAAACGGCAAGCAAAACGGAGGCGAGAATGGCCTTGTACAAGGAATCAAAAATCACACGGTTAAGTACTCTATGGGTACGAAAAAAAGTACGAAAAAAACGTTTGTAATTCTCTTTGAAATGCGATGTGATATCGACCGAACGATAAATAAGGCACGCCGGCGCAAACGGCAAGCAAAACGGAGGCGAGAATGGCCTTGTACAAGGAATCAAAAATCACACGGTTAAGTACTCTATGGGTACGAAAAAAAGTACGAAAAAAAACGTTTGTAATTCTCTTTGAAATGCGATGTGATATCGACCGAACGATAAATAAGGCACGCCGGCGCAAACGGCAAGCAAAACGGAGGCGAGAATGGCCTTGTACAAGGAATCAAAAATCACACGGTTAAGTACTCTATGGGTACGAAAAAAAGTACGAAAAAAAACGTTTGTAATTCTCTTTGAAATGCGATGTGATATCGACCGAACGATAAATAAGGCACGCCGGCGCAAACGGCAAGCAAAACGGAGGCCGAATGGCCTTGTACAAGGAATCAAATATCACACGATTAAGTACTCTATGGGTACGAAAAAAAGTACGAAAAAAAACGTTTGTAATTCTCTTTGAAATGCGATGTGATATCGACCGAACGATAAATAAGGCACGCCGGCGCAAACGGCAAGCAAAACGGAGGCGAGAATGGCCTTGTACAAGGAATCAAAAATCACACGGTTAAGTACTCTATGGGTACGAAAAAAAGTACGAAAAAAAAAAAACGTGTAATTCTCTTTGAATTGCGATGTGATATCGACCGAACGATAAATAAGGCACGCCGGCGCAAACGGCAAGCAAAACGGAGGCCGAATGGCCTTGTACAAGGAATCAAAAATCACACGGTTAAGTACTCTATGGGTACGAAAAAAAGTACGAAAAAAACGTTTGTAATTCTCTTTGAAGTGCGATGTGATATCGACCGAACGATAAATAAGGCACGCCGGCGCAAACGGCAAGCAAAACGGAGGCCGAGAATGGCCTTGTACAAGGAATCAAATATCACACGGTTAAGTACTCTATGGGTACGAAAAAAAGTACGAAAAAAAACGTTTGTAATTCTCTTTGAAATGCGATGTGATATCGACCGAACGATAAATAAGGCACGCCGGCGCAAACGGCAAGCAAAACGGAGGCAGAATGGCCTTGTACAAGGAATCAAAAATCACACGGTTAAGTACTCTATGGGTACGAAAAAAAAGTACGAAAAAAAACGTTTGTAATTCTCTTTGAAATGCGATGTGATATCGACCGAACGATAAATAAGGCACGCCGGCGCAAACGGCAAGCAAAACGGAGGCCGAGAATGGCCTTGTACAAGGAATCAAAAATCACACGGTTAAGTACTCTATGGGTACGAAAAAAAAGTACGAAAAAAAACGTTTGTAATTCTCTTTGAAGTACGTGTGATATCGACCGAACGATAAATAAGGCACGCCGGCGCAAACGGCAAGCAAAACGGAGGCCGAGAATGGCCTTGTACAAGGAATCAAAAATCACACGGTTAAGTACTCTATGGGTACGAAAAAAAGTACGAAAAAAACGTTTGTAATTCTCTTTGAAGTACGTGTGATATCGACCGAACGATAAATAAGGCACGCCGGCGCAAACGGCAAGCAAAACGGAGGCGAGAATGGCCTTGTACAAGGAATCAAAAATCACACGGTTAAGTACTCTATGGGTACGAAAAAAAGTACGAAAAAAAACGTTTGTAATTCTCTTTGAAGTATGCGATGTGATATCGACCGAACGATAAATAAGGCACGCCGGCGCAAACGGCAAGCAAAACGGAGGCCGAGAATGGCCTTGTACAAGGAATCAAAAATCACACGAGTTAAGTACTCTATGGGTACGAAAAAAAGTACGAAAAAAAACGTTTGTAATTCTCTTTGAAGTGCGATGTGATATCGACCGAACGATAAATAAGGCACGCCGGCGCAAACGGCAAGCAAAACGGAGGCGAGAATGGCCTTGTACAAGGAATCAAAAATCACACGGTTAAGTACTCTATGGGTACGAAAAAAAGTACGAAAAAAAAACGTTTGTAATTCTCTTTGAAGTGCGATGTGATATCGACCGAACGATAAATAAGGCACGCCGGCGCAAACGGCAAGCAAAACGGAGGCCGAGAATGGCCTTGTACAAGGAATCAAAAATCACACGGTTAAGTACTCTATGGGTACGAAAAAAAGTACGAAAAAAAACGTTTGTAATTCTCTTTGAAATGCGATGTGATATCGACCGAACGATAAATAAGGCACGCCGGCGCAAACGGCAAGCAAAACGGAGGCCGAGAATGGCCTTGTACAAGGAATCAAAAATCACACGGTTAAGTACTCTATGGGTACGAAAAAAAGTACGAAAAAAAAACGTTTGTAATTCTCTTTGAAATGCGTGTGATATCGACCGAACGATAAATAAGGCACGCCGGCGCAAACGGCAAGCAAAACGGAGGCGAGAATGGCCTTGTACAAGGAATCAAAAATCACACGGTTAAGTACTCTATGGGTACGAAAAAAAAGTACGAAAAAAAACGTTTGTAATTCTCTTTGAAGTACGCGATGTGATATCGACCGAACGATAAATAAGGCACGCCGGCGCAAACGGCAAGCAAAACGGAGGCCGAGAATGGCCTTGTACAAGGAATCAAAAATCACACGGTTAAGTACTCTATGGGTACGAAAAAAAAGTACGAAAAAAAACGTTTGTAATTCTCTTTGAAATGCGTGTGATATCGACCGAACGATAAATAAGGCACGCCGGCGCAAACGGCAAGCAAAACGGAGGCGAGAATGGCCTTGTACAAGGAATCAAAAATCACACGATTAAGTACTCTATGGGTACGAAAAAAAGTACGAAAAAAAACGTTTGTAATTCTCTTTGAAATGCGATGTGATATCGACCGAACGATAAATAAGGCACGCCGGCGCAAACGGCAAGCAAAACGGAGGCAGAATGGCCTTGTACAAGGAATCAAAAATCACACGGTTAAGTACTCTATGGGTACGAAAAAAAGTACGAAAAAAAACGTTTGTAATTCTCTTTGAAGTGCGATGTGATATCGACCGAACGATAAATAAGGCACGCCGGCGCAAACGGCAAGCAAAACGGAGGCCGAATGGCCTTGTACAAGGAATCAAAAATCACACGGTTAAGTACTCTGGGGTACGAAAAAAAGTACGAAAAAAACGTTTGTAATTCTCTTTGAAATACGATGTGATATCGACCGAACGATAAATAAGGCACGCCGGCGCAAACGGCAAGCAAAACGGAGGCGAGAATGGCCTTGTACAAGGAATCAAAAATCACACGATTAAGTACTCTATGGGTACGAAAAAAAGTACGAAAAAAAACGTTTGTAATTCTCTTTGAAATGCGATGTGATATCGACCGAACGATAAATAAGGCACGCCGGCGCAAACGGCAAGCAAAACGGAGGCGAGAATGGCCTTGTACAAGGAATCAAAAATCACACGATTAAGTACTCTATGGGTACGAAAAAAAGTACGAAAAAAAACGTTTGTAATTCTCTTTGAAATGCGATGTGATATCGACCGAACGATAAATAAGGCACGCCGGCGCAAACGGCAAGCAAAACGGAGGCGAATGGCCTTGTACAAGGAATCAAAAATCACACGGTTAAGTACTCTATGGGTACGAAAAAAAGTACGAAAAAAAACGTTTGTAATTCTCTTTGAAATGCGATGTGATATCGACCGAACGATAAATAAGGCACGCCGGCGCAAACGGCAAGCAAAACGGAGGCGAGAATGGCCTTGTACAAGGAATCAAAAATCACACGGTTAAGTACTCTATGGGTACGAAAAAAAGTACGAAAAAAAACGTTTGTAATTCTCTTTGAAATGCGATGTGATATCGACCGAACGATAAATAAGGCACGCCGGCGCAAACGGCAAGCAAAACGGAGGCGAGAATGGCCTTGTACAAGGAATCAAAAATCACACGGTTAAGTACTCTATGGGTACGAAAAAAAGTACGAAAAAAAACGTTTGTAATTCTCTTTGAAATGCGATGTGATATCGACCGAACGATAAATAAGGCACGCCGGCGCAAACGGCAAGCAAAACGGAGGCCGAATGGCCTTGTACAAGGAATCAAAAATCACACGGTTAAGTACTCTATGGGTACGAAAAAAAACGAAAAAAAACGTTTGTAATTCTCTTTGAAATGCGATGTGATATCGACCGAACGATAAATAAGGCACGCCGGCGCAAACGGCAAGCAAAACGGAGGCCGAAATGGCCTTGTACAAGGAATCAAAAATCACACGGTTAAGTACTCTATGGGTACGAAAAAAAGTACGAAAAAAAACGTTTGTAATTCTCTTTGAAATGCGATGTGATATCGACCGAACGATAAATAAGGCACGCCGGCGCAAACGGCAAGCAAAACGGAGGCCGGAATGGCCTTGTACAAGGAATCAAAAATCACACGGTTAAGTACTCTATGGGTACGAAAAAAAGTACGAAAAAAAATGTTTGTAATTCTCTTTGAAATGCGATGTGATATCGACCGAACGATAAATAAGGCACGCCGGCGCAAACGGCAAGCAAAACGGAGGCCGAATGGCCTTGTACAAGGAATCAAAAATCACACGGTTAAGTACTCTATGGGTACGAAAAAAAGTACGAAAAAAAACGTTTGTAATTCTCTTTGAAATGCGATGTGATATCGACCGAACGATAAATAAGGCACGCCGGCGCAAACGGCAAGCAAAACGGAGGCGAGAATGGCCTTGTACAAGGAATCAAAAATCACACGGTTAAGTACTCTATGGGTACGAAAAAAAGTACGAAAAAAAACGTTTGTAATTCTCTTTGAAATGCGATGTGATATCGACCGAACGATAAATAAGGCACGCCGGCGCAAACGGCAAGCAAAACGGAGGCCGAATGGCCTTGTACAAGGAATCAAAAATCACACGAGTTAAGTACTCTATGGGTACGAAAAAAAGTACGAAAAAAAACGTTTGTAATTCTCTTTGAAATGCGATGTGATATCGACCGAACGATAAATAAGGCACGCCGGCGCAAACGGCAAGCAAAACGGAGGCGAGAATGGCCTTGTACAAGGAATCAAAAATCACACGGTTAAGTACTCTATGGGTACGAAAAAAAGTACGAAAAAAAACGTTTGTAATTCTCTTTGAAATGCGATGTGATATCGACCGAACGATAAATAAGGCACGCCGGCGCAAACGGCAAGCAAAACGGAGGCCGAGAATGGCCTTGTACAAGGAATCAAAAATCACACGATTAAGTACTCTATGGGTACGAAAAAAAGTACGAAAAAAACGTTTGTAATTCTCTTTGAAATGCGATGTGATATCGACCGAACGATAAATAAGGCACGCCGGCGCAAACGGCAAGCAAAACGGAGGCGAGAATGGCCTTGTACAAGGAATCAAAAATCACACGGTTAAGTACTCTATGGGTACGAAAAAAAGTACGAAAAAAAACGTTTGTAATTCTCTTTGAAATGCGATGTGATATCGACCGAACGATAAATAAGGCACGCCGGCGCAAACGGCAAGCAAAACGGAGGCGAGAATGGCCTTGTACAAGGAATCAAAAATCACACGGTTAAGTACTCTATGGGTACGAAAAAAAGTACGAAAAAAAACGTTTGTAATTCTCTTTGAAATGCGATGTGATATCGACCGAACGATAAATAAGGCACGCCGGCGCAAACGGCAAGCAAAACGGAGGCCGAGAATGGCCTTGTACAAGGAATCAAAAATCACACGAGTTAAGTACTCTATGGGTACGAAAAAAAGTACGAAAAAAAACGTTTGTAATTCTCTTTGAAGTGCGATGTGATATCGACCGAACGATAAATAAGGCACGCCGGCGCAAACGGCAAGCAAAACGGAGGCGAGAATGGCCTTGTACAAGGAATCAAAAATCACACGGTTAAGTACTCTATGGGTACGAAAAAAAGTACGAAAAAAAACGTTTGTAATTCTCTTTGAAATGCGATGTGATATCGACCGAACGATAAATAAGGCACGCCGGCGCAAACGGCAAGCAAAACGGAGGCGAGAATGGCCTTGTACAAGGAATCAAAAATCACACGGTTAAGTACTCTATGGGTACGAAAAAAAGTACGAAAAAAACGTTTGTAATTCTCTTTGAAATGCGATGTGATATCGACCGAACGATAAATAAGGCACGCCGGCGCAAACGGCAAGCAAAACGGAGGCCGAATGGCCTTGTACAAGGAATCAAAAATCACACGGTTAAGTACTCTATGGGTACGAAAAAAAGTACGAAAAAAAACGTTTGTAATTCTCTTTGAAGTGCGATGTGATATCGACCGAACGATAAATAAGGCACGCCGGCGCAAACGGCAAGCAAAACGGAGGCGAATGGCCTTGTACAAGGAATCAAAAATCACACGATTAAGTACTCTATGGGTACGAAAAAAAGTACGAAAAAAAACGTTTGTAATTCTCTTTGAAATGCGATGTGATATCGACCGAACGATAAATAAGGCACGCCGGCGCAAACGGCAAGCAAAACGGAGGCGAGAATGGCCTTGTACAAGGAATCAAAAATCACACGGTTAAGTACTCTATGGGTACGAAAAAAAGTACGAAAAAAAACGTTTGTAATTCTCTTTGAAATGCGATGTGATATCGACCGAACGATAAATAAGGCACGCCGGCGCAAACGGCAAGCAAAACGGAGGCGAGAATGGCCTTGTACAAGGAATCAAAAATCACACGAGTTAAGTACTCTATGGGTACGAAAAAAAGTACGAAAAAAAACGTTTGTAATTCTCTTTGAAATGCGATGTGATATCGACCGAACGATAAATAAGGCACGCCGGCGCAAACGGCAAGCAAAACGGAGGCGAGAATGGCCTTGTACAAGGAATCAAAAATCACACGGTTAAGTACTCTATGGGTACGAAAAAAAGTACGAAAAAAACGTTTGTAATTCTCTTTGAAATGCGATGTGATATCGACCGAACGATAAATAAGGCACGCCGGCGCAAACGGCAAGCAAAACGGAGGCCGAATGGCCTTGTACAAGGAATCAAAAATCACACGGTTAAGTACTCTATGGGTACGAAAAAAAGTACGAAAAAAAACGTTTGTAATTCTCTTTGAAATGCGATGTGATATCGACCGAACGATAAATAAGGCACGCCGGCGCAAACGGCAAGCAAAACGGAGGCGAGAATGGCCTTGTACAAGGAATCAAAAATCACACGGTTAAGTACTCTATGGGTACGAAAAAAAGTACGAAAAAAAACGTTTGTAATTCTCTTTGAAATGCGATGTGATATCGACCGAACGATAAATAAGGCACGCCGGCGCAAACGGCAAGCAAAACGGAGGCGAGAATGGCCTTGTACAAGGAATCAAAAATCACACGATTAAGTACTCTATGGGTACGAAAAAAAGTACGAAAAAAAATGTTTGTAATTCTCTTTGAAATGCGATGTGATATCGACCGAACGATAAATAAGGCACGCCGGCGCAAACGGCAAGCAAAACGGAGGCGAGAATGGCCTTGTACAAGGAATCAAAAATCACACGGTTAAGTACTCTATGGGTACGAAAAAAAGTACGAAAAAAAACGTTTGTAATTCTCTTTGAAATGCGATGTGATATCGACCGAACGATAAATAAGGCACGCCGGCGCAAACGGCAAGCAAAACGGAGGCCGAATGGCCTTGTACAAGGAATCAAAATCACACGGTTAAGTACTCTATGGGTACGAAAAAAAGTACGAAAAAAAACGTTTGTAATTCTCTTTGAAATGCGATGTGATATCGACCGAACGATAAATAAGGCACGCCGGCGCAAACGGCAAGCAAAACGGAGGCGAGAATGGCCTTGTACAAGGAATCAAAAATCACACGGTTAAGTACTCTATGGGTACGAAAAAAAGTACGAAAAAAAACGTTTGTAATTCTCTTTGAAATGCGATGTGATATCGACCGAACGATAAATAAGGCACGCCGGCGCAAACGGCAAGAAAAACGGAGGCGGAATGGCCTTGTACAAGGAATCAAAAATCACACGAGTTAAGTACTCTATGGGTACGAAAAAAAGTACGAAAAAAAATGTTTGTAATTCTCTTTGAAATGCGATGTGATATCGACCGAACGATAAATAAGGCACGCCGGCGCAAACGGCAAGCAAAACGGAGGCCGAGAATGGCCTTGTACAAGGAATCAAATATCACACGATTAAGTACTCTATGGGTACGAAAAAAAGTACGAAAAAAAATGTTTGTAATTCTCTTTGAAATACGATGTGATATCGACCGAACGATAAATAAGGCACGCCGGCGCAAACGGCAAGCAAAACGGAGGCGAGAATGGCCTTGTACAAGGAATCAAAAATCACACGGTTAAGTACTCTATGGGTACGAAAAAAAGTACGAAAAAAAATGTTTGTAATTCTCTTTGAAATGCGATGTGATATCGACCGAACGATAAATAAGGCACGCCGGCGCAAACGGCAAGCAAAACGGAGGCGAGAATGGCCTTGTACAAGAATCAAAAATCACACGATTAAGTACTCTATGGGTACGAAAAAAAGTACGAAAAAAAACGTTTGTAATTCTCTTTGAAATGCGATGTGATATCGACCGAACGATAAATAAGGCACGCCGGCGCAAACGGCAAGCAAAACGGAGGCCGAATGGCCTTGTACAAGGAATCAAAATCACACGGTTAAGTACTCTATGGGTACGAAAAAAAGTACGAAAAAAACGTTTGTAATTCTCTTTGAAATGCGATGTGATATCGACCGAACGATAAATAAGGCACGCCGGCGCAAACGGCAAGCAAAACGGAGGCCGAATGGCCTTGTACAAGGAATCAAAATCACACGGTTAAGTACTCTATGGGTACGAAAAAAAGTACGAAAAAAACGTTTGTAATTCTCTTTGAAGTACGATGTGATATCGACCGAACGATAAATAAGGCACGCCGGCGCAAACGGCAAGCAAAACGGAGGCGAGAATGGCCTTGTACAAGGAATCAAAAATCACACGATTAAGTACTCTATGGGTACGAAAAAAAGTACGAAAAAAAATGTTTGTAATTCTCTTTGAAATGCGATGTGATATCGACCGAACGATAAATAAGGCACGCCGGCGCAAACGGCAAGCAAAACGGAGGCGAATGGCCTTGTACAAGGAATCAAAAATCACACGGTTAAGTACTCTATGGGTACGAAAAAAAGTACGAAAAAAACGTTTGTAATTCTCTTTGAAATGCGATGTGATATCGACCGAACGATAAATAAGGCACGCCGGCGCAAACGGCAAGCAAAACGGAGGCGAGAATGGCCTTGTACAAGGAATCAAAAATCACACGGTTAAGTACTCTATGGGTACGAAAAAAAGTACGAAAAAAAACGTTTGTAATTCTCTTTGAAATGCGATGTGATATCGACCGAACGATAAATAAGGCACGCCGGCGCAAACGGCAAGCAAAACGGAGGCGAGAATGGCCTTGTACAAGGAATCAAAAATCACACGGTTAAGTACTCTATGGGTACGAAAAAAAGTACGAAAAAAAATGTTTGTAATTCTCTTTGAAATGCGATGTGATATCGACCGAACGATAAATAAGGCACGCCGGCGCAAACGGCAAGCAAAACGGAGGCCGAATGGCCTTGTACAAGGAATCAAAATCACACGAGTTAAGTACTCTATGGGTACGAAAAAAAGTACGAAAAAAAAAATGTTTGTAATTCTCTTTGAAATGCGATGTGATATCGACCGAACGATAAATAAGGCACGCCGGCGCAAACGGCAAGCAAAACGGAGGCCGAATGGCCTTGTACAAGGAATCAAAAATCACACGGTTAAGTACTCTATGGGTACGAAAAAAAGTACGAAAAAAAACGTTTGTAATTCTCTTTGAAATGCGATGTGATATCGACCGAACGATAAATAAGGCACGCCGGCGCAAACGGCAAGCAAAACGGAGGCGAGAATGGCCTTGTACAAGGAATCAAAAATCACACGATTAAGTACTCTATGGGTACGAAAAAAAGTACGAAAAAAAACGTTTGTAATTCTCTTTGAAATGCGATGTGATATCGACCGAAACGATAAATAAGGCACGCCGGCGCAAACGGCAAGCAAAACGGAGGCGAGAATGCCCTTGTACAAGGAATCAAAATCACACGATTAAGTACTCTATGGGTACGAAAAAAAAAAAGTACGAAAAAAAACGTTTGTAATTCTCTTTGAAATGCGATGTGATATCGACCGAACGATAAATAAGGCACGCCGGCGCAAACGGCAAGCAAAACGGAGGCGAATGGCCTTGTACAAGGAATCAAAAATCACACGATTAAGTACTCTATGGGTACGAAAAAAAGTACGAAAAAAACGTTTGTAATTCTCTTTGAAATGCGATGTGATATCGACCGAACGATAAATAAGGCACGCCGGCGCAAACGGCAAGCAAAACGGAGGCCGAGAATGGCCTTGTACAAGGAATCAAAAATCACACGGTTAAGTACTCTATGGGTACGAAAAAAAGTACGAAAAAAAACGTTTGTAATTCTCTTTGAAATGCGATGTGATATCGACCGAACGATAAATAAGGCACGCCGGCGCAAACGGCAAGCAAAACGGAGGCGAGAATGGCCTTGTACAAGGAATCAAAAATCACACGGTTAAGTACTCTATGGGTACGAAAAAAAGTACGAAAAAAAACGTTTGTAATTCTCTTTGAAATGCGATGTGATATCGACCGAACGATAAATAAGGCACGCCGGCGCAAACGGCAAGCAAAACGGAGGCGAGAATGGCCTTGTACAAGGAATCAAAAATCACACGGTTAAGTACTCTATGGGTACGAAAAAAAGTACGAAAAAAAACGTTTGTAATTCTCTTTGAAATGCGATGTGATATCGACCGAACGATAAATAAGGCACGCCGGCGCAAACGGCAAGCAAAACGGAGGCGAATGGCCTTGTACAAGGAATCAAAAATCACACGGTTAAGTACTCTATGGGTACGAAAAAAAGTACGAAAAAAAATGTTTGTAATTCTCTTTGAAATGCGATGTGATATCGACCGAACGATAAATAAGGCACGCCGGCGCAAACGGCAAGCAAAACGGAGGCGAATGGCCTTGTACAAGGAATCAAAAATCACACGGTTAAGTACTCTATGGGTACGAAAAAAAGTACGAAAAAAAACGTTTGTAATTCTCTTTGAAATGCGATGTGATATCGACCGAACGATAAATAAGGCACGCCGGCGCAAACGGCAAGCAAAACGGAGGCCGGAAATGGCCTTGTACAAGGAATCAAAATCACACGGTTAAGTACTCTATGGGTACGAAAAAAAGTACGAAAAAAAACGTTTGTAATTCTCTTTGAAGTACTTGCGATGTGATATCGACCGAACGATAAATAAGGCACGCCGGCGCAAACGGCAAGCAAAACGGAGGCCGAGAATGGCCTTGTACAAGGAATCAAAAATCACACGAGTAAGTACTCTATGGGTACGAAAAAAAGTACGAAAAAAAACGTTTGTAATTCTCTTTGAAATGCGATGTGATATCGACCGAACGATAAATAAGGCACGCCGGCGCAAACGGCAAGCAAAACGGAGGCCGAGAATGGCCTTGTACAAGGAATCAAAAATCACACGGTTAAGTACTCTATGGGTACGAAAAAAAGTACGAAAAAAAACGTTTGTAATTCTCTTTGAAATGCGATGTGATATCGACCGAACGATAAATAAGGCACGCCGGCGCAAACGGCAAGCAAAACGGAGGCGAGAATGGCCTTGTACAAGGAATCAAAAATCACACGGTTAAGTACTCTATGGGTACGAAAAAAAAGTACGAAAAAAAACGTTTGTAATTCTCTTTGAAATGCGATGTGATATCGACCGAACGATAAATAAGGCACGCCGGCGCAAACGGCAAGCAAAACGGAGGCCGAATGGCCTTGTACAAGGAATCAAAAATCACACGGTTAAGTACTCTATGGGTACGAAAAAAAGTACGAAAAAAAACGTTTGTAATTCTCTTTGAAATGCGATGTGATATCGACCGAACGATAAATAAGGCACGCCGGCGCAAACGGCAAGCAAAACGGAGGCGAGAATGGCCTTGTACAAGGAATCAAAAATCACACGGTTAAGTACTCTATGGGTACGAAAAAAAGTACGAAAAAAAACGTTTGTAATTCTCTTTGAAATGCGCGATGTGATATCGACCGAACGATAAATAAGGCACGCCGGCGCAAACGGCAAGCAAAACGGAGGCGAGAATGGCCTTGTACAAGGAATCAAAAATCACACGGTTAAGTACTCTATGGGTACGAAAAAAAGTACGAAAAAAAACGTTTGTAATTCTCTTTGAAATGCGATGTGATATCGACCGAACGATAAATAAGGCACGCCGGCGCAAACGGCAAGCAAAACGGAGGCGAGAATGGCCTTGTACAAGGAATCAAAAATCACACGATTAAGTACTCTATGGGTACGAAAAAAAGTACGAAAAAAAACGTTTGTAATTCTCTTTGAAATGCGATGTGATATCGACCGAACGATAAATAAGGCACGCCGGCGCAAACGGCAAGCAAAACGGAGGCCGAGAATGGCCTTGTACAAGGAATCAAAAATCACACGGTTAAGTACTCTATGGGTACGAAAAAAAGTACGAAAAAAAACGTTTGTAATTCTCTTTGAAGTGCGATGTGATATCGACCGAACGATAAATAAGGCACGCCGGCGCAAACGGCAAGCAAAACGGAGGCCGAATGGCCTTGTACAAGGAATCAAAAATCACACGGTTAAGTACTCTATGGGTACGAAAAAAGTACGAAAAAAACGTTTGTAATTCTCTTTGAAATGCGATGTGATATCGACCGAACGATAAATAAGGCACGCCGGCGCAAACGGCAAGCAAAACGGAGGCGAGAATGGCCTTGTACAAGGAATCAAATATCACACGAGTTAAGTACTCTATGGGTACGAAAAAAAGTACGAAAAAAACGTTTGTAATTCTCTTTGAAATGCGATGTGATATCGACCGAACGATAAATAAGGCACGCCGGCGCAAACGGCAAGCAAAACGGAGGCGAGAATGGCCTTGTACAAGGAATCAAATATCACACGGTTAAGTACTCTATGGGTACGAAAAAAAGTACGAAAAAAAACGTTTGTAATTCTCTTTGAAATGCGATGTGATATCGACCGAACGATAAATAAGGCACGCCGGCGCAAACGGCAAGCAAAACGGAGGCCGAGAATGGCCTTGTACAAGGAATCAAAAATCACACGGTTAAGTACTCTATGGGTACGAAAAAAAGTACGAAAAAAACGTTTGTAATTCTCTTTGAAATGCGATGTGATATCGACCGAACGATAAATAAGGCACGCCGGCGCAAACGGCAAGCAAAACGGAGGCGAGAATGGCCTTGTACAAGGAATCAAAAATCACACGGTTAAGTACTCTATGGGTACGAAAAAAAGTACGAAAAAAAACGTTTGTAATTCTCTTTGAATGCGATGTGATATCGACCGAACGATAAATAAGGCACGCCGGCGCAAACGGCAAGCAAAACGGAGGCCGAATGGCCTTGTACAAGGAATCAAATATCACACGGTTAAGTACTCTATGGGTACGAAAAAAAGTACGAAAAAAAACGTTTGTAATTCTCTTTGAAATGCGATGTGATATCGACCGAACGATAAATAAGGCACGCCGGCGCAAACGGCAAGCAAAACGGAGGCGAGAATGGCCTTGTACAAGGAATCAAAAATCACACGAGTTAAGTACTCTATGGGTACGAAAAAAAAAAGTACGAAAAAAAACGTTTGTAATTCTCTTTGAAATGCGATGTGATATCGACCGAACGATAAATAAGGCACGCCGGCGCAAACGGCAAGCAAAACGGAGGCGAGAATGGCCTTGTACAAGGAATCAAAAATCACACGAGTTAAGTACTCTATGGGTACGAAAAAAAGTACGAAAAAAAATGTTTGTAATTCTCTTTGAAATGCGATGTGATATCGACCGAACGATAAATAAGGCACGCCGGCGCAAACGGCAAGCAAAACGGAGACGAGAATGGCCTTGTACAAGGAATCAAATATCACACGAGTTAAGTACTCTATGGGTACGAAAAAAAAGTACGAAAAAAAAACGTTTGTAATTCTCTTTGAAGTACGATGTGATATCGACCGAACGATAAATAAGGCACGCCGGCGCAAACGGCAAGCAAAACGGAGGCCGGAATGGCCTTGTACAAGGAATCAAAATCACACGAGTTAAGTACTCTATGGGTACGAAAAAAAGTACGAAAAAAACGTTTGTAATTCTCTTTGAAGTACGATGTGATATCGACCGAACGATAAATAAGGCACGCCGGCGCAAACGGCAAGCAAAACGGAGGCGAGAATGGCCTTGTACAAGGAATCAAAAATCACACGAGTTAAGTACTCTATGGGTACGAAAAAAAGTACGAAAAAAAACGTTTGTAATTCTCTTTGAAGTGCGATGTGATATCGACCGAACGATAAATAAGGCACGCCGGCGCAAACGGCAAGCAAAACGGAGGCCAGAATGGCCTTGTACAAGGAATCAAAAATCACACAGTTAAGTACTCTATGGGTACGAAAAAAAAGTACGAAAAAAAATGTTTGTAATTCTCTTTGAAGTAATGATGTGATATCGACCAGAACGATAAATAAGGCACGCCGGCGCAAACGGCAAGCAAAACGGAGGCCGGAATGGCCTTGTACAAGGAATCAAATATCACACGGTTAAGTACTCTATGGGTACGAAAAAAAGTACGAAAAAAACGTTTGTAATTCTCTTTGAAATGCGATGTGATATCGACCGAACGATAAATAAGGCACGCCGGCGCAAACGGCAAGCAAAACGGAGGCCGAGAATGGCCTTGTACAAGGAATCAAAAATCACACGGTTAAGTACTCATGGGTACGAAAAAAAGTACGAAAAAAACGTTTGTAATTCTCTTTGAATTACGTGTGATATCGACCGAACGATAAATAAGGCACGCCGGCGCAAACGGCAAGCAAAACGGAGGCCGAATGGCCTTGTACAAGGAATCAAAAATCACACGATTAAGTACTCTATGGGTACGAAAAAAAGTACGAAAAAAACGTTTGTAATTCTCTTTGAAATGCGATGTGATATCGACCGAACGATAAATAAGGCACGCCGGCGCAAACGGCAAGCAAAACGGAGGCCGAGAATGGCCTTGTACAAGGAATCAAAAATCACACGATTAAGTACTCTATGGGTACGAAAAAAAAGTACGAAAAAAAACGTTTGTAATTCTCTTTGAAATGCGATGTGATATCGACCGAACGATAAATAAGGCACGCCGGCGCAAACGGCAAGCAAAACGGAGGCCGAGAATGGCCTTGTACAAGGAATCAAATATCACACGATTAAGTACTCTATGGGTACGAAAAAAAGTACGAAAAAAAACGTTTGTAATTCTCTTTGAAATGCGATGTGATATCGACCGAACGATAAATAAGGCACGCCGGCGCAAACGGCAAGCAAAACGGAGGCCGAATGGCCTTGTACAAGGAATCAAAAATCACACGATTAAGTACTCTATGGGTACGAAAAAAAGTACGAAAAAAAACGTTTGTAATTCTCTTTGAAATGCGATGTGATATCGACCGAACGATAAATAAGGCACGCCGGCGCAAACGGCAAGCAAAACGGAGGCCGAATGGCCTTGTACAAGGAATCAAAAATCACACGATTAAGTACTCTATGGGTACGAAAAAAAGTACGAAAAAAACGTTTGTAATTCTCTTTGAAATGCGATGTGATATCGACCGAACGATAAATAAGGCACGCCGGCGCAAACGGCAAGCAAAACGGAGGCCCGAGAATGGCCTTGTACAAGGAATCAAAAATCACACGAGTTAAGTACTCTATGGGTACGAAAAAAAGTACGAAAAAAAACGTTTGTAATTCTCTTTGAAATGCGATGTGATATCGACCGAACGATAAATAAGGCACGCCGGCGCAAACGGCAAGCAAAACGGAGGCCGAGAATGGCCTTGTACAAGGAATCAAATATCACACGATTAAGTACTCTATGGGTACGAAAAAAAGTACGAAAAAAAACGTTTGTAATTCTCTTTGAAATGCGATGTGATATCGACCGAACGATAAATAAGGCACGCCGGCGCAAACGGCAAGCAAAACGGAGGCGAGAATGGCCTTGTACAAGGAATCAAAAATCACACGATTAAGTACTCTATGGGTACGAAAAAAAGTACGAAAAAAAACGTTTGTAATTCTCTTTGAAATGCGATGTGATATCGACCGAACGATAAATAAGGCACGCCGGCGCAAACGGCAAGCAAAACGGAGGCGAGAATGGCCTTGTACAAGGAATCAAAAATCACACGGTTAAGTACTCTATGGGTACGAAAAAAAGTACGAAAAAAAACGTTTGTAATTCTCTTTGAAATGCGATGTGATATCGACCGAACGATAAATAAGGCACGCCGGCGCAAACGGCAAGCAAAACGGAGGCGAGAATGGCCTTGTACAAGGAATCAAATATCACACGGTTAAGTACTCTATGGGTACGAAAAAAAGTACGAAAAAAACGTTTGTAATTCTCTTTGAAATGCGATGTGATATCGACCGAACGATAAATAAGGCACGCCGGCGCAAACGGCAAGCAAAACGGAGGCGAGAATGGCCTTGTACAAGGAATCAAAAATCACACGAGTTAAGTACTCTATGGGTACGAAAAAAAGTACGAAAAAAAAACGTTTGTAATTCTCTTTGAAATGCGATGTGATATCGACCGAACGATAAATAAGGCACGCCGGCACAAACGGCAAGCAAAACGGAGGCGAGAATGGCCTTGTACAAGGAATCAAAAATCACACGGTTAAGTACTCTATGGGTACGAAAAAAAGTACGAAAAAAAATGTTTGTAATTCTCTTTGAAGTCGATGTGATATCGACCGAACGATAAATACACACGCCGGCGCAAACGGCAAGCAAAACGGAGGCCGAATGGCCTTGTACAAGGAATCAAAATCACACGAGTTAAGTACTCTATGGGTACGAAAAAAAGTACGAAAAAAAACGTTTGTAATTCTCTTTGAAATGCGATGTGATATCGACCGAACGATAAATAAGGCACGCCGGCGCAAACGGCAAGCAAAACGGAGGCGAGAATGGCCTTGTACAAGGAATCAAAAATCACACAGTTAAGTAATCTATGGGTACGAAAAAAAGTACGAAAAAAAACGTTTGTAATTCTCTTTGAAGTACTGATGTGACATCGACCCGAACGATAAATAAGGCACGCCGGCGCAAACGGCAAGCAAAACGGAGGCCAGAATGGCCTTGTACAAGGAATCAAAAATCACACGATTAAGTACTCTATGGGTACGAAAAAAAGTACGAAAAAAAACGTTTGTAATTCTCTTTGAAATGCGATGTGATATCGACCGAACGATAAATATACTCTATGGGTACGAAAAAAAGTACGAAAAAAACGTTTGTAATTCTCTTTGAAATGTACGATGTGATATCGACCGAACGATAAATAAGGCACGCCGGCGCAAACGGCAAGCAAAACGGAGGCGAAATGGCCTTGTACAAGGAATCAAAATCACACGGTTAAGTACTCTATGGGTACGAAAAAAAGTACGAAAAAAAATGTTTGTAATTCTCTTTGAAATGCGATGTGATATCGACCGAACGATAAATAAGGCACGCCGGCGCAAACGGCAAGCAAAACGGAGGCGAGAATGGCCTTGTACAAGGAATCAAAAATCACACGGTTAAGTACTCTATGGGTACGAAAAAAAAGTACGAAAAAAAACGTTTGTAATTCTCTTTGAAATGCGATGTGATATCGACCGAAACGATAAATAAGGCACGCCGGCGCAAACGGCAAGCAAAACGGAGGCGAGAATGGCCTTGTACAAGGAATCAAAAATCACACGGTTAAGTACTCTATGGGTACGAAAAAAAGTACGAAAAAAAATGTTTGTAATTCTCTTTGAAATACGATGTGATATCGACCGAACGATAAATAAGGCACGCCGGCGCAAACGGCAAGCAAAACGGAGGCCGAATGGCCTTGTACAAGGAATCAAAAATCACACGGTTAAGTACTCTATGGGTACGAAAAAAAGTACGAAAAAAAACGTTTGTAATTCTCTTTGAAATGCGATGTGATATCGACCGAACGATAAATAAGGCACGCCGGCGCAAACGGCAAGCAAAACGGAGGCCGAGAATGGCCTTGTACAAGGAATCAAATATCACACGGTTAAGTACTCTATGGGTACGAAAAAAAGTACGAAAAAAACGTTTGTAATTCTCTTTGAAATGCGATGTGATATCGACCGAACGATAAATAAGGCACGCCGGCGCAAACGGCAAGCAAAACGGAGGCCGAAATGGCCTTGTACAAGGAATCAAATATCACACGATTAAGTACTCTATGGGTACGAAAAAAAAGTACGAAAAAAACGTTTGTAATTCTCTTTGAAGTGCGATGTGATATCGACCGAACGATAAATAAGGCACGCCGGCGCAAACGGCAAGCAAAACGGAGGCGGAATGGCCTTGTACAAGGAATCAAAAATCACACGGTTAAGTACTCTATGGGTACGAAAAAAAGTACGAAAAAAAATGTTTGTAATTCTCTTTGAAATGCGATGTGATATCGACCGAACGATAAATAAGGCACGCCGGCGCAAACGGCAAGCAAAACGGAGGCCGGAATGGCCTTGTACAAGGAATCAAATATCACACGGTTAAGTACTCTATGGGTACGAAAAAAAGTACGAAAAAAAACGTTTGTAATTCTCTTTGAAATGCGATGTGATATCGACCGAAACGATAAATAAGGCACGCCGGCGCAAACGGCAAGCAAAACGGAGGCGAGAATGGCCTTGTACAAGGAATCAAAAATCACACGGTTAAGTACTCTATGGGTACGAAAAAAAGTACGAAAAAAAACGTTTGTAATTCTCTTTGAAATGCGATGTGATATCGACCGAACGATAAATAAGGCACGCCGGCGCAAACGGCAAGCAAAACGGAGGCCGAGAATGGCCTTGTACAAGGAATCAAAAATCACACGTTAAGTACTCTATGGGTACGAAAAAAAGTACGAAAAAAACGTTTGTAATTCTCTTTGAAATGCGATGTGATATCGACCGAACGATAAATAAGGCACGCCGGCGCAAACGGCAAGCAAAACGGAGGCCGAATGGCCTTGTACAAGGAATCAAATATCACACGAGTTAAGTACTCTATGGGTACGAAAAAAAGTACGAAAAAAACGTTTGTAATTCTCTTTGAAGTGCGATGTGATATCGACCGAACGATAAATAAGGCACGCCGGCGCAAACGGCAAGCAAAACGGAGGCGAGAATGGCCTTGTACAAGGAATCAAATATCACACGAGTTAAGTACTCTATGGGTACGAAAAAAAAGTACGAAAAAAAACGTTTGTAATTCTCTTTGAAATGCGATGTGATATCGACCGAACGATAAATAAGGCACGCCGGCGCAAACGGCAAGCAAAACGGAGGCCGAATGGCCTTGTACAAGGAATCAAAAATCACACGGTTAAGTACTCTATGGGTACGAAAAAAAGTACGAAAAAAAACGTTTGTAATTCTCTTTGAAATGCGATGTGATATCGACCGAACGATAAATAAGGCACGCCGGCGCAAACGGCAAGCAAAACGGAGGCCGAGAATGGCCTTGTACAAGGAATCAAAAATCACACGAGTTAAGTACTCTATGGGTACGAAAAAAAGTACGAAAAAAACGTTTGTAATTCTCTTTGAAATGCGATGTGATATCGACCGAACGATAAATAAGGCACGCCGGCGCAAACGGCAAGCAAAACGGAGGCCGAATGGCCTTGTACAAGGAATCAAAATCACACGGTTAAGTACTCTATGGGTACGAAAAAAAGTACGAAAAAAACGTTTGTAATTCTCTTTGAAATGCGATGTGATATCGACCGAACGATAAATAAGGCACGCCGGCGCAAACGGCAAGCAAAACGGAGGCGAGAATGGCCTTGTACAAGGAATCAAAAATCACACGGTTAAGTACTCTATGGGTACGAAAAAAAGTACGAAAAAAAACGTTTGTAATTCTCTTTGAAATGCGATGTGATATCGACCGAACGATAAATAAGGCACGCCGGCGCAAACGGCAAGCAAAACGGAGGCGAGAATGGCCTTGTACAAGGAATCAAAAATCACACGATTAAGTACTCTATGGGTACGAAAAAAAGTACGAAAAAAACGTTTGTAATTCTCTTTGAAATGCGATGTGATATCGACCGAACGATAAATAAGGCACGCCGGCGCAAACGGCAAGCAAAACGGAGGCGAGAATGGCCTTGTACAAGGAATCAAAAATCACACGGTTAAGTACTCTATGGGTACGAAAAAAAAGTACGAAAAAAAACGTTTGTAATTCTCTTTGAAGTACGATGTGATATCGACCGAACGATAAATAAGGCACGCCGGCGCAAACGGCAAGCAAAACGGAGGCGAGAATGGCCTTGTACAAGGAATCAAATATCACACGGTTAAGTACTCTATGGGTACGAAAAAAAGTACGAAAAAAACGTTTGTAATTCTCTTTGAAATGCGATGTGATATCGACCGAACGATAAATAAGGCACGCCGGCGCAAACGGCAAGCAAAACGGAGGCCGAATGGCCTTGTACAAGGAATCAAAAATCACACGAGTTAAGTACTCTATGGGTACGAAAAAAAGTACGAAAAAAAACGTTTGTAATTCTCTTTGAATTACGATGTGATATCGACCGAACGATAAATAAGGCACGCCGGCAAACGGCAAACGGCAAGCAAAACGGAGGCGAGAATGGCCTTGTACAAGGAATCAAAAATCACACGGTTAAGTACTCTATGGGTACGAAAAAAAAGTACGAAAAAAAATGTTTGTAATTCTCTTTGAAATGCGATGTGATATCGACCGAACGATAAATAAGGCACGCCGGCGCAAACGGCAAGCAAAACGGAGGCCGAATGGCCTTGTACAAGGAATCAAAATCACACGAGTTAAGTACTCTATGGGTACGAAAAAAAGTACGAAAAAAACGTTTGTAATTCTCTTTGAAATGCGATGTGATATCGACCGAACGATAAATAAGGCACGCCGGCGCAAACGGCAAGCAAAACGGAGGCCGAGAATGGCCTTGTACAAGGAATCAAATATCACACGAGTTAAGTACTCTATGGGTACGAAAAAAAGTACGAAAAAAACGTTTGTAATTCTCTTTGAAATGCGATGTGATATCGACCGAACGATAAATAAGGCACGCCGGCGCAAACGGCAAGCAAAACGGAGGCCGGAATGGCCTTGTACAAGGAATCAAAAATCACACGGTTAAGTACTCTATGGGTACGAAAAAAAGTACGAAAAAAAACGTTTGTAATTCTCTTTGAAATGCGATGTGATATCGACCGAACGATAAATAAGGCACGCCGGCGCAAACGGCAAGCAAAACGGAGGCGAGAATGGCCTTGTACAAGGAATCAAAAATCACACGATTAAGTACTCTATGGGTACGAAAAAAAGTACGAAAAAAAACGTTTGTAATTCTCTTTGAAATGCGATGTGATATCGACCGAACGATAAATAAGGCACGCCGGCGCAAACGGCAAGCAAAACGGAGGCGGAATGGCCTTGTACAAGGAATCAAAAATCACACGATTAAGTACTCTATGGGTACGAAAAAAAGTACGAAAAAAAACGTTTGTAATTCTCTTTGAAGTGCGATGTGATATCGACCGAACGATAAATAAGGCACGCCGGCGCAAACGGCAAGCAAAACGGAGGCCGAGAATGGCCTTGTACAAGGAATCAAAAATCACACGGTTAAGTACTCTATGGGTACGAAAAAAAGTACGAAAAAAACGTTTGTAATTCTCTTTGAAATGCGATGTGATATCGACCGAACGATAAATAAGGCACGCCGGCGCAAACGGCAAGCAAAACGGAGGCGAGAATGGCCTTGTACAAGGAATCAAAAATCACACGGTTAAGTACTCTATGGGTACGAAAAAAAGTACGAAAAAAAACGTTTGTAATTCTCTTTGAAATGCGATGTGATATCGACCGAACGATAAATAAGGCACGCCGGCGCAAACGGCAAGCAAAACGGAGGCGAGAATGGCCTTGTACAAGGAATCAAAAATCACACGATTAAGTACTCTATGGGTACGAAAAAAAGTACGAAAAAAAACGTTTGTAATTCTCTTTGAGTACGTGTGATATCGACCGAACGATAAATAAGGCACGCCGGCGCAAACGGCAAGCAAAACGGAGGCGAGAATGGCCTTGTACAAGGAATCAAAAATCACACGGTTAAGTACTCTATGGGTACGAAAAAAAGTACGAAAAAAAACGTTTGTAATTCTCTTTGAAGTACGTGTGATATCGACCGAACGATAAATAAGGCACGCCGGCGCAAACGGCAAGCAAAACGGAGACGAGAATGGCCTTGTACAAGGAATCAAAAATCACACGATTAAGTACTCTATGGGTACGAAAAAAAAAGTACGAAAAAAAACGTTTGTAATTCTCTTTGAAGTGCGATG
Source organism: Gentiana straminea (assembly GCA_036785695.1). Classification (NCBI taxonomy): domain Eukaryota; kingdom Viridiplantae; phylum Streptophyta; class Magnoliopsida; order Gentianales; family Gentianaceae; genus Gentiana; species Gentiana straminea. The sequence continues at coordinate 625 of JAVUPR010000155.1, read as the reverse complement.
TGATATCGACCGAACGATAAATAAGGCACGCCGGCGCAAACGGCAAGCAAAACGGAGACGAGAATGGCCTTGTACAAGGAATCAAAAATCACACGGTTAAGTACTCTATGGGTACGAAAAAAAGTACGAAAAAAAACGTTTGTAATTCTCTTTGAAATGCGATGTGATATCGACCGAACGATAAATAAGGCACGCCGGCGCAAACGGCAAGCAAAACGGAGGCCGAGAATGGCCTTGTACAAGGAATCAAAAATCACACGATTAAGTACTCTATGGGTACGAAAAAAAGTACGAAAAAAAACGTTTGTAATTCTCTTTGAAATGCGATGTGATATCGACCGAACGATAAATAAGGCACGCCGGCGCAAACGGCAAGCAAAACGGAGGCGAGAATGGCCTTGTACAAGGAATCAAAAATCACACGGTTAAGTACTCATGGGTACGAAAAAAAGTACGAAAAAAAACGTTTGTAATTCTCTTTGAAATGCGATGTGATATCGACCGAACGATAAATAAGGCACGCCGGCGCAAACGGCAAGCAAAACGGAGGCGAGAATGGCCTTGTACAAGGAATCAAAAATCACACGATTAAGTACTCTATGGGTACGAAAAAAAGTACGAAAAA
>JAVUPR010000154.1:0-305802 GCA_036785695.1 Gentiana straminea | reverse complement strand
TTTTTTTCGTACTTTTTTTTTCGTACCCATAGAGTACTTAACGGTGTGATTTTTGATTCCTTGTACAAGGCCATTCGGCCTCCGTTTTGCTTGCCGTTTGTGCCGGCGTGCCTTATTTATCGTTCGGTCGATATCACATCGTGTAATTCAAAGAGAATTGCAAACTTTTTTTTTCGTACTTTTTTCGTACCCATAGAGTACTTAACTGTGTGATATTTGATTCCTTGTACAAGGCCATTCTGGCCTCCGTTTTGCTTGCCGTTTGCGCCGGCGTGCCTTATTTATCGTTCGGTCGATATCACATAAGTACTTCAAAGAGAATTACAAACGTTTTTTTCGTACTTTTTTTCGTACCCATAGAGTACTAACTCGTGTGATATTTGATTCCTTGTACAAGGCCATTCTGGCCTCCGTTTTGCTTTCCGTTTGCGCCGGCGTGCCTTATTTATCGTTCTGGTCGATATCACATCAGTACTTCAAAGAGAATTACAAACATTTTTTTTCGTACTTTTTTTCGTACCCATAGAGTACTTAACTGTGTGATTTTTGATTCCTTGTACAAGGCCATTCTGGCCTCCGTTTTTCTTTCCGTTTGCACCGGCGTGCCTTATTTTTCGTTCTGGTCGATATCACATCAGTACTTCAAAGAGAATTACAAACGTTTTTTTTCGTACTCTTTTTCGTACCCATAGAGTACTTAACTGTGTGATTTTTGATTCCTTGTACAAGGCCATTCGGTCTCCGTTTTGCTTTCCGTTTGCTCCGGCGTGCCTTATTTATCGTTCGGTCGATATCACATCGGTACTTCAAAGAGAATTACAAATGTTTTTTTCGTACTTTTTTTGCCTTATTTATCGTTCGGTCGATATCACATCAGTACTTCAAAGAGAATTACAAACGTTTTTTTTCGTACTTTTTTTGTACCCATAGAGTACTTAACGTGTGTGATTTTTGATTCCTTGTACAAGGCCATTCTGGCCTCCGTTTTGCTTGCCGTTTGCGCCGGCGTGCCTTATTTATCGTTCTGGTCGATATCACATCAGTACTTCAAAGAGAATTACAAACGTTTTTTTCGTACTTTTTTTTCGTACCCATAGAGTACTTAACTGTGTGATTTTTGATTCCTTGTACAAGGCCATTCCGGCCTCCGTTTTGCTTGCCGTTTGCGCCGGCGTGCCTTATTTATCGTTCTGGTCGATATCACATCAGTACTTCAAAGAGAATTACAAACGTTTTTTTTCGTACTTTTTTTCGTACCCATAGAGTACTTAACTGTGTGATTTTTGATTCCTTGTACAAGGCCATTCTGGCCTCCGTTTTGCTTGCCGTTTGCGCCGGCGTGCCTTATTTATCGTTCGGTCGATATCACATCGGTACTTCAAAGAGAATTACAAACTTTTTTTTTCGTACTTTTTTTACCCATAGAGTACTTAACGTGTGATTTTGATTCCTTGTACAAGGCCATTCGGCCTCCGTTTTGCTTGCCGTTTGCGCCGGCGTGCCTTATTTATCGTTCGGTCGATATCACATCGGTACTTCAAAGAGAATTACAAACGTTTTTTTCGTACTTTTTTTCGTACCCATAGAGTACTTAACCGTGTGATTTTGATTCCTTGTACAAGGCCATTCGGCCTCCGTTTTGCTTGCCGTTTGCGCCGGCGTGCCTTATTTATCGTTCGGTCGATATCACATCGGTACTTCAAAGAGAATTACAAACATTTTTTTTCGTACTTTTTTTCGTACCCATAGAGTACTTAACTCGTGTGATTTTTGATTCCTTGTACAAGGCCATTCGGCCTCCGTTTTGCTTGCCGTTTGCGCCGGCGTGCCTTATTTATCGTTCGGTCGATATCACATCAGTACTTCAAAGAGAATTACAAACGTTTTTTTTCGTACTTTTTTTCGTACCCATAGAGTACTTAACGGTGTGATTTTTGATTCCTTGTACAAGGCCATTCGGGCCTCCGTTTTGCTTGCCGTTTGCGCCGGCGTGCCTTATTTATCGTTCTGGTCGATATCACATCAGTACTTCAAAGAGAATTACAAACGTTTTTTTTCGTACTTTTTTTCGTACCCATAGAGTACTTAACTGTGTGATATTTGATTCCTTGTACAAGGCCATTCTGGCCTCCGTTTTGCTTGCCGTTTGCGCCGGCGTGCCTTATTTATCGTTCGGTCGATATCACATCAGTACTTCAAAGAGAATTACAAACGTTTTTTTCGTACTTTTTTTCGTACCCATAGAGTACTTAACTTGTGTGATTTTTGATTCCTTGTACAAGGCCATTCGGCCTCCGTTTTGCTTGCCGTTTGCGCCGGCGTGCCTTATTTATCGTTCGGTCGATATCACATCGGTACTTCAAAGAGAATTACAAACGTTTTTTTTCGTACTTTTTTTCGTACCCATAGAGTACTTAACGTGTGATTTTTGATTCCTTGTACAAGGCCATTCGGCCTCCGTTTTGCTTGCCGTTTGCGCCGGCGTGCCTTATTTATCGTTCGGTCGATATCACATCGGTAATTCAAAGAGAATTACAAACGTTTTTTTCGTACTTTTTTTCGTACCCATAGAGTACTTAACGTGTGATTTTTGATTCCTTGTACAAGGCCATTCCGCCTCCGTTTTGCTTGCCGTTTGCGCCGGCGTGCCTTATTTATCGTTCGGTCGATATCACATCGGTACTTCAAAGAGAATTACAAACGTTTTTTTCGTACTTTTTTTCGTACCCATAGAGTACTTAACGTGTGATTTTTGATTCCTTGTACAAGGCCATTCGGCCTCCGTTTTGCTTGCCGTTTGCGCCGGCGTGCCTTATTTATCGTTCGGTCGATATCACATCGGTACTTCAAAGAGAATTACAAACGTTTTTTTTCGTACTTTTTTTCGTACCCATAGAGTACTTAACTCGTGTGATATTTGATTCCTTGTACAAGGCCATTCTTGCCTCCGTTTTGCTTGCCGTTTGCGCCGGCGTGCCTTATTTATCGTTCGGTCGATATCACATCGGTACTTCAAAGAGAATTACAAACGTTTTTTTTCGTACTTTTTTTCGTACCCATAGAGTACTTAACTCGTGTGATTTTTGATTCCTTGTACAAGGCCATTCGGCCTCCGTTTTGCTTGCCGTTTGCGCCGGCGTGCCTTATTTATCGTTCGGTCGATATCACATCGGTACTTCAAAGAGAATTACAAACGTTTTTTTTCGTACTTTTTTTCGTACCCATAGAGTACTTAACGTGTGATTTTTGATTCCTTGTACAAGGCCATTCGGCCTCCGTTTTGCTTTCCGTTTGCGCCGGCGTGCCTTATTTATCGTTCGGTCGATATCACATCGAACTTCAATGAGAATTACAAACGTTTTTTTCGTACTTTTTTCGTACCCATAGAGTATTTAACTGTGTGATTTTTGATTCCTTGTACAAGGCCATTCCGGCCTCCGTTTTGCTTGCCGTTTGCGCCGGCGTGCCTTATTTATCGTTCTGGTCGATAACACATCAGAACTTCAAAGAGAATTACAAACGTTTTTTTCGTACTTTTTTTCGTACCCATAGAGTACTTAACTGTGTGATTTTTGATTCCTTGTACAAGGCCATTCTGGCCTCCGTTTTGCTTGCCGTTTGCGCCGGCGTGCCTTATTTATCGTTCTGGTCGATATCACATCAGTAATTCAAAGAGAATTACAAACATTTTTTTTCATACTTTTTTTCGTACCCATAGAGTACTTAACTGTGTGATATTTGATTCCTTGTACAAGGCCATTCTGGCCTCCGTTTTGCTTGCCGTTTGCGCCGGCGTGCCTTATTTATCGTTCGGTCGATATCACATCGGTAGTTCAAAGAGAATTACAAATGTTTTTTTTCGTACTTTTTTTCGTACCCATAGAGTACTTAACTCGTGTGATTTTTGATTCCTTGTACAAGGCCATTCGGCCTCCGTTTTGCTTGCCGTTTGCGCCGGCGTGCCTTATTTATCGTTCGGTCGATATCACATCGGTACTTCAAAGAGAATTACAAACGTTTTTTTTCGTACTTTTTTCGTACCCATAGAGTACTTAACGTGTGATTTTTGATTCGTTGTACAAGGCCATTCGGCCTCCGTTTTGCTTTCCGTTTGCGCCGGCGTGCCTTATTTATCGTTACGGTCGATATCACATCGAACTTCAATGAGAATTACAAACGTTTTTTTCATACTTTTTTTCGTACCCATAGAGTACTTAACTGTGTGATTTTTGATTCCTTGTACAAGGCCATTCCGGCCTCCGTTTTGCTTGCCGTTTGCACCGGCGTGCCTTATTTATCGTTCTGGTCGATATCACATCAAAACTTCAAAGAGAATTACAAACGTTTTTTTTTCGTACTTTTTTTCGTACCCATAGAGTACTTAACTGTGTGATTTTTGATTCCTTGTACAAGGCCATTCTGGCCTCCGTTTTGCTTGCCGTTTGCGCCGGCGTGCCTTATTTATCGTTCGGTCGATATCACATCGGTACTTCAAAGAGAATTACAAACGTTTTTTTTCGTACTTTTTTTCGTACCCATAGAGTACTTAACTGTGTGATATTTGATTCCTTGTACAATGCCATTCTTGCCTCCGTTTTGCTTGCCGTTTGCGCCGGCGTGCCTTATTTATCGTTCTGGTCGATATCACATCAGTACTTCAAAGAGAATTACAAACGTTTTTTTTCGTACTTTTTTTCGTACCCATAGACTACTAACTCGTGTGATTTTTGATTCCTTGTACAAGGCCATTCTGGCCTCCGTTTTGCTTGCCGTTTGCGCCGGCGTGCCTTATTTATCGTTCTGGTCGATATCACATCAAAACTTCAAAGAGAATTACAAACGTTTTTTTTCGTACTTTTTTTCGTACCCATAGAGTACTTAACTGTGTGATTTTTGATTCCTTGTACAAGGCCATTCTGGCCTCCGTTTTGCTTTCCGTTTGCACCGGCGTGCCTTATTTATCGTTCGGTCGATATCACATCGGTACTTCAAAGAGAATTACAAACGTTTTTTTTCGTACTTTTTTTCGTACCCATAGAGTACTTAACGGTGTGATTTTTGATTCCTTGTACAAGGCCATTCGGCCTCCGTTTTGCTTGCCGTTTGCGCCGGCGTGCCTTATTTATCGTTCGGGAGATATCACATCGGTACTTCAAAGAGAATTACAAACGTTTTATTTCGTACTTTTTTTCGTACCCATAGACTACTAACGTGTGATATTTGATTCGTTGTACAAGGCCATTCGGCCTCCGTTTTGCTTGCCGTTTGCGCCGGCGTTTTATCGTTATGGTCGATATCACATCGGTACTTCAAAGAGAATTACAAACGTTTTTTCGTACTTTTTCGTACCCATAGAGTACTTAACGTGTGATATTTGATTCCTTGTACAAGGCCATTCGGCCTCCGTTTTTCTTTCCGTTTGCACCGGCGTGCCTTATTTATCGTTCGGTCGATATCACATCGTACTTCAAAGAGAATTACAAACGTTTTTTTTCGTACTTTTTTTCGTACCCATAGAGTACTTAACTCGTGTGATTTTTGATTCCTTGTACAAGGCCATTCGGCCTCCGTTTTGCATGCCGTTTGCGCCGGCGTGCCTTATTTATCGTTCTAGTCGATATCACATCGGTACTTCAAAGATAAATTACAAACGTTTTTTTTCGTACTTTTTTTGTACCCATAGAGTACTTAACGGTGTGATTTTTGATTCGTTGTACAAGGCCATTCTGGCCTCCGTTTTGCTTTCCGTTTTCGCCGGCGTGTCTCATTTATCGTTCTGGTCGATAACACATCAGAACTTCAATGGGAATTTGATATAAACCGAATCTCGTAGGATCGTTGATTAAAGCACAGCAAACGATTCAGCTTTGAAAAGTATATTTTTATGGCTTTTTGAATATATAAACTTAAATAACAAAAGGATATGTAAATACTCCATCTCGGAATATTTACTACGGTGATCCCATCTCAGGAACACCAACCAATTACCCCGTCTCAGGATAATCGAAAGAAGTCCAATCTCTGAAAACTTCTTGAAAGAAACCCAATCTCTGAAAGTTTCTTATGATGAAAATTCAATCTCTGAATTTCAACCAAAATAGTTTTTTGATTCAATAATAAGCTACCTATTCAAATACAAGGAAATGCCTTATATAGGCTACAGACTCCAAGTCCAATTGCAATTTTAGCAATGTGGGACAATATAACAATAATTAAAAATAATAATAAATATAAAAGACAATTAACCAATGTGGGATAATAAAAGACTAATTAAAAGACTAAATAAAAGACTCAATCTTCCTCTTGAATTGGGCTACATCATTCCCTCCCGCTTCAAAAGGATTCGTCCTCGAATCAACCCGGATCGAACACGAATATCGTGCTTCCATACGTCCACTCAACCACGGAGAAACTCGAATCACAACATCGCAAAAACATGGAATGGCGCGAGTGGAGAAATCGGCGACAACAAAATCCAAAGGGCGGCAATGCCGTAAATATGGATCCACATATACATATGGCGCGTTTAACGCCTTCAAATCGGCAACTAAAATTGCCGAGTGCACCTTTGAACCATCGGATTGGACCGGTTCGGTCCCCGGTTGGACCACAATCGATTCGGCAAGCAAGCCCACGGGCATAGTGATTGGGTCAACACCAACATCCACCTTGACGTCGGCAATCTCGTCGAATGGTCGGGTACCGGGAAAGGAGAATCAATAGGAGCAACTGGAGAAACATCATTAGTAAGGGCATGAGGAACCTCAATGAACTCTTCCGTGGCTGAATCAATAATAAGAACGTCTTCCTCCTCGTGTACCACAGCCGTAGGGGGGGTTGGGAATAACCTGTGTATTCGATTGAACACGTGAAGGAGAGAATTTGGGCGGTTTTCCAGCCACAGCTTCTTCACGTGTTACAAAATCCGTGATAAAGAAAAGGTCATCGTCCTCCTTCCACTGTGCGTCTAATTTCCTCCAACGTTACGCACGTTTTAATTTCCGTTGTTCCGCCTCTAATTTCCGTTGTTACGCCGCCTCTCGTGCGGATCGTTCTAGCCGCTTCGCACGTTCGAACTTCCGTTTCTCTGCCTCTCGTTTGGACTGAGCAATATATCCCTTCAAGAGTTGTTCAATACGTGACAATCCTGTTGCAAAATTATCATGCCAATGTTGTTGTTCCCGTATGCGTCTTTGCTCGCGAAGTAGTCATTTTGTTCCTTGACAAATTCGGCGTCGGCCTTCTTGATAGCGACCGGATAATCCGGTTCGGGATCATATTCCATATAGCACTCATAACCATTGTAACGTAACATACCACCTCGACCCAACTTCATCTCGATAATTAGGGTTCCCGAAATTATTCAGCAAAAATCTCTCTTGGCCGCCTCCTAGGGGTTACTTGGATTTCAAGAACGCAACGGATGATTCCTCGCAAGAACGAAATTTCGGGACTAAAAACGCAGCTTTGTTTATGAACAACTAGGGTTGCGAAAATAGCAGCAAAATTCGAAGATGTAAGGAGCTTTTGAGTGCGGCTGCAATTAGGTTCTTGGTGCTCAAGAACGCGGCAGATTTCTTCCAATAAACGCAGCAACTTTAATCGCCAAACGGCAGCTTTAAACGCAGCAGCTTTACGAACGGCACTTATCACGACCAAACGGTATGGAATTCGGAAAAACACAAAGAACAAAACTTGTAGAGAACGAAATTTTGGTTCAGACTGTTAAGTTTCAGAATTTTTGGACAGGTATAACCCACTCAAATTGAATTCGTAAACAGATCACTCTCGGGTTACGGGTTTTGACAGAAACAGTCAACTAGGTGACGGCGACTATTGTGCAAAACCGGTCGGGACTCTGAAAAAAATCAAAGAATCAAAGTTGTAGAACAATGAATTTACTATGTGCTCACAAAATTTCATTCAATTCCGACCACCAAAACTCCCTAAAAACAAGGTCGACTACAAGCTGTTCCAGAAAATCGAGCAGAATATTCCGATCCGAATTTGATCAAGATAAAATCCGAATTTGTGAAAGTGCCAAAGAGACAAAAGACAGACAATACAAAGGTCTATCTACTGGTAAAATTTGAGAATTTTTCGATATGATTTGATTAGGAAACGACTAGAACGAAATTCGAAAATATTCGAGAAAATACGCGACAGATTATGAACGCAGCTATTTCGGATGCTTTGATTACCTTGTGATAACGGTCGGCCAAATTAGGGCTTCTTGATGATGATCAAAAAAAGGATCGAATGCAGCAGCAAGTGACGAATATAAGGCTGTAGTTAGGGTTTCTCGGAGAACAAGAACGCCAGGAACTCTAAGAAAACGCTGCAGATTTCTGTCAAGAACGCATCAGCTGTTGTTGCTTTAATCGCCTATTCTCTGATACCACTTGATATAAACCGAATCTCGTAGGATCGTTGATTAAAGCACAGCAAACGATTCAGCTTTGAAAAGTATATTTTTATTGATTTTCTGAATATAAAACTTAAATAACAAAAGGGATATGTAAATACTCCATCTCGTAATATTTACTACGGTGATCCCATCTCGGGAACACCAACCAATTACCCCGTCTCGGGATAATCGAAAGAAGTCCAATCTCTCGAAAACTTCTTGAAAGAAACCCAATCTCTCGAAAGTTTCTTATGATGAAAATTCAATCTCTCGAATTTCAACCAAAATAGTTTTTTGATTCAATAATAATAAGCTACCTATTCAAATACAAGGAAATGCCTTATATAGGCTACGGACTCCAAGTCCAATTGCAATTTTAGCAATGTGGGACAATATAACAATAATTAAAAATAATAATAAATATAAAAGACAATTAACCAATGTGGGATAATAAAAGACTAATTAAAAGACTAAATAAAAGACTCAATCTTCCTCTTGAATTGGGCTACATCAGAATTACAAACATTTTTTTTCTTACTTTTTTTCGTACCCATAGAGTACTTAACTGTGTGATTTTTGATTCCTTGTACAAGGCCATTCTGGCCTCCGTTTTTCTTTCCGTTTGCACCGGCGTGCCTTATTTATCGTTCTGGTCGATATCACATCAGTACTTCAAAGAGAATTACAAATGTTTTTTTTCATACTTTTTTTTGTACCCATAGAGTACTTAACTGTGTGATTTTTGATTCCTTGTACAAGGCCATTCTGGCCTCCGTTTTGCTTGCCGTTTGTGCCGGTGTGCCTTATTTATCGTTCTAGTCGATATCACATCAGTACTTCAAAGAGAATTACAAACATTTTTTTTCGTACTTTTTTTTCGTACCCATAGAGTACTTAACGGTGTGATTTTTGATTCGTTGTACAAGGCCATTCGGCCTCCGTTTTGCTTTCCGTTTGCGCCGGCGTGCCTTATTTATCGTTCGGTCGATACACATCGGTAATTCAAAGAGAATTACAAACGTTTTTTTTCGTTTTTTTTTCGTACCCATAGAGTACTTAACTGTGTGATTTTTGATTCCTTGTACAAGGCCATTCCGGCCTCCGTTTTGCTTGCCGTTTGCGCCGGCGTGCCTTATTTATCGTTCTGGTCGATAACACATCAAAACTTCAATGAGAATTACAAACGTTTTTTTTCGTACTTTTTTTCGTACCCATAGAGTACTTAACTGTGTGATTTTTGATTCCTTGTACAAGGCCATTCTGGCCTCCGTTTTTCTTTCCGTTTGCACCGGCGTGCCTTATTTATCGTTCGGTCGATATCACATCGGTTTCAAAGAGAATTACAAATGTTTTTTTTCGTACTTTTTTTCGTACCCATAGAGTACTTAACGTGTGATTTTTGATTCCTTGTACAAGGCCATTCTAGCCTCCGTTTTGCTTGCCGTTTGTGCCGGCGTGCCTTATTTATCGTTAGTCGATATCACATCGGTACTTCAAAGAATTACAAACATTTTTTTTCGTACTTTTTTTCGTACCCATAGAGTACTTAACGGTGTGATTTTTGATTCCTTGTACAAGGCCATTTTGGCCTCCGTTTTGCTTTCCGTTTGCGCCGGCGTGTCCTTATTTATCGTTCGGTCGATACACATCGAACTTCAAAGAGAATTACAAACGTTTTTTTCGTACTTTTTTTCGTACCCATAGAGTACTTAACGTGTGATTTTTGATTCCTTGTACAAGGCCATTCCGGCCTCCGTTTTGCTTGCCGTTTGCGCCGGCGTGCCTTATTTATCGTTCGGTCGATATCACATCGGTAACTTCAAAGAGAATTACAAACGTTTTTTTTCGTACTTTTTTTCGTACCCATAGAGTACTTAACTCGTGTGATTTTTGATTCCTTGTACAAGGCCATTCGGCCTCCGTTTTGCTTGCCGTTTGCGCCGGCGTGCCTTATTTATCGTTCTGGTCGATATCACATCAGTACTTCAAAGAGAATTACAAACTTTTTTTTCGTACTTTTTTTCGTACCCATAGAGTACTTAACTGTGTGATATTTGATTCCTTGTACAAGGCCATTCTGGCCTCCGTTTTGCTTGCCGTTTGCGCCGGCGTGCCTTATTTATCGTTCTGGTCGATATCACATCAGTACTTCAAAGAGAATTACAAACGTTTTATTTCGTACTTTTTTTCGTACCCATAGACTACCTAACTGTGTGATATTTGATTCCTTGTACAAGGCCATTCCGGCCTCCGTTTTGCTTGCCGTTTGCGCCGGCGTGCCTTATTTATCGTTCGGTCGATATCACATCAGTACTTCAAAGAGAATTACAAACATTTTTTTTCGTACTTTTTTTCGTACCCATAGAGTACTTAACGTGTGATTTTTGATTCCTTGTACAAGGCCATTCGGCCTCCGTTTTTCTTTCCGTTTGCACCGGCGTGCCTTATTTATCGTTCTGGTCGATATCACATCAGTACTTCAAAGAGAATTACAAACGTTTTTTTTTCGTACTTTTTTTTGTACCCATAGAGTACTTAACTCGTGTGATTTTTGATTCCTTGTACAAGGCCATTCTGGCCTCCGTTTTTCTTTCCGTTTGCTCCGGCGTGCCTTATTTATCGTTCTGGTCGATATCACATCAGTACTTCAAAGAGAATTACAAATGTTTTATTTCGTACTTTTTTTCGTATCCATAGACTACCTAACTATGTGATATTTGATTCGTTGTACAAGGCCATTCTGGCCTCCGTTTTGCTTTCCGTTTGCGCCGGCGTGCCTTATTTATCGTTCTGGTCGATAACACATCAGAACTTCAAAGAGAATTACAAACGTTTTTTTTCGTACTTTTTTCGTACCCATAGAGTACTTAACTGTGTGATTTTTGATTCCTTGTACAAGGCCATTCCGGCCTCCGTTTTGCTTGCCGTTTGCGCCGGCGTGCCTTATTTATCGTTCTGGTCGATATCACATCGATACTTCAAAGAGAATTACAAACGTTTTTTTTCGTACTTTTTTTCGTACCCATAGAGTACTTAACCGTGTGATTTTTGATTCCTTGTACAAGGCCATTCTCCTCCGTTTTGCTTGCCGTTTGCGCCGGCGTGCCTTATTTATCGTTCTGGTCGATATCACATCAGTAATTCAAAGAGAATTGCAAACATTTTTTTTCGTACTTTTTTTGTACCCATAGAGTACTTAACGTGTGATATTTGATTCCTTGTACAAGGCCATTCGGCCTCCGTTTTGCTTGCCGTTTGCGCCGGCGTGCCTTATTTATCGTTCGGTCGATATCACATCGGTACTTCAAAGAGAATTACAAACGTTTTTTTCGTACTTTTTTTTGTACCCATAGACTACTAACCGTGTGATATTTGATTCCTTGTACAAGGCCATTCGGCCTCCGTTTTGCTTGCCGTTTGCGCCGGCGTGCCTTATTTATCGTTCGGTCGATATCACATCGCATACTTCAAAGAGAATTACAAACGTTTTTTTCGTACTTTTTTTCGTACCCATAGAGTACTTAACTTAACTGTGTGATTTTGATTCCTTGTACAAGGCCATTCGGCCTCCGTTTTTCTTTCCGTTTGCGCCGGCGTGCCTTATTTATCGTTCTGGTCGATATCACATCAGTACTTCAAAGAGAATTACAAATGTTTTTTTTCGTACTTTTTTTCGTACCCATAGAGTACTTAACGTGTGATTTTTGATTCCTTGTACAAGGCCATTCGGCCTCCGTTTTGCTTGCCGTTTGCGCCGGCGTGCCTTATTTATCGTTCGGTCGATATCACATCGGTACTTCAAAGAGAATTACAAACGTTTTTTTTCGTACTCTTTTTTCGTACCCATAGAGTACTTAACGGTGTGATTTTTGATTCCTTGTACAAGGCCATTCGGCCTCCGTTTTGCTTTCCGTTTGCGCCGGCGTGCCTTATTTATCGTTCGGTCGATAACACATCAGAACTTCAATGAGAATTACAAACGTTTTTTTTCGTACTTTTTTTGTACCCATAGAGTACTTAACGTGTGATTTTTGATTCCTTGTACAAGGCCATTCCGGCCTCCGTTTTGCTTGCCGTTTGCGCCGGCGTGCCTTATTTATCGTTCGGTCGATATCACATCGGTACTTCAAAGAGAATTACAAACGTTTTTTTTCGTACTTTTTTTCGTACCCATAGAGTACTTAACGTGTGATTTTTGATTCCTTGTACAAGGCCATTCGGCCTCCGTTTTGCTTGCCGTTTGCGCCGGCGTGCCTTATTTATCGTTCGGTCGATATCACATCGGTAATTCAAAGAGAATTACAAACATTTTTTTTCGTACTTTTTTTCGTACCCATAGAGTACTTAAGCTGTGTGATATTTGATTCTTGTACAAGGCCATTCGGCCTCCGTTTTGCTTGCCGTTTGCGCCGGCGTGCCTTATTTATCGTTCGGTCGATATCACATCGGTACTTCAAAGAGAATTACAAACGTTTTTTTTCGTACTTTTTTTCGTACCCATAGACTACTTAACTATGTGTGATATTTGATTCCTTGTACAAGGCCATTCTGGCCTCCGTTTTGCTTGCCGTTTGCGCCGGCGTGCCTTATTTATCGTTCTGGTCGATATCACATCAGTACTTCAAAGAGAATTACAAACATTTTTTTTCGTACTTTTTTTTCGTACCCATAGAGTACTTAACTGTGTGATTTTTGATTCCTTGTACAAGGCCATTCTGGCCTCCGTTTTTCTTTCCGTTTGCACCGGCGTGCCTTATTTATCGTTCTGGTCGATATCACATCGGTACTTCAAAGAGAATTACAAACGTTTTTTTCGTACTTTTTTTCGTACCCATAGAGTACTTAACTCGTGTGATTTTTGATTCCTTGTACAAGGCCATTCGGCCTCCGTTTTGCTTGCCGTTTGCGCCGGCGTGCCTTATTTATCGTTCTGGTCGATATCACATCAGTACTTCAAAGAGAATTACAAACGTTTTTTTTCGTACTCTTTTTCGTACCCATAGACTACCTAACTGTGTGATTTTTGATTCGTTGTACAAGGCCATTCTGGCCTCCGTTTTGCTTTCCGTTTTCGCCGGCGTGCCTTATTTATCGTTCTGGTCGATAACACATCAGAACTTCAATGGGAATTACAAACGTTTTTTTTCGTACTTTTTTTCGTACCCATAGAGTACTTAACTGTGTGATTTTTGATTCCTTGTACAAGGCCATTCCGGCCTCCGTTTTGCTTGCCGTTTGCGCCGGCGTGCCTTATTTATCGTTCTGGTCGATAACACATCAGAACTTCAATGAGAATTACAAACATTTTTTTCGTACTTTTTTTCGTACCCATAGAGTACTTAACTGTGTGATTTTTGATTCCTTGTACAAGGCCATTCGGCCTCCGTTTTGCTTGCCGTTTGCGCCGGCGTGCCTTATTTATCGTTCGGTCGATATCACATCGGTACTTCAAAGAGAATTACAAACATTTTTTTTCGTACTTTTTTTCGTACCCATAGAGTACTTAACTGTGTGATTTTTGATTCCTTGTACAAGGCCATTCTGGCCTCCGTTTTTCTTTCCGTTTGCACCGGCGTGCCTTATTTATCGTTCTGGTCGATATCACATCGTACTTCAAAGAGAATTACAAATGTTTTTTTTCATACTTTTTTTCGTTCCCATAGAGTACTTAACTGTGTGATTTTTGATTCCTTGTACAAGGCCATTCTGGCCTCCGTTTTGCTTGCCGTTTGCGCCGGCGTGCCTTTTTTATTGTTCGGTCGATATCACATCGCACTTCAAAGAGAATTACAAACGTTTTATTTCGTACTTTTTTTCGTACCCATAGACTACCTAACTGTGTGATATTTGATTCCATGTACAAGGCCTTTCTGGCCTCCGTTTTGCTTGCCGTTTGCGCCGGCGTGCCTTATTTATCGTTCTGGTCGATATCACATCAGTACTTCAAAGAGAATTACAAACATTTTTTTCGTACTTTTTTTCGTACCCATAGAGTACTTAACTGGTGTGATTTTTGATTCCTTGTACAAGGCCATTCTAGCCTCCGTTTTTCTTTCCGTTTGCACCGGCGTGCCTTATTTATCGTTCTGGTCGATATCACATCAGTACTTCAAAGAGAATTACAAATGTTTTTTTTCGTACTTTTTTTTCGTACCCATAGAGTACTTAACTGTGTGATTTTTGATTCCTTGTACAAGGCCATTCGGCCTCCGTTTTGCTTGCCGTTTGCGCCGGCGTGCCTTATTTATCGTTCTGGTCGATATCACATCGCTTCAAAGAGAATTACAAACGTTTTTTTCGTACTTTTTTTCGTACCCATAGACTACTTAACCGTGTGATTTTGATTCCTTGTACAAGGCCATTCGGCCTCCGTTTTGCTTGCCGTTTGCGCCGGCGTGCCTTATTTATCGTTCGGTCGATATCACATCGGTACTTCAAAGAGAATTACAAACGTTTTTTTCGTACTTTTTTTCGTACCCATAGAGTACTTAACGTGTGATTTTTGATTCCTTGTACAAGGCCATTCTCGCCTCCGTTTTGCTTGCCGTTTGCGCCGGCGTGCCTTATTTATCGTTCGGTCGATATCACATCGCACTTCAAAGAGAATTACAAACGTTTTATTTCGTACTTTTTTTCGTACCCATAGACTACTTAACCGTGTGATATTTGATTCCTTGTACAAGGCCATTCGGCCTCCGTTTTGCTTGCCGTTTGCGCCGGCGTGCCTTATTTATCGTTCGGTCGATATCACATCAGTACTTCAAAGAGAATTACAAACGTTTTATTTCGTACTTTTTTTTCGTACCCATAGACTACCTAACTGTGTGATATTTGATTCCTTGTACAAGGCCATTTTGGCCTCCGTTTTTCTTGCCGTTTGCGCCGGCGTGCCTTATTTATCGTTCTGGTCGATATCACATCGCACTTCAAAGAGAATTACAAACATTTTTTTCGTACTTTTTTTCGTACCCATAGAGTACTTAACTCGTGTGATTTTTGATTCCTTGTACAAGGCCATTCGGCCTCCGTTTTTCTTTCCGTTTGCACCGGCGTGCCTTATTTATCGTTCGGTCGATATCACATCGTACTTCAAAGAGAATTACAAATGTTTTTTTTCGTACTTTTTTTCGTACCCATAGAGTACTTAACGTGTGATTTTTGATTCCTTGTACAAGGCCATTCGGCCTCCGTTTTGCTTGCCGTTTGCGCCGGCGTGCCTTATTTATCGTTCTGGTCGATATCACATTAGTACTTCAAAGAGAATTACAAACGTTTTTTTCGTACTTTTTTTCGTACCCATAGAGTACTTAACTGTGTGATATTTGATTCCTTGTACAAGGCCATTCGGCCTCCGTTTTGCTTGCCGTTTGCGCCGGCGTGCCTTATTTATCGTTCGGTCGATATCACATCGCACTTCAAAGAGAATTACAAACGTTTTTTTTCGTACTTTTTTTCGTACCCATAGAGTACTTAACTCGTGTGATTTTTGATTCCTTGTACAAGGCCATTCGCCTCCGTTTTTCTTTCCGTTTGCACCGGCGTGCCTTATTTATCGTTCGGTCGATATCACATCGCACTTCAAAGAGAATTACAAATGTTTTATTTCGTACTTTTTTTCGTACCCATAGAGTACTTAACTAACGTGTGATATTTGATTCCTTGTACAAGGCCATTCGGCCTCCGTTTTGCTTGCCGTTTGCGCCGGCGTGCCTTATTTATCGTTCGGTCGATATCACATCGCACTTCAAAGAGAATTACAAACGTTTTTTTTTCGTACTTTTTTTCGTACCCATAGAGTACTTAACTCGTGTGATTTTTGATTCCTTGTACAAGGCCATTCGGCCTCCGTTTTTCTTTCCGTTTGCACCGGCGTGCCTTATTTATCGTTCGGTCGATATCACATCAGTACTTCAAAGAGAATTACAAACGTTTTTTTCGTACTTTTTTTCGTACCCATAGACTACTTAACTATGTGATTTTGATTCCTTGTACAAGGCCATTCGGCCTCCGTTTTGCTTGCCGTTTGCGCCGGCGTGCCTTATTTATCGTTCGGTCGATATCACATCGCACTTCAAAGAGAATTACAAACTTTTTTTTTCGTACTTTTTTTCGTACCCATAGAGTACTTAACTCGTGTGATTTTTGATTCCTTGTACAAGGCCATTCGGCCTCCGTTTTTCTTGCCGTTTGCACCGGCGTGCCTTATTTATCGTTCGGTCGATATCACATCAGTACTTCAAAGAGAATTACAAACGTTTTTTTTCGTACTCTTTTTCGTACCCATAGAGTACTTAACGGTGTGATTTTTGATTCGTTGTACAAGGCCATTCTGGCCTCCGTTTTGCTTTACGTTTTCGCCGGCGTGTCTTATTTATCGTTCTAGTCGATATCACATCAGAACTTCAAAGAGAATTACAAACGTTTTTTTCGTACTTTTTTTCGTACCCATAGAGTACTTAACTGTGTGATTTTTGATTCCTTGTACAAGGCCATTCCGGCCTCCGTTTTGCTTGCCGTTTGCGCCGGCGTGCCTTATTTATCGTTCTGGTCGATAACACATCGAACTTCAAAGAGAATTACAAACGTTTTTTTTTTTTTTTTCGTACCCATAGAGTACTTAACTATGTGATTTTTGATTCTTTGTACAAGGCCATTCGGCCTCCGTTTTGCTTGCCGTTTGTGCCGGCGTGCCTTATTTATCGTTCGGTCGATATCACATCGCAATTCAAAGAGAATTACAAACGTTTTTTTTCGTACTTTTTTTCGTACCCATGTACTTAACTCGTGTGATTTTTGATTCCTTGTACAAGGCCATTCTCGGCCTCCGTTTTGCTTGCCGTTTGCGCCGGCGTGCCTTATTTATCGTTCGGTCGATATCACATCGAGTACTTCAAAGAGAATTACAAACGTTTTTTTCGTACTTTTTTTCGTACCCATAGACTACTTAACTATGTGATATTTGATTCCTTGTACAAGGCCATTCCGCCTCCGTTTGCTTGCCGTTTGCGCCGGCGTGCCTTATTTATCGTTCGGTCGATATCACATCGCACTTCAAAGAGAATTACAAACATTTTTTTTCGTACTTTTTTTCGTACCCATAGAGTACTTAACTCGTGTGATTTTTGATTCCTTGTACAAGGCCATTCGGCCTCCGTTTTGCTTTCCGTTTGCACCGGCGTGCCTTATTTATCGTTCGGTCGATATCACATCGCATCAAAGAGAATTACAAACGTTTTTTTTCGTACTTTTTTTCGTACCCATAGAGTACTTAACCGTGTGATTTTTGATTCCTTGTACAAGGCCATTCTCGCCTCCGTTTTGCTTGCCGTTTGCGCCGGCGTGCCTTATTTATCGTTCGGTCGATATCACATCGCACTTCAAAGAGAATTACAAACGTTTTTTTTCGTACTTTTTTTCGTACCCATAGAGTACTTAACCGTGTGATTTTTGATTCCTTGTACAAGGCCATTCGGCCTCCGTTTTGCTTGCCGTTTGTGCCGGCGTGCCTTATTTATCGTTCGGTCGATATCACATCACTTCAAAGAGAATTACAAACGTTTTTTTTCGTACTTTTTTCGTACCCATAGAGTACTTAACGTGTGATTTTTGATTCCTTGTACAAGGCCATTCGGCCTCCGTTTTGCTTGCCGTTTGCGCCGGCGTGCCTTATTTATCGTTCTAGTCGATATCACATCGTAACTTCAAAGAGAATTACAAACGTTTTTTTCGTACTTTTTTTTGTACCCATAGAGTACTTAACTGTGTGATTTTTGATTCCTTGTACAAGGCCATTCCGGCCTCCGTTTTGCTTGCCGTTTGCGCCGGCGTGCCTTATTTATCGTTCTAGTCGATATCACATCAGAACTTCAAAGAGAATTACAAACGTTTTTTTTCGTACTTTTTTTCGTACCCATAGAGTACTTAACTATGTGATTTTTGATTCCTTGTACAAGGCCATTCTGGCCTCCGTTTTGCTTGCCGTTTGCGCCGGCGTGCCTTATTTATCGTTCGGTCGATATCACATCGCAATTCAAAGAGAATTACAAACGTTTTTTTTCGTACTTTTTTTTACCCATAGAGTACTTAACTCGTGTGATTTTTGATTCCTTGTACAAGGCCATTCTGGCCTCCGTTTTGCTTGCCGTTTGCGCCGGCGTGCCTTATTTATCGTTCGGTCGATATCACATCAGTACTTCAAAGAGAATTACAAACATTTTTTTTTCATACTTTTTTTTCGTACCCATAGAGTACTTAACTGTGTGATTTTTGATTCCTTGTACAAGGCCATTCTGGCCTCCGTTTTGCTTGCCGTTTGCGCCGGCGTGCCTTATTTATCGTTCTGGTCGATATCACATCGCACTTCAAAGAGAATTACAAACGTTTTTTTTTCGTACTTTTTTTCGTACCCATAGAGTACTTAACCGTGTGATTTTTGATTCCTTGTACAAGGCCATTCTCGCCTCCGTTTTGCTTGCCGTTTGCGCCGGCGTGCCTTATTTATCGTTCGTCGATATCACATCGTACTTCAAAGAGAATTACAAACGTTTTTTTCGTACTTTTTTTCGTACCCATAGAGTACTTAACTGTGTGATTTTTGATTCCTTGTACAAGGCCATTCCGCCTCCGTTTTGCTTGCCGTTTGCGCCGGCGTGCCTTATTTATCGTTCGGTCGATATCACATCGTACTTCAAAGAGAATTACAAACGTTTTTTTCGTACTTTTTTTCGTACCCATAGAGTACTTAACTCGTGTGATTTTTGATTCCTTGTACAAGGCCATTCGGCCTCCGTTTTGCTTGCCGTTTGCGCCGGCGTGCCTTATTTATCGTTCGGTCGATATCACATCAAGTACTTCAAAGAGAATTACAAACGTTTTTTTCGTACTTTTTTTTCGTACCCATAGAGTACTTAACCGTGTGATTTTTGATTCCTTGTACAAGGCCATTCTCGGCCTCCGTTTTGCTTGCCGTTTGCGCCGGCGTGCCTTATTTATCGTTCGGTCGATATCACATCGCACTTCAAAGAGAATTACAAACGTTTTTTTTCGTACTTTTTTTCGTACCCATAGAGTACTTAACCGTGTGATTTTTGATTCCTTGTACAAGGCCATTCTCGCCTCCGTTTTGCTTGCCGTTTGCGCCGGCGTGCCTTATTTATCGTTCGGTCGATATCACATCGCATTCAAAGAGAATTACAAACGTTTTTTTTCGTACTTTTTTTCGTACCCATAGAGTACTTAACCGTGTGATTTTTGATTCCTTGTACAAGGCCATTCTCGGCCTCCGTTTTGCTTGCCGTTTGCGCCGGCGTGCCTTATTTATCGTTCGGTCGATATCACATCGTACTTCAAAGAGAATTACAAACGTTTTTTTTTCGTACTTTTTTTCGTACCCATAGAGTACTTAACCGTGTGATTTTTGATTCCTTGTACAAGGCCATTCTCGGCCTCCGTTTTGCTTGCCGTTTGCGCCGGCGTGCCTTATTTATCGTTCGGTCGATATCACATCGCACTTCAAAGAGAATTACAAACGTTTTTTTTCGTACTTTTTTTCGTACCCATAGAGTACTTAACCGTGTGTGATTTTTGATTCCTTGTACAAGGCCATTCCGGCCTCCGTTTTGCTTGCCGTTTGCGCGGCGTGCCTTATTTATCGTTCGGTCGATATCACATCGCACTTCAAAGAGAATTACAAACGTTTTTTTTCGTACTTTTTTTCGTACCCATAGAGTACTTAACGTGTGATTTTTGATTCCTTGTACAAGGCCATTCGGCCTCCGTTTTGCTTGCCGTTTGCGCCGGCGTGCCTTATTTATCGTTCGTCGATATCACATCGCAACTTCAAAGAGAATTACAAACGTTTTTTTTCGTACTTTTTTTCGTACCCCATAGAGTACTTAACTCGTGTGATTTTTGATTCCTTGTACAAGGCCATTCTCGGCCTCCGTTTTGCTTGCCGTTTGCGCCGGCGTGCCTTATTTATCGTTCGGTCGATATCACATCGCATTTCAAAGAGAATTACAAACGTTTTTTTTCGTACTTTTTTTCGTACCCATAGAGTACTTACTTAACTCGTGATTTTTGATTCCTTGTACAAGGCCATTCCGGCTCTCCGTTTTGCTTGCCGTTTGCGCCGGCGTGCCTTATTTATCGTTCGGTCGATATCACATCGTACTTCAAAGAGAATTACAAACGTTTTTTTCGTACTTTTTTTCGTACCCATAGAGTACTTAACCGTGTGATTTTTGATTCCTTGTACAAGGCCATTCTCGGCCTCCGTTTTGCTTGCCGTTTGCGCCGGCGTGCCTTATTTATCGTTCGGTCGATATCACATCAAGCATTTCAAAAGAGAATTACAAACGTTTTTTTTCATACTTTTTTTCGTACCCATAGAGTACTTAATCGTGTGATTTTTGATTCCTTGTACAAGGCCATTCCGCCTCCGTTTTGCTTGCCGTTTGCGCCGGCGTGCCTTATTTATCGTTCGGTCGATATCACATCGCATTTCAAAGAGAATTACAAACGTTTTTTTCATACTTTTTTTCGTACCCATAGAGTACTTAACTCGTGTGATTTTTGATTCCTTGTACAAGGCCATTCTGGCCTCCGTTTTGCTTGCCGTTTGCGCCGGCGTGCCTTATTTATCGTTCTGGTCGATATCACATCAGTACTTCAAAGAGAATTACAAACGTTTTTTTCGTACTTTTTTTCGTACCCATAGAGTACTTAACTGTGTGATTTTGATTCCTTGTACAAGGCCATTCTGGCCTCCGTTTTGCTTGCCGTTTGCGCCGGCGTGCCTTATTTATCGTTCTGGTCGTACTTCAAAGAGAATTACAAACGTTTTTTTTCGTATTTTTCGTACCCATAGAGTACTTAACGTGTGATTTTTGATTCCTTGTACAAGGCCATTCTCGGCCTCCGTTTTGCTTGCCGTTTGCGCGGGCGTGCCTTATTTATCGTTCGGTCGATATCACATCGCACTTCAAAGAGAATTACAAACGTTTTTTTTCGTACTTTTTTTCGTACCCATAGAGTACTTAACTCGTGTGATTTTTGATTCCTTGTACAAGGCCATTCTCGGCCTCCGTTTTGCTTGCCGTTTGCGCCGGCGTGCCTTATTTATCGTTCGGTCGATATCACATCAACTTTCAAAGAGAATTACAAACGTTTTTTTTCGTACTTTTTTTCGTACCCATAGAGTACTTAACTCGTGTGATTTTTGATTCCTTGTACAAGGCCATTCTCGCCTCCGTTTTGCTTGCCGTTTGCGCCGGCGTGCCTTATTTATCGTTCGGTCGATATCACATCGCACTTCAAAGAGAATTACAAACGTTTTTTTTCGTACTTTTTTTTTTTCGTACCCATAGAGTACTTAACTCGTGTGATTTTTGATTCCTTGTACAAGGCCATTCCGGCCTCCGTTTTGCTTGCCGTTTGCGCCGGCGTGCCTTATTTATCGTTCGGTCGATATCACATCGTAGACTTCAAAGAGAATTACAAACGTTTTTTTTCGTACTTTTTTTCGTACCCATAGAGTACTTAACTCGTGTGATTTTTGATTCCTTGTACAAGGCCATTCTCGGCCTCCGTTTTGCTTGCCGTTTGCGCCGGCGTGCCTTATTTATCGTTCGGTCGATATCACATCGCAACTTCAAAGAGAATTACAAACGTTTTTTTTCGTACTTTTTTTCGTACCCATAGAGTACTTAACGTGTGATTTTTGATTCCTTGTACAAGGCCATTCTCGCCTCCGTTTTGCTTGCCGTTTGCGCCGGCGTGCCTTATTTATCGTTCGGTCGATATCACATCGCACTTCAAAGAGAATTACAAACGTTTTTTTCGTACTTTTTTTCGTACCCATAGAGTACTTAACTCGTGTGATTTTTGATTCCTTGTACAAGGCCATTCCGCCTCCGTTTTGCTTGCCGTTTGCGCCGGCGTGCCTTATTTATCGTTCGGTCGATATCACATCGATTTCAAAGAGAATTACAAACGTTTTTTTTCGTACTTTTTTTCGTACCCATAGAGTACTTAACGTGTGATTTTTGATTCCTTGTACAAGGCCATTCTCGGCCTCCGTTTTGCTTGCCGTTTGCGCCGGCGTGCCTTATTTATCGTTCGGTCGATATCACATCGTACTTCAAAGAGAATTACAAACGTTTTTTTTCGTACTTTTTTTCGTACCCATAGAGTACTTAATCGTGTGATTTTTGATTCCTTGTACAAGGCCATTCTCGGCTCCGTTTTGCTTGCCGTTTGCGCCGGCGTGCCTTATTTATCGTTCGGTCGATATCACATCGTACTTCAAAGAGAATTACAAACGTTTTTTTTTCGTACTTTTTTTCGTACCCATAGAGTACTTAACCGTGTGATTTTTGATTCCTTGTACAAGGCCATTCTCGGCCTCCGTTTTGCTTGCCGTTTGCGCCGGCGTGCCTTATTTATCGTTCGGTCGATATCACATCGCATTTCAAAGAGAATTACAAACGTTTTTTTTCGTACTTTTTTTCGTACCCATAGAGTACTTAACCGTGTGATTTTTGATTCCTTGTACAAGGCCATTCCGGCCTCCGTTTTGCTTGCCGTTTGCGCCGGCGTGCCTTATTTATCGTTCGGTCGATATCACATCGCATTTCAAAGAGAATTACAAACGTTTTTTTTCGTACTTTTTTTCGTACCCATAGAGTACTTAACCGTGTGATTTTTGATTCCTTGTACAAGGCCATTCTCGCCTCTCCGTTTTGCTTGCCGTTTGCGCCGGCGTGCCTTATTTATCGTTCGGTCGATATCACATCGTACTTCAAAGAGAATTACAAACGTTTTTTTTCGTACTTTTTTTCGTACCCATAGAGTACTTAACTCGTGTGATTTTTGATTCCTTGTACAAGGCCATTCTCGCCTCCGTTTTGCTTGCCGTTTGCGCCGGCGTGCCTTATTTATCGTTCGGTCGATATCACATCGCATTTCAAAGAGAATTACAAACGTTTTTTTCGTACTTTTTTTCGTACCCATAGAGTACTTAACCGTGTGATTTTTGATTCCTTGTACAAGGCCATTCTCGCCTCCGTTTTGCTTGCCGTTTGCGCCGGCGTGCCTTATTTATCGTTCGGTCGATATCACATCGCATTTCAAAGAGAATTACAAACGTTTTTTTTCGTACTTTTTTTCGTACCCATAGAGTACTTAACTCGTGTGATTTTTGATTCCTTGTACAAGGCCATTCTGGCCTCCGTTTTGCTTGCCGTTTGCGCCGGCGTGCCTTATTTATCGTTCGGTCGATATCACATCGCATTCAAAGAGAATTACAAACGTTTTTTTTCGTACTTTTTTTCGTACCCATAGAGTACTTAACCGTGTGATTTTTGATTCCTTGTACAAGGCCATTCTCGCCTCCGTTTTGCTTGCCGTTTGCGCCGGCGTGCCTTATTTATCGTTCGGTCGATATCACATCGCATTTCAAAGAGAATTACAAACGTTTTTTTTCGTACTTTTTTTCGTACCCATAGAGTACTTAACTCGTGTGATTTTTGATTCCTTGTACAAGGCCATTCCGGCCTCCGTTTTGCTTGCCGTTTGCGCCGGCGTGCCTTATTTATCGTTCGGTCGATATCACATCGCATTTCAAAGAGAATTACAAACGTTTTTTTTCGTACTTTTTTTCGTACCCATGTAGTACTTAACGTGTGATTTTTGATTCCTTGTACAAGGCCATTCCGGCCTCCGTTTTGCTTGCCGTTTGCGCCGGCGTGCCTTATTTATCGTTCGGTCGATATCACATCGCATTTCAAAGAGAATTACAAACGTTTTTTTTCGTACTTTTTTTCGTACCCATAGAGTACTTAACCGTGTGATTTTTGATTCCTTGTACAAGGCCATTCTCGGCCTCCGTTTTGCTTGCCGTTTGCGCCGGCGTGCCTTATTTATCGTTCGGTCGATATCACATCGCATTTCAAAGAGAATTACAAACGTTTTTTTTCGTACTTTTTTTCGTACCCATAGTACTTAACCGTGTGATTTTTGATTCCTTGTACAAGGCCATTCTCGCCTCCGTTTTGCTTGCCGTTTGCGCCGGCGTGCCTTATTTATCGTTCGGTCGATATCACATCGCACTTCAAAGAGAATTACAAACGTTTTTTTTCGTACTTTTTTTCGTACCCATAGAGTACTTAACCGTGTGATTTTTGATTCCTTGTACAAGGCCATTCTCGCCTCCGTTTTGCTTGCCGTTTGCGCCGGCGTGCCTTATTTATCGTTCGGTCGATATCACATCGCATTTCAAAGAGAATTACAAACGTTTTTTTTCGTACTTTTTTTCGTACCCATAGAGTACTTAACTCGTGTGATTTTTGATTCCTTGTACAAGGCCATTCTCGGCCTCCGTTTTGCTTGCCGTTTGCGCCGGCGTGCCTTATTTATCGTTCGGTCGATATCACATCGCACTTCAAAGAGAATTACAAACGTTTTTTTTCGTACTTTTTTTCGTACCCATAGAGTACTTAACCGTGTGATTTTTGATTCCTTGTACAAGGCCATTCTCGCCTCCGTTTTGCTTGCCGTTTGCGCCGGCGTGCCTTATTTATCGTTCGGTCGATATCACATCGCACTTCAAAGAGAATTACAAACGTTTTTTTCGTACTTTTTTTCGTACCCATAGAGTACTTAACTCGTGTGATTTTTGATTCCTTGTACAAGGCCATTCGGCCTCCGTTTTGCTTGCCGTTTGCGCCGGCGTGCCTTATTTATCGTTCGGTCGATATCACATCGCATTTCAAAGAGAATTACAAACGTTTTTTTTCGTACTTTTTTTCGTACCCATAGAGTACTTAACGTGTGATTTTTGATTCCTTGTACAAGGCCATTCTCGCCTCCGTTTTGCTTGCCGTTTGCGCCGGCGTGCCTTATTTATCGTTCGGTCGATATCACATCGCATTTCAAAGAGAATTACAAACGTTTTTTTCGTACTTTTTTTCGTACCCATAGAGTACTTAACCGTGTGATTTTTGATTCCTTGTACAAGGCCATTCTGCCTCCGTTTTGCTTGCCGTTTGCGCCGGCGTGCCTTATTTATCGTTCGGTCGATATCACATCGCACTTCAAAGAGAATTACAAACGTTTTTTTTCGTACTTTTTTTCGTACCCATAGAGTACTTAACCGTGTGATTTTTGATTCCTTGTACAAGGCCATTCTCGCCTCCGTTTTGCTTGCCGTTTGCGCCGGCGTGCCTTATTTATCGTTCGGTCGATATCACATCGTACTTCAAAGAGAATTACAAACGTTTTTTTTCGTACTTTTTTTCGTACCCATAGAGTACTTAACCGTGTGATTTTTGATTCCTTGTACAAGGCCATTCTCGGCCTCCGTTTTGCTTGCCGTTTGCGCCGGCGTGCCTTATTTATCGTTCGGTCGATATCACATCGCATTTCAAAGAGAATTACAAACGTTTTTTTCGTACTTTTTTTCGTACCCATAGAGTACTTAACCGTGTGATTTTTGATTCCTTGTACAAGGCCATTCTCGCCTCCGTTTTGCTTGCCGTTTGCGCCGGCGTGCCTTATTTATCGTTCGGTCGATATCACATCGCACTTCAAAGAGAATTACAAACGTTTTTTTTCGTACTTTTTTTCGTACCCATAGAGTACTTAACCGTGTGATTTTTGATTCCTTGTACAAGGCCATTCTCGCCTCCGTTTTGCTTGCCGTTTGCGCCGGCGTGCCTTATTTATCGTTCGGTCGATATCACATCGTACTTCAAAGAGAATTACAAACGTTTTTTTCGTACTTTTTTTCGTACCCATAGAGTACTTAACCGTGTGATTTTTGATTCCTTGTACAAGGCCATTCTCGCCTCCGTTTTGCTTGCCGTTTGCGCCGGCGTGCCTTATTTATCGTTCGGTCGATATCACATCGCATTTCAAAGAGAATTACAAACGTTTTTTTTTCGTACTTTTTTTCGTACCCATAGAGTACTTAACCGTGTGATTTTTGATTCCTTGTACAAGGCCATTCTCGGCCTCCGTTTTGCTTGCCGTTTGCGCCGGCGTGCCTTATTTATCGTTCGGTCGATATCACATCGCATTTCAAAGAGAATTACAAACGTTTTTTTTTCGTACTTTTTTTCGTACCCATAGAGTACTTAATCGTGTGATTTTTGATTCCTTGTACAAGGCCATTCCGGCCTCCGTTTTGCTTGCCGTTTGCGCCGGCGTGCCTTATTTATCGTTCGGTCGATATCACATCATACTTCAAAGAGAATTACAAACGTTTTTTTTTCGTACTTTTTTTCGTACCCATAGAGTACTTAACCGTGTGATTTTTGATTCCTTGTACAAGGCCATTCTCGGCCTCCGTTTTGCTTGCCGTTTGCGCCGGCGTGCCTTATTTATCGTTCGGTCGATATCACATCGCATTTCAAAGAGAATTACAAACGTTTTTTTCGTACTTTTTTTCGTACCCATAGAGTACTTAACCGTGTGATTTTTGATTCCTTGTACAAGGCCATTCTCGCCTCCGTTTTGCTTGCCGTTTGCGCCGGCGTGCCTTATTTATCGTTCGGTCGATATCACATCGCATTTCAAAGAGAATTACAAACGTTTTTTTCGTACTTTTTTTCGTACCCATAGAGTACTTAACTCGTGTGATTTTTGATTCCTTGTACAAGGCCATTCTCGGCCTCCGTTTTGCTTGCCGTTTGCGCCGGCGTGCCTTATTTATCGTTCGGTCGATATCACATCGCATTTCAAAGAGAATTACAAACGTTTTTTTTCGTACTTTTTTTTCGTACCCATAGAGTACTTAACTCGTGTGATTTTTGATTCCTTGTACAAGGCCATTCTCGCCTCCGTTTTGCTTGCCGTTTGCGCCGGCGTGCCTTATTTATCGTTCGGTCGATATCACATCGTACTTCAAAGAGAATTACAAACGTTTTTTTTCGTACTTTTTTTCGTACCCATAGAGTACTTAACCGTGTGATTTTTGATTCCTTGTACAAGGCCATTCTCGCCTCCGTTTTGCTTGCCGTTTGCGCCGGCGTGCCTTATTTATCGTTCGGTCGATATCACATCGCATTTCAAAGAGAATTACAAACGTTTTTTTTCGTACTTTTTTTCGTACCCATAGAGTACTTAACCGTGTGATTTTTGATTCCTTGTACAAGGCCATTCTCGCCTCCGTTTTGCTTGCCGTTTGCGCCGGCGTGCCTTATTTATCGTTCGGTCGATATCACACGCATTTCAAAGAGAATTACAAACGTTTTTTTCGTACTTTTTTTCGTACCCATAGAGTACTTAACGTGTGATTTTTGATTCCTTGTACAAGGCCATTCTCGCCTCCGTTTTGCTTGCCGTTTGCGCCGGCGTGCCTTATTTATCGTTCGGTCGATATCACATCGTACTTCAAAGAGAATTACAAACGTTTTTTTTTCGTACTTTTTCGTACCCATAGAGTACTTAACTCGTGTGATTTTTGATTCCTTGTACAAGGCCATTCTCGCCTCCGTTTTGCTTGCCGCTTTGCGCCGGCGTGCCTTATTTATCGTTCGGTCGATATCACATCGCATTTCAAAGAGAATTACAAACGTTTTTTTCGTACTTTTTTCGTACCCATAGAGTACTTAACGTGTGATTTTTGATTCCTTGTACAAGGCCATTCTCGCCTCCGTTTTGCTTGCCGTTTGCGCCGGCGTGCCTTATTTATCGTTCGGTCGATATCACATCGCACTTCAAAGAGAATTACAAACGTTTTTTTTCGTACTTTTTTTTCGTACCCATAGAGTACTTAATCGTGTGATTTTTGATTCCTTGTACAAGGCCATTCTCGGCCTCCGTTTTGCTTGCCGTTTGCGCCGGCGTGCCTTATTTATCGTTCGGTCGATATCACACGTATTTCAAAGAGAATTACAAACGTTTTTTTCGTACTTTTTTTCGTACCCATAGAGTACTTAACCGTGTGATTTTTGATTCCTTGTACAAGGCCATTCTCGGCCTCCGTTTTGCTTGCCGTTTGCGCCGGCGTGCCTTATTTATCGTTCGGTCGATATCACATCGCATTTCAAAGAGAATTACAAACGTTTTTTTTCGTACTTTTTTTCGTACCCATAGAGTACTTAACCGTGTGATTTTTGATTCCTTGTACAAGGCCATTCTCGGCCTCCGTTTTGCTTGCCGTTTGCGCCGGCGTGCCTTATTTATCGTTCGGTCGATATCACATCGCATTCAAAGAGAATTACAAACGTTTTTTTTCGTACTTTTTTTCGTACCCATAGAGTACTTAACCGTGTGATTTTTGATTCCTTGTACAAGGCCATTCTGCCTCCGTTTTGCTTGCCGTTTGCGCCGGCGTGCCTTATTTATCGTTCGGTCGATATCACATCGCACTTCAAAGAGAATTACAAACGTTTTTTTCGTACTTTTTTTCGTACCCATAGAGTACTTAACCGTGTGATTTTTGATTCCTTGTACAAGGCCATTCTCGCCTCCGTTTTGCTTGCCGTTTGCGCCGGCGTGCCTTATTTATCGTTCGGTCGATATCACATCAAGATTTCAAAGAGAATTACAAACGTTTTTTTTCGTACTTTTTTTCGTACCCATAGAGTACTTAACTCGTGTGATTTTTGATTCCTTGTACAAGGCCATTCTCGCCTCCGTTTTGCTTGCCGTTTGCGCCGGCGTGCCTTATTTATCGTTCGGTCGATATCACATCGCATTTCAAAGAGAATTACAAACGTTTTTTTTTCGTACTTTTTTTCGTACCCATAGAGTACTTAACCGTGTGATTTTTGATTCCTTGTACAAGGCCATTCTCGCCTCCGTTTTGCTTGCCGTTTGCGCCGGCGTGCCTTATTTATCGTTCGGTCGATATCACATCGCATTCAAAGAGAATTACAAACGTTTTTTTCGTACTTTTTTTCGTACCCATAGAGTACTTAACTCGTGTGATTTTTGATTCCTTGTACAAGGCCATTCTCGCCTCCGTTTTGCTTGCCGTTTGCGCCGGCGTGCCTTATTTATCGTTCGGTCGATATCACATCGCACTTCAAAGAGAATTACAAACGTTTTTTTTCGTACTTTTTTTCGTACCCATAGAGTACTTAACCGTGTGATTTTTGATTCCTTGTACAAGGCCATTCGCCTCCGTTTTGCTTGCCGTTTGCGCCGGCGTGCCTTATTTATCGTTCGGTCGATATCACATCGCATTTCAAAGAGAATTACAAACGTTTTTTTTCGTACTTTTTTTTCGTACCCATAGAGTACTTAACCGTGTGATTTTTGATTCCTTGTACAAGGCCATTCTCGCCTCCGTTTTGCTTGCCGTTTGCGCCGGCGTGCCTTATTTATCGTTCGGTCGATATCACATCGCATTTCAAAGAGAATTACAAACGTTTTTTTTCGTACTTTTTTTCGTACCCATAGAGTACTTAACCGTGTGATTTTTGATTCCTTGTACAAGGCCATTCTCGCCTCCGTTTTGCTTGCCGTTTGCGCCGGCGTGCCTTATTTATCGTTCGGTCGATATCACATCGTAATTTCAAAGAGAATTACAAACGTTTTTTTTCGTACTTTTTTTCGTACCCATAGAGTACTTAACGTGTGATTTTTGATTCCTTGTACAAGGCCATTCTCGCCTCCGTTTTGCTTGCCGTTTGCGCCGGCGTGCCTTATTTATCGTTCGGTCGATATCACATCGCATTTCAAAGAGAATTACAAACGTTTTTTTCGTACTTTTTTTCGTACCCATAGAGTACTTAACTCGTGTGATTTTTGATTCCTTGTACAAGGCCATTCTCGGCCTCCGTTTTGCTTGCCGTTTGCGCCGGCGTGCCTTATTTATCGTTCGGTCGATATCACATCGCATTTCAAAGAGAATTACAAACGTTTTTTTTCGTACTTTTTTTCGTACCCATAGAGTACTTAACTCGTGTGATTTTTGATTCCTTGTACAAGGCCATTCTCGCCTCCGTTTTGCTTGCCGTTTGCGCCGGCGTGCCTTATTTATCGTTCGGTCGATATCACATCGCATTCAAAGAGAATTACAAACGTTTTTTTTCGTACTTTTTTTCGTACCCATAGAGTACTTAACTCGTGTGATTTTTGATTCCTTGTACAAGGCCATTCTCGCCTCCGTTTTGCTTGCCGTTTGCGCCGGCGTGCCTTATTTATCGTTCGGTCGATATCACATCGTATTTTCAAAGAGAATTACAAACGTTTTTTTTCGTACTTTTTTTCGTACCCATAGAGTACTTAACTCGTGTGATTTTTGATTCCTTGTACAAGGCCATTCTCGGCCTCCGTTTTGCTTGCCGTTTGCGCCGGCGTGCCTTATTTATCGTTCGGTCGATATCACATCGCACTTCAAAGAGAATTACAAACGTTTTTTTTTTCGTACTTTTTTTCGTACCCATAGAGTACTTAACGTGTGATTTTTGATTCCTTGTACAAGGCCATTCTCGGCCTCCGTTTTGCTTGCCGTTTGCGCCGGCGTGCCTTATTTATCGTTCGGTCGATATCACATCGCATTTCAAAGAGAATTACAAACGTTTTTTTTCGTACTTTTTTTCGTACCCATAGAGTACTTAACTCAGTGATTTTTGATTCCTTGTACAAGGCCATTCTCGGCCTCCGTTTTGCTTGCCGTTTGCGCCGGCGTGCCTTATTTATCGTTCGGTCGATATCACATCGCATTTCAAAGAGAATTACAAACGTTTTTTTTCGTACTTTTTTTCGTACCCATAGAGTACTTAACCGTGTGATTTTTGATTCCTTGTACAAGGCCATTCTCGCCTCCGTTTTGCTTGCCGTTTGCGCCGGCGTGCCTTATTTATCGTTCGGTCGATATCACATCGCATTTCAAAGAGAATTACAAACGTTTTTTTTCGTACTTTTTTTCGTACCCATAGAGTACTTAACTCGTGTGATTTTTGATTCCTTGTACAAGGCCATTCTCGGCCTCCGTTTTGCTTGCCGTTTGCGCCGGCGTGCCTTATTTATCGTTCGGTCGATATCACATCGCATTTCAAAGAGAATTACAAACGTTTTTTTTCGTACTTTTTTTCGTACCCATAGAGTACTTAACCGTGTGATTTTTGATTCCTTGTACAAGGCCATTCTCGCCTCCGTTTTGCTTGCCGTTTGCGCCGGCGTGCCTTATTTATCGTTCGGTCGATATCACATCGCACTTCAAAGAGAATTACAAACGTTTTTTTTCGTACTTTTTTTCGTACCCATAGAGTACTTAACCGTGTGATTTTTGATTCCTTGTACAAGGCCATTCCGGCCTCCGTTTTGCTTGCCGTTTGCGCCGGCGTGCCTTATTTATCGTTCGGTCGATATCACATCGCATTTCAAAGAGAATTACAAACGTTTTTTTTCGTACTTTTTTTCGTACCCATAGAGTACTTAACCGTGTGATTTTTGATTCCTTGTACAAGGCCATTCTCGGCCTCCGTTTTGCTTGCCGTTTGCGCCGGCGTGCCTTATTTATCGTTCGGTCGATATCACATCGCACTTCAAAGAGAATTACAAACGTTTTTTTTCGTACTTTTTTTCGTACCCATAGAGTACTTAACCGTGTGATTTTTGATTCCTTGTACAAGGCCATTCTCGCCTCCGTTTTGCTTGCCGTTTGCGCCGGCGTGCCTTATTTATCGTTCGGTCGATATCACATCGCATTTCAAAGAGAATTACAAACGTTTTTTTTCGTACTTTTTTTCGTACCCATAGAGTACTTAACCGTGTGATTTTTGATTCCTTGTACAAGGCCATTCTCGGCCTCCGTTTTGCTTGCCGTTTGCGCCGGCGTGCCTTATTTATCGTTCGGTCGATATCACATCGCATTTCAAAGAGAATTACAAACGTTTTTTTTCGTACTTTTTTTCGTACCCATAGAGTACTTAACCGTGTGATTTTTGATTCCTTGTACAAGGCCATTCTCGGCCTCCGTTTTGCTTGCCGTTTGCGCCGGCGTGCCTTATTTATCGTTCGGTCGATATCACATCGCACTTCAAAGAGAATTACAAACGTTTTTTTCGTACTTTTTTTCGTACCCATAGAGTACTTAACCGTGTGATTTTTGATTCCTTGTACAAGGCCATTCTCGCCTCCGTTTTGCTTGCCGTTTGCGCCGGCGTGCCTTATTTATCGTTCGGTCGATATCACACGTACTTCAAAGAGAATTACAAACGTTTTTTTCGTACTTTTTTTCGTACCCATAGAGTACTTAACTCGTGTGATTTTTGATTCCTTGTACAAGGCCATTCTCGGCCTCCGTTTTGCTTGCCGTTTGCGCCGGCGTGCCTTATTTATCGTTCGGTCGATATCACATCGCATTTCAAAGAGAATTACAAACGTTTTTTTTCGTACTTTTTTTCGTACCCATAGAGTACTTAACCGTGTGATTTTTGATTCCTTGTACAAGGCCATTCTCGCCTCCGTTTTGCTTGCCGTTTGCGCCGGCGTGCCTTATTTATCGTTCGGTCGATATCACATCGCATTTCAAAGAGAATTACAAACGTTTTTTTTCGTACTTTTTTTCGTACCCATAGAGTACTTAACCGTGTGATTTTTGATTCCTTGTACAAGGCCATTCTCGCCTCCGTTTTGCTTGCCGTTTGCGCCGGCGTGCCTTATTTATCGTTCGGTCGATATCACATCGACTTCAAAGAGAATTACAAACGTTTTTTTTCGTACTTTTTTTCGTACCCATAGAGTACTTAACTCGTGTGATTTTTGATTCCTTGTACAAGGCCATTCTCGGCCTCCGTTTTGCTTGCCGTTTGCGCCGGCGTGCCTTATTTATCGTTCGGTCGATATCACATCGTAACTTCAAAGAGAATTACAAACGTTTTTTTTCGTACTTTTTTTCGTACCCATAGAGTACTTAACCGTGTGATTTTTGATTCCTTGTACAAGGCCATTCCGCCTCCGTTTTGCTTGCCGTTTGCGCCGGCGTGCCTTATTTATCGTTCGGTCGATATCACATCGCAACTTCAAAGAGAATTACAAACGTTTTTTTTCGTACTTTTTTTCGTACCCATAGAGTACTTAACCGTGTGATTTTTGATTCCTTGTACAAGGCCATTCCGGCCTCCGTTTTGCTTGCCGTTTGCGCCGGCGTGCCTTATTTATCGTTCGGTCGATATCACATCGTACTTCAAAGAGAATTACAAACGTTTTTTTCGTACTTTTTTTCGTACCCATAGAGTACTTAACTCGTGTGATTTTTGATTCCTTGTACAAGGCCATTCTCGCCTCCGTTTTGCTTGCCGTTTGCGCCGGCGTGCCTTATTTATCGTTCGGTCGATATCACATCGCACTTCAAAGAGAATTACAAACGTTTTTTTTCGTACTTTTTTTCGTACCCATAGAGTACTTAACTGTGTGATTTTTGATTCCTTGTACAAGGCCATTCTGGCCTCCGTTTTTCTTTCCGTTTGCACCGGCGTGCCTTATTTATCGTTCTGGTCGATATCACATCAGTACTTCAAAGAGAATTACAAATGTTTTTTTTCGTACTTTTTTTCGTACCCATAGAGTACTTAACTGTGTGATTTTTGATTCCTTGTACAAGGCCATTCTGGCCTCCGTTTTGCTTGCCGTTTGCGCCGGCGTGCCTTATTTATCGTTCTGGTCGATATCACATCAGTACTTCAAAGAGAATTACAAACGTTTTTTTTCGTACTCTTTTTCGTACCCATAGAGTACTTAACGGTGTGATTTTTGATTCGTTGTACAAGGCCATTCTGGCCTCCGTTTTGCTTTCCGTTTTCGCCGGCGTGTCTTATTTATCGTTCTGGTCGATAACACATCAGAACTTCAATGGGAATTACAAACGTTTTTTTCGTACTTTTTTTCGTACCCATAGAGTACTTAACTGTGTGATTTTTGATTCCTTGTACAAGGCCATTCCGGCCTCCGTTTTGCTTGCCGTTTGCGCCGGCGTGCCTTATTTATCGTTCTGGTCGATAACACATCAGAACTTCAATGAGAATTACAAACGTTTTTTTTCGTACTTTTTTTCGTACCCATAGAGTACTTAACTGTGTGATTTTTGATTCCTTGTACAAGGCCATTCTGGCCTCCGTTTTGCTTGCCGTTTGCGCCGGCGTGCCTTATTTATCGTTCTGGTCGATATCACATCAGTAATTCAAAGAGAATTGCAAACGTTTTTTTTCGTACTTTTTTTGTACCCATAGAGTACTTAACCGTGTGATATTTGATTCCTTGTACAAGGCCATTCTGGCCTCCGTTTTGCTTGCCGTTTGCGCCGGCGTGCCTTATTTATCGTTCGGTCGATATCACATCGCACTTCAAAGAGAATTACAAACGTTTTATTTCGTACTTTTTTTCGTACCCATAGACTACCTAACTCGTGTGATATTTGATTCCTTGTACAAGGCCATTCTCGCCTCCGTTTTGCTT
This sequence comes from Gentiana straminea, assembly GCA_036785695.1. Classification (NCBI taxonomy): domain Eukaryota; kingdom Viridiplantae; phylum Streptophyta; class Magnoliopsida; order Gentianales; family Gentianaceae; genus Gentiana; species Gentiana straminea. The sequence goes on along the minus strand of JAVUPR010000154.1, from coordinate 270,983 downwards.
GCCGTTTGCGCCGGCGTGCCTTATTTATCGTTCGGTCGATATCACACGTACTTCAAAGAGAATTACAAACGTTTTTTTTCGTACTTTTTTTCGTACCCATAGAGTACTTAACCGTGTGATTTTTGATTCCTTGTACAAGGCCATTCTCGCCTCCGTTTTGCTTTCCGTTTGCGCCGGCGTGCCTTATTTATCGTTCGGTCGATATCACATCGAACTTCAAAGAGAATTACAAACGTTTTTTTTTCGTACTTTTTTTCGTACCCATAGAGTACTTAACTCGTGTGATTTTTGATTCCTTGTACAAGGCCATTCCGGCCTCCGTTTTGCTTGCCGTTTGCGCCGGCGTGCCTTATTTATCGTTCGGTCGATATCACATCGCAACTTCAAAGAGAATTACAAACGTTTTTTTTCGTACTTTTTTTCGTACCCATAGAGTACTTAACCGTGTGATTTTTGATTCCTTGTACAAGGCCATTCTCGGCCTCCGTTTTGCTTGCCGTTTGCGCCGGCGTGCCTTATTTATCGTTCGGTCGATATCACATCGTACTTCAAAGAGAATTACAAACGTTTTTTTTCGTACTTTTTTTCGTACCCATAGAGTACTTAACGGTGTGATTTTTGATTCCTTGTACAAGGCCATTCCGTTCCGTTTTGCTTGCCGTTTGCGCCGGCGTGCCTTATTTATCGTTCGGTCGATATCACATCGACTTCAAAGAGAATTACAAACGTTTTTTTTCGTACTTTTTTTCGTACCCATAGAGTACTTAACTGTGTGATTTTTGATTCCTTGTACAAGGCCATTCCGGCCTCCGTTTTGCTTGCCGTTTGCGCCGGCGTGCCTTATTTATCGTTCTAGTCGATATCACATCAGAACTTCAAAGAGAATTACAAACGTTTTTTTTCATACTTTTTTTCGTACCCATAGAGTACTTAACTATGTGATTTTTGATTCCTTGTACAAGGCCATTCCGGCCTCCGTTTTGCTTGCCGTTTGCGCCGGCGTGCCTTATTTATCGTTCTGGTCGATATCACATCGCATTTCAAAGAGAATTACAAACGTTTTTTTTCGTACTTTTTTTCGTACCCATAGAGTACTTAACCGTGTGATTTTTGATTCCTTGTACAAGGCCATTCTCGGCCTCCGTTTTGCTTGCCGTTTGCGCCGGCGTGCCTTATTTATCGTTCGGTCGATATCACATCGCACTTCAAAGAGAATTACAAACATTTTTTTTCATACTTTTTTTCGTACCCATAGAGTACTTAACTGTGTGATTTTTGATTCCTTGTACAAGGCCATTCTGGCCTCCGTTTTTCTTTCCGTTTGCACCGGCGTGCCTTATTTATCGTTCTGGTCGATATCACATCAGTACTTCAAAGAGAATTACAAATGTTTTTTTTTCATACTTTTTTTCGAACCCATAGAGTACTTAACTGTGTGATTTTTGATTCCTTGTACAAGGCCATTCTGGCCTCCGTTTTGCTTGTCGTTTGCGCCGGCGTTCCTTATTTATCGTTCTTGTCGATATCACATCTGTACTTCAAAGAGAATTACAAACGTTTTATTTCATACTTTTTTTCGTACCCATAGAGTACTTAACTGTGTGATATTTGATTCCTTGTACAAGGCCATTCTCGGCCTCCGTTTTGCTTGCCGGTTGCGCCGGCGTGCCTTATTTATCGTTCGGTCGATATCACATCGTACTTCAAAGAGAATTACAAACGTTTTTTTTCGTACTTTTTTTCGAACCCATAGACTACCTAACCGTGTGATATTTGATTCCTTGTACAAGGCCATTCTCGGCCTCCGTTTTGCTTGCCGTTTGCGCCGGCGTGCCTTATTTATCGTTCGTCGATATCACATCGCATACTTCAAAGAGAATTACAAACATTTTTTTCGTACTTTTTTCGTACCCATAGAGTACTTAACTGTGTGATTTTTGATTCCTTGTACAAAGCCATTCTGGCCTCCGTTTTTCTTTCCGTTTGCACCGGCGTGCCTTACTTATCGTTCTGGTCGAAATCACATCAGTACTTCAAAGAGAATTAAAAATGTTTTTTTCATACTTTTTTTCGTACCCATAGAGTACTTAACTGTGTGATTTTTGATTCCTTGTACAAGGCCATTCTGGCCTCCGTTTTGCTTGCCGTTTGCACCGGCGTGCCCGTTCTGGTCGATATCACATCAGTACTTCAAGTAGAATTACAAACGTTTTTTTTCGTACTCTTTTTCGTACCCATAGACTACCTAACTGTGTGATTTTTGATTCGTTGTACAAGGACATTCTGGCCTCCGTTTTGCTTTCCGTTTTCGCCGGCGTGCCTTATTTATCGTTCTGGTCGATAACACATCAGAACTTCAATGGGAATTACAAACGTTTTTTTTCGTACCCATAGAGTACTTAACTGTGTGATTTTTGATTCCTTGTACAAGGCCATTCCGGCCTCCGTTTTGCTTGCCGTTTGCGCCGGCATGCCTTATTTATAGTTCTGGTCGATAACACATCAGAACTTCAATGAGAATTACAAACGTTTTTTTTTTCGTACTTTTTTTCGTACACATAGAGTACTTAACTGTGTGATTTTTGATTCCTTGTACAAGGCCATTCTGGCCTCCGTTTTGCTTTCCGTTTGTGCCGGCGTGCCTTATTTATCGTTCTGGTCGATATCACATCAGTAATTCAAAGAGAATTGCAAACGTTTTTTTTCGTACTTTTTTTGTACCTAAGTACTTAACGTGTGATATTTGATTCCTTGTACAAGGCCATTCGGCCTCCATTTTGCTTGCCGTTTGCGCCGGCGTGCCTTATTTTATCGTTCGGTCGATATCACATCGCACTTCAAAGAGAATTACAAACGTTTTATTTCGTACTTTTTTTCGTACCCATAGACTACCTAACCGTGTGATATTTGATTCCTTGTACAAGGCCATTCTGGCCTCCGTTTTGCTTGCCGTTTGCGCCGGCGTGCCTTATTTATCGTTCTGGTCGATATCACACCAGTACTTCAAAGAGAATTACAAACATTTTTTTTCATACTTTTTTTCGTACCCATAGAGTACTTAACTGGTGTGATTTTTGATTCCTTGTACAAGGCCATTCTGGCCTCCGTTTTTCTTTCCGTTTGCACCGGCGTGCCTTATTTATCGTTCTGGTCGATATCACATCAGTACTTCAAAGAGAATTACAAATGTTTTTTTTTCATACTTTTTTTCGTACCCATAGAGTACTTAACTGTGTGATTTTTGATTCCTTGTACAAGGCCATTCTGGCCTCCGTTTTGCTTGCCGTTTGCGCCGGCGTGCCTTTTTTATCGTTCTGGTCGATATCACATCAGTACTTCAAAGAGAATTACAAACGTTTTATTTCGTACTTTTTTTCGTACCCATAGACTACCTAACTGTGTGATATTTGATTCCTTGTACAAGGCCTTTCTGGCCTCCGTTTTGCTTGCCGTTTGCGCCGGCGTGCCTTATTTATCGTTCTAGTCGATATCACATCAGGACTTCAAAGAGAATTACAAACATTTTTTTCGTACTTTTTTTCGTACCCATAGAGTACTTAACTTGTGTGATTTTTGATTCCTTGTACAAGGCCATTCTGGCCTCCGTTTTGCTTTCCGTTTGTGCCGGCGTGCCTTATTTATCGTTCTGGTCGATATCACATCAGTAATTCAAAGAGAATTGCAAACGTTTTTTTCGTACTTTTTTTGTACCTAACTGTGCGATATTTGATTCCTTGTACAAGGCCATTCTGGCCTCCATTTTGCTTGCCGTTTGCGCCGGCGTGCCTTATTTTATCGTTCTGGTCGATATCACATCAGTACTTCAAAGAGAATTACAAACGTTTTATTTCGTACTTTTTTTCGTACCCATAGACTACCTAACTGTGTGATATTTGATTCCTTGTACAAGGCCATTCGGCCTCCGTTTTGCTTGCCGTTTGCGCCGGCGTGCCTTATTTATCGTTCTGGTCGATATCACATCAGTACTTCAAAGAGAATTACAAACATTTTTTTTCATACTTTTTTTCGTACCCATAGAGTACTTAACTTGTGTGATTTTTGATTCCTTGTACAAGGCCATTCGGCCTCCGTTTTTCTTTCCGTTTGCACCGGCGTGCCTTATTTATCGTTCTGGTCGATATCACATCAGTACTTCAAAGAGAATTACAAATGTTTTTTTTTCATACTTTTTTTCGTACCCATAGAGTACTTAACTGTGTGATTTTTGATTCCTTGTACAAGGCCATTCGGCCTCCGTTTTGCTTGCCGTTTGCGCCGGCGTGCCTTTTTATCGTTCGTCGATATCACCTCGGTACTTCAAAGAGAATTACAAACGTTTTATTTCGTACTTTTTTTCGTACCCATAGACTACCTAACTGTGTGATATTTGATTCCTTGTACAAGGCCTTTCTGGCCTCCGTTTTGCTTGCCGTTTGCGCCGGCGTGCCTTATTTATCGTTCTAGTCGATATCACATCAGTACTTCAAAGAGAATTACAAACATTTTTTTTCGTACTTTTTTTCGTACTCATAGAGTACTTAACTGTGTGATTTTTGATTCCTTGTACAAGGCCATTCTGGCCTCCGTTTTGCTTTCCGTTTGTGCCGGCGTGCCTTATTTATCGTTCTGGTCGATATCACATCAGTAATTCAAAGAGAATTGCAAACGTTTTTTTCGTACTTTTTTTGTACCTAACTGTGTGATATTTGATTCCTTGTACAAGGCCATTCTGGCCTCCGTTTTGCTTGCCGTTTGCGCCGGCGTGCCTTATTTATCGTTCTGGTCGATATCACATCAGTACTTCAAAGAGAATTACAAACGTTTTATTTCGTACTTTTTTTCGTACCCATAGACTACCTAACTGTGTGATATTTGATTCCTTGTACAAGGCCATTCTGGCCTCCGTTTTGCTTGCCGTTTGCGCCGGCGTGCCTTATTTATCGTTCTGGTCGATATCACATCAGTACTTCAAAGAGAATTACAAACATTTTTTTTCATAATTTTTTTCGTACCCATAGAGTACTTAACTGTGTGATTTTTGATTCCTTGTACAAGGCCATTCTGGCCTCCGTTTTTCTTTCCGTTTGCACCGGCGTGCCTTATTTATCGTTCTGGTCGATATCACATCAGCACTTCAAAGAGAATTACAAATGTTTTTTTTTCATACTTTTTTTCGTACCCATAGAGTACTTAACTGTGTGATTTTTGATTCCTTGTACAAGGCCATTCTGGCCTCCGTTTTGCTTGCCGTTTGCGCCGGCGTGCCTTATTTATCGTTCTGGTCGATATCACATCGGTACTTCAAAGAGAATTACAAACGTTTTATTTCGTACTTTTTTTCGTACCCATAGACTACCTAACTGTGGTGATATTTGATTCCTTGTACAAGGCCATTCTGGCCTCCGTTTTGCTTGCCGTTTGCGCCGGCGTGCCTTATTTATCGTTCTAGTCGATATCACATCAGTACTTCAAAGAGAATTACAAACATTTTTTTCGTACTTTTTTTCGTACCCATAGAGTACTTAACTGTGTGATTTTTGATTCCTTGTACAAGGCCATTCTGGCCTCCGTTTTTCTTTCCGTTTGCACCGGCGTGCCTTATTTATCGTTCTGGTCGATATCACATCAGTACTTCAAAGAGAATTACAAATGTTTTTTTTCATACTTTTTTTCGTACCCATAGAGTACTTAACTGTGTGATTTTTGATTCCTTGTACAAGGCCATTCTGGCCTCCGTTTTGCTTGCCGTTTGCGCCGGCGTGCCTTATTTATCGTTCTGGTCGATATCACATCGATACTTCAAAGAGAATTACAAACGTTTTTTTTCGTACTTTTTTTCGTACCCATAGAGTACTTAACTTGTGAGATATTTGATTCCTTGTACAAGGCCATTCGGCCTCCGTTTTGCTTGCCGTTTGCGCCGGCGTGCCTTATTTATCGTTCTGGTCGATATCACATCAGTACTTCAAAGAGAATTACAAACATTTTTTTTCGTACTTTTTTTCGTACCCATAGAGTACTTAACTGTGTGATTTTTGATTCCTTGTACAAGGCCATTCTGGCCTCCGTTTTGCTTGCCGTTTGCGCCGGCGTGCCTTATTTATCGTTCTGGTCGATATCACATCAGTACTTCAAAGAGAATTACAAACGTTTTTTTCGTACTCTTTTTCGTACCCATAGAGTACTTAACGGTGTGATTTTTGATTCGTTGTACAAGGCCATTCTGGCCTCCGTTTTGCTTTCCGTTTTCGCCGGCGTGTCTTATTTATCGTTCTGATCGATAACACATCAGAACTTCAATGGGAATTACAAACGTTTTTTTTCGTACTTTTTTTCGTACCCATAGAGTACTTAACTGTGTGATTTTGATTCCTTGTACAAGGCCATTCCGGCCTCCGTTTTGCTTGCCGTTTGCGCCGGCGTGCCTTATTTATCGTTCTGGTCGATAACACATCAGAACTTCAATGAGAATTACAAACGTTTTTTTTCGTACTTTTTTTCGTACCCATAGAGTACTTAACTGTGTGATTTTTGATTCCTTGTACAAGGCCATTCTGGCCTCCGTTTTGCTTGCCGTTTGTGCCGGCGTGCCTTATTTATCGTTCTGGTCGATATCACATCAGTAATTCAAAGAGAATTGCAAACGTTTTTTTTCGTACTTTTTTTCGTACCCATAGAGTACTTAACGTGTGATATTTGATTCCTTGTACAAGGCCATTCTGGCCTCCGTTTTGCTTGCCGTTTGCGCCGGCGTGCCTTATTTATCGTTCTGGTCGATATCACATCAGTACTTCAAAGAGAATTACAAACGTTTTATTTCGTACTTTTTTTCGTACCCATAGACTACCTAACTGTGTGATATTTGATTCCTTGTACAAGGCCATTCTGGCCTCCGTTTTGCTTGCCGTTTGCGCCGGCGTGCCTTATTTATCGTTCTGGTCGATATCACATCAGTACTTCAAAGAGAATTACAAACATTTTTTTCGTACTTTTTTTCGTACCCATAGAGTACTTAACTGGTGTGATTTTTGATTCCTTGTACAAGGCCATTCGGCCTCCGTTTTTCTTTCCGTTTGCACCGGCGTGCCTTATTTATCGTTCTGGTCGATATCACATCAGTACTTCAAAGAGAATTACAAATGTTTTTTTCGTACTTTTTTTCGTACCCATAGATTACTTAACTGTGTGATTTTTGATTCCTTGTACAAGGCCATTCTGGCCTCCGTTTTGCTTGCCGTTTGCGCCGGCGTGCCTTATTTATCGTTCTGGTCGATATCACATCAGTACTTCAAAGAGAATTACAAACGTTTTTTTCGTACTCTTTTTCGTACCCATAGAGTACTTAACGGTGTGATTTTTGATTCGTTGTACAAGGCCATTCTGGCCTCCGTTTTGCTTTCCGTTTTCGCCGGCGTGTCTTATTTATCGTTCTGGTCGATAACACATCAGAACTTCAATGGGAATTACAAACGTTTTTTTTTCGTACTTTTTTTCGTACCCATAGAGTACTTAACTGTGTGATTTTTGATTCCTTGTACAAGGCCATTCCGGCCTCCGTTTTGCTTGCCGTTTGCGCCGGCGTGCCTTATTTATCGTTCGGTCGATATCACATCAGTAATTCAAAGAGAATTACAAACGTTTTTTTTCGTACTTTTTTTCGTACCCATAGAGTACTTAACTCGTGTGATATTTGATTCCTTGTACAAGGCCATTCGGCCTCCGTTTTGCTTGCCGTTTGCGCCGGCGTGCCTTATTTATCGTTCGGTCGATATCACATCGTACTTCAAAGAGAATTACAAACATTTTTTTCGTACTTTTTTTCGTACCCATAGATTACTTAACGATGTGATTTTTGATTCCTTGTACAAGGCCATTCTGGCCTCCGTTTTTCTTTCCGTTTGCCCCGGCGTGCCTTATTTATCGTTCTGGTCGATATCACATCAGTACTTCAAAGAGAATTACAAATGTTTTTTTTCGTACTTTTTTTCGTACCCATAGAGTACTTAACTGTGTGATTTTTGATTCCTTGTACAAGGCCATTCGGCCTCCGTTTTTCTTGCCGTTTGCGCCGGCGTGCCTTATTTATCGTTCGGTCGATATCACATCGGTACTTCAAAGAGAATTACAAATGTTTTTTTTCGTACTTTTTTTCGTACCCATAGAGTACTTAACTCGTGTGATTTTTGATTCCTTGTACAAGGCCATTCGGCCTCCGTTTTGCTTGCCGTTTGCGCCGGCGTGCCTTATTTATCGTTCGGTCGATATCGCATCGGTACTTCAAAGAGAATTACAAACGTTTTATTTCGTACTTTTTTTCGTACCCATAGAGTACTAACTTGTGTGATATTTGATTCCTTGTACAAGGCCATTCTGGGCCTCCGTTTTGCTTGCCGTTTGCGCCGGCGTGCCTTATTTATCGTTCTGGTCGATATCACATCAGTACTTCAAAGAGAATTACAAACGTTTTTTTTCGTACTTTTTTCGTACCCATAGAGTACTTAACTGTGTGATTTTTGATTCCTTGTACAAGGCCATTCTGGCCTCCGTTTTTCTTTCCGTTTGCACCGGCGTGCCTTATTTATCGTTCTGGTCGATATCACATCAGTACTTCAAAGAGAATTACAAATGTTTTTTTTCGTACTTTTTTTCGTACCCATAGAGTACTTAACGTGTGCTTTTTGATTCCTTGTACAAGGCCATTCGGCCTCCGTTTTGCTTGCCGTTTGCGCCGGCGTGCCTTATTTATCGTTCGGTCGATATCACATCGCACTTCAAAGAGAATTACAAACGTTTTATTTCGTACTTTTTTTCATACCCATAGACTACTTAACTCGTGTGACATTTTTGATTCCTTGTACAAAGCCATTCGGCCTCCGTTTTGCTTGCCGTTTGCGCCGGCGTGCCTTATTTATCGTTCGGTCGATATCACATCGGTACTTCAAAGAGAATTACAAACATTTTTTTTTCGTACTTTTTTTCGTACCCATAGAGTACTTAACTCGTGTGATTTTTGATTCCTTTTACAAGGCCATTCGGCCTCCGTTTTTCTTTCCGTTTGCACCGGCGTGCCTTATTTATCGTTCGGTCGATATCACATCGAACTTCAATAAGAATTACAAACGTTTTTTTTCGTACTTTTTTTCATACCCATAGAGTACTTAACTGTGTGATTTTTGATTCCTTGTACAAGGCCATTCTGGCCTCCGTTTTGCTTGCCGTTTGTGCCGGCGTGCCTTATTTATCGTTCTGGTCGATATCACATAAGTAATTCAAAGAGAATTGCAAACGTTTTTTTCGTAATTTTTTTCGTACCCATAGAGTACTTAACTGTGTGATATTTGATTCCTTGTACAAGGCCATTCTGGCCTCCGTTTTGCTTGCCGTTTGCGCCGGCGTGCCTTATTTATCGTTCTGGTCGATATCATATCAGTACTTCAAAGAGAATTACAAACATTTTTTTTCGTACTATTTTTCGTACCCATTGAGTACTTAACTGTGTGATTTTTGATTCCTTGGACAAGGCCATTCTGGCCTCCGTTTTTCTTTCCGTTTGCACCGGCGTGCCTTATTTATCGTTCTGGTCGATATCAAATCAGTACTTCAAAGAGAATTACAAATGTTTTTTTCGTACTTTTTTTCGTACCCATAGAGTACTTAACTGTTGGATTTTTGATTCCTTGTACAAGGCCATTCTGGCCTCCGTTTTGCTTGCCGTTTGCGCCGGCTTGCCTTATTTATCGTTCTGGTCGATATCACATCAGTACTTCAAAGAGAATTACAAACATTTTATTTCGTACTTTTTTTCGTACCCATAGACTACCTAACTGTGTGATATTTGATTCCTTGTACAAGGCCATTCTGGCCTCCGTTTTGCTTGCCGTTTGCACCGGGGTGCCTTATTTATCGTTCTGGTCGATATCACATCATTACTTCAAAGAGAATTACAAACATTGTTTTTCGTACTTTTTTTCGTACCCATAGAGTACTTAACTGTGTGATTTTTGATTCCTTGTACAAGGCCATTCTGGCCTCCGTTTTTCTTTCCGTTTGCACCGGCATGCCTTATTTATCGTTCTGGTCGATATCACATCAGTACTTCAAAGAGAATTACAAATGTTTTTTTTCGTACTTTTTTTCGTACCCATAGAGTACTTAATTGTGTGATTTTTGATTCCTTGTACAAGGCCATTCTGGCCTCCGTTTTGCTTGCCGTTTGCGCCGGCGTGCCTTATTTATCGTTCGGTCGATATCACATCAGTACTTCAAAGAGAATTACAAACGTTTTTTTCGTACTCTTTTTCGTACCCATAGAGTACTTAACGGTGTGATTTTTGATTCGTTGTACAAGGCCATTCTGGCCTCCGTTTTGCTTTCGTTTTCGCCGCCGTGTCTTATTTATCGTTCTGGTCGATAACACATCAGAACTTCAATGGGAATTACAAACGTTTTTTTTGTACTTTTTTTCGTACCCATAGAGTACTTAACTGTGTGATTTTTGATTTCTTGGACAAGGCCATTCCGGCCTCCGTTTTGCTTGCCGTTTGCGCCGGCGTGCCTTATTTATCGTTCTGGTCTATAACACATCAGAACTTCAATGAGAATTACAAACGTTTTTTTTCGTACTTTTTTTCGTACCCATAGAGTACTTAACTGTGTGATTTTTGATTCCTTGTACAAGGTCATTCTGGCCTCCGTTTTGCTTTCCGTTTGCACCGGCGTGCCTTATTTATCGTTCTGGTCGATATCACATCAGTACTTCAAAGAGAATTACAAACATTTTTTTTCGTACTTTTTTTTCGTACCCATAGAGTACTTAACTATGTGATTTTTGATTCCTTGTACAAACGGCAAGCAAAACGGAGGCTAGAATGGCCTTGTACAAGGAATCAAATATCACACAGTTAGGTAGTCTATGGGTACGAAAAAAAGTACGAAATAAAACGTTTGTAATTCTCTTTGAAGTATCGATGTTATATCGACTGCAACAATAAATAAGGCACGCCGGTGCAAACGGCAAGCAAAACGGAGAGGCCGAATGGCCTTGTGCAAGGAATCAAAAATCACACGATTAAGTACACTATGGGTACGAAAAAAACATTTGTAATTCTCTTTGAAGTATGCGATGTGATATCGACCCGAACGATAAATAAGGCACGCCGGTGCAAACGGAAAGAAAAACGGAGGCCGGGATGGCCTTGTACAAGGAATCAAAAATCACACGATTAAGTTAAGTACTCTATGGGTACGAAAAAAAAAGTACGAAAAAAATGTGTGTAATTCTCTTTGAAATGATGTGATATTGACCAGAACAATAAATAAGGCACGCCGGCGCAAATGGCAAGCAAAACGGAGGCCAGAATGGCCTTGTACAAGGAATCAAATATCACACAGTTAGGTAGTCTATGGGTACGAAAAAAAGTACGAAATAAAATGTTTGTACCGGCGTGCCTTATTTATCGTTCTGGTCGATAACACATCAGAACTTCAATGAGAATTACAAACGTTTTTTTTCGTACTTTTTTTCGTACCCATAGAGTACTTAACTGTGTGATTTTTGATTCCTTGTACAAGGTCATTCGGGCCTCCGTTTTGCTTGCCGTTTGCACCGGCATGCCTTATTTATCGTTCTGGTCGATATCACATCAGTACTTCAAAGATAATTACACACATTTTTTTGTACTTTTTTTCGTACCCATAGAGTACTTAACTGCGTGATTTTTGATTCCTTGTACAAGGCCATTCTGGCCTCCGTTTTACTTGCCGTTTGTTCCGGCGTGCCTTACTTATCGTTCTGGTCGATATCACATCAGTAATTCAATGAGAATTGCAAACGTTTTTTTTGTACTTTTTTTCGTACCCATAGAGTACTTAACTGTGTGATATTTGATTCCTTGTACAAGGCCATTCTGGCCTCCGTTTTGCTTGCCGTTTGCGCCGGCGTGCCTTATTTATCGTTCTGGTCGATATCACATCAGTACTTCAAAGAGAATTACAAACGTTTTATTTCGTACTTTTTTTCGTACCCATAGACTACATAACTGTGTGATATTTGATTCCTTGTACAAGGACATTCTGGCCTCCGTTTTGCTTGCCGTTTCCGCCAGCGTGCCTTATTTATCGTTCTGGTCGATATCACATCAGTACTTCAAAGAGAATTACAAACGTTTTCTTTCGTACTTTTTTTCGTACCCATAGAGTACTTAACTGTGTGATTTTTGATTCCTTGTACAAGGCCATTCTGGCCTCCGTTTTTCTTTCCGTTTGCACCGGCGTGCCTTATTTATCGTTCTGGTCGATATCACATCAGTACTTCAAAGAGAATTACAAATGTTTTTTTTCGTACTTTTTTTCGTACCCATAGAGTACTTAACTGTGTGATTTTTGATTCCTTGTACAAGGCCATTCGGCCTCCGTTTTGCTTGCCGTTTAAGCCGGCGTGCCTTATTTATCGTTCGGTCGATATCACATCTGTACTTCAAAGAGAATTACAAACGTTTTATTTCGTACTTTTTTTCGTACCCATAGACTACCTAACTGGTGTGAATTTGATTTCTTTGTACAAGGCCATTCGGCCTCCGTTTTGCTTGCCGTTTGCGCCGGCGTGCCTTATTTATCGTTCTGGTCGATATCACATCAGTACTTCAAAGAGAATTACAAACGTTTTTTTCGTACTTTTTTTCGTACCCATAGAGTACTTAACTGTGTGATTTTTGATTCCTTGTACAAGGCCATTCTGGCCTCCGTTTTTCTTTCCGTTTGCACCGGCGTGCCTTATTTATCGTTCTGGTCGATATCACATCAGTACTTCAAAGAGAATTACAAATATTTTTTTTCGTACTTTTTTTCGTACCCATAGAGTACTTAACTGTGTGATTTTTGATTCCTTGTACAAGGCCATTCTGGGCTCCGTTTTGCTTGTCGTTTGCGCCGGCGTGCCTTATTTATCGTTCTAGTCGATATCACATCAGTACTTCAAAGAGAATTACAAACATTTTTTTTCGTACTTTTTTCGTTCCGATAGAGTACTTAACTGTGTGATTTTTGATTCCTTGTACAAGGCCATTCTGGCCTCCGTTTTTCTTTCCGTTTGTACCGGCGTGCCTTATTTATCGTTCTGGTCGATAACACATCAGAACTTCAATGAGAATTACAAACGTTTTTTTTCGTACTTTTTTCCGTACCCATAGAGTACTTAACTGTGTGATTTTTGATTCCTTGTACAAGGTCATTCTGGCCTCCGTTTTGCTTGCCGTTTGCACCGGCGTGCCTTATTTATCGTTCTGGTCGATATCACATCAGTACTTCAAAGAGAATTACAAACATTTTTTTTTGTACTTTTTTTCGTACCCATAGAGTACTTAACTGTGTAATTTTTGATTCCTTGTACAAGGCCATTCGGGCCTCCGTTTTGCTTGCCGTTTGTGCCGGCGTGCCTTACTTATCGTTCTGGTCAATATCACATCAGTACTTCAAAAAGAATTACAAACGTTTTATTTCGTACTTTTTTTCGTACCCATAGACTACTAACTTGTGTGATATTTGATTCCTTGTACAAGGACATTCGGCCTCCGTTTTGCTTGCCGTTTCCGCCGGCGTGCCTTATTTATCGTATCGGTCGATATCACATCGGTACTTCAAAGAGAATTACAAACATTTTTTTTCGTACTTTTTTTCGTACCCATAGAGTACTTAACGTGTGATTTTTGATTCCTTGTACAAGGCCATTCGGCCTCCGTTTTTCTTTCCGTTTGCACCGGCGTGCCTTATTTATCGTTCGGTCGATATCACATCGGTACTTCAAAGAGAATTACAAATGTTTTTTTTCGTACTTTTTTTCGTACCCATAGAGTACTTAATCGTGTGATTTTTGATTCCTTGTACAAGGCCATTCGGCCTCCGTTTTGCTTGCCGTTTGCGCCGGCGTGCCTTATTTATCGTTCGGTCGATATCACATCGGTACTTCAAAGAGAATTACAAACGTTTTATTTCGTACTTTTTTTCGTACCCATAGACTACTAGCTAACCGTGTGATATTTGATTCCTTGTACAAGGACATTCGGCCTCCGTTTTGCTTGCCGTTTCCGCCGGCGTGCCTTATTTATCGTTCTGGTCGATATCAGATCAGTACTTCAAAGAGAATTACAAATATTTTTTTTCGTACTTTTTTTCGTACCCATAGATTACTTAACTGTGTGATTTTTGATTCCTTGTACAAGGCCATTCTGGCCTCCGTTTTTATTTCCGTTTGCACCGGCGTGCCTTATTTATCGTTCTGGTCGATATCACATCAGTACTTCAAAGAGAATTACAAATGTTTTTTTTCGTACTTTTTTTCGTACCCATAGAGTACTTAACTATGTGATTTTTGATTCCTTGTACAAGGCCATTCTGGCCTCCGTTTTGCTTGCCGTTTGCGCCGGCGTGCCTTATTTATTGTTCTGGTCGATATCACATCAGTACTTCAAAGAGAATTACAAACGTTTTATTTCGTACTTTTTTTCGTACCCATAGACAACCTAACTGTGTGATTTTTGATTCCTTGTACAAGGCCATTCTGGCCTCCGTTTTGCTTGCCGTTTGCGCCGGCGTGCCTTATTTATCGTTCTGGTCGATATCACATCAGTACTTCAAAGAGAATTACAAACGTTTTTTTCGTACCCATAGAGTACTTAACTATGTGATTTTTGATTCCTTGTACAAGGCCATTCTGGCCTCCGTTTTTCTTTCCGTTTGCACCGGCGTGCCTTATTTCTCGTTCTGGTCGATATCACATCAATACTTCAAAGAGAATTACAAATGTTTTTTTTCGTACTTTTTTTCGTACCCATAGAGTACTTAACTGTGTGATTTTTGATTCCTTGTACAAGGCCATTCTGGGCCTCCGTTTTGCTTGCCGTTTGCGCCGGCTTGCCTTATTTATCGTTCTGGTCGATATCACATCAGTACTTCAAAGAGAATTACAAACGTTTTATTTCGTACTTTTTTCGTACCCATAGACTACCTAACTGTGTGATATTTGATTCCTTGTACAAGGCCATTTTGGCCTCCGTTTTTCTTGCCGTTTGCGCC
Source organism: Gentiana straminea (assembly GCA_036785695.1). Taxonomy (NCBI): domain Eukaryota; kingdom Viridiplantae; phylum Streptophyta; class Magnoliopsida; order Gentianales; family Gentianaceae; genus Gentiana; species Gentiana straminea. The sequence goes on along the minus strand of JAVUPR010000154.1, from coordinate 255,914 downwards.
GGCATGCCTTATTTATCGTTCTGGTCGATATCACATCAGTACTTCAAAGAGAATTACAAACATTTTTTTTCGTACTTTTTTTCGTTCCCATAGAGTACTTAACTGTGTGATTTTTGATTCCTTGTACAAGGCCATTCTGGCCTCCGTTTTTCTTTCCGTTTGCACCGGCGTGCATCGTTCTGGTCGATATCACATCAGTACTTCAAAGAGAATTACAAATGTTTTTTTTCGTACTTTTTTTCATTCCCATAGAGTACTTAACTGTGTGATTTTTGATTCCTTGTACAAGGCCATTCCGGCCTCCGTTTTGCTTGCCGTTTGCGCCGGCGTGCCTTATTTATCATTCTGGTCGATAACACATCAGAACTTCAATGAGAATTACAAACGTTTTTTTTCGTACTTTTTTTCGTACCCATAGAGTACTTAACGTGTGATTTTTGATTCCTTGTACAAGGCCATTCTGGCCTCCGTTTTGCTTGCCGTTTGTGCCGGCGTGCCTTATTTATCGTTCTGGTCGATATCACATCAGTAATTCAAAGAGAATTGCAAACTTTTTTTCGTACCCATAGAGTACTTAACTGTGTGATATTTGATTCCTTGTACAAGGCCATTCTGGCCTCCGTTTTGCTTGCCGTTTGCGCCGGCGTGCCTTATTTATCGTTCTGGTCGATATCACATCAGTACTTCAAAGAGAATTACAAACGTTTTATTTCGTACTTTTGTTCGTACCCATAGACTACCTAACTGTGTGATATTTGATTCCTTGTACAAGGCCATTCTGGCCTCCGTTTTGCTAGCCGTTTGCGCCGGCGTGCCTTATTTATTGTTCTGGTCAATATCACATCAGTACTTCAAAGAGAATTTCAAACATTTTTTTTCGTACTTTTTTTTCGTACCCATAGAGTACTTAACTGTGTGATTTTTGATTCCTTGTACAAGGCCATTCTGGCCTCCGTTTTTTTTTCCGTTTGCACCGGCGTGCCTTATTTATCGTTCTGGTCGATATCACATCAGTACTTCAAAGAGAATTACAAATGTTTTTTTTCGTACTTTTTTTCGTACCCATAGAGTACTTAATTGTGTGATTTTTGATTCCTTGTACAAGGCCATTCTGGCCTCCGTTTTGCTTGCCGTTTGCGCCGGCGTGCCTTATTTATCGTTCTGGTCGATATCACATCAGTACTTCAAAGAGAATTACAAACGTTTTATTTCGTACTTTTTTTCGTACCCATAGACTACCTAACTGTGTGATATTTGATTCCTTGTACAAGGCCATTCTGGCCTCCGTTTTGCTTGCCGTTTGCGCCGGCGTGCCTTATTTATTGTTCGGTCAATATCACATCGGTACTTCAAAGAGAATTACAAACATTTTTTTTCGTACTTTTTTTCATACCCATAGAGTACTTAACTGTGTGATTTTTGATTCCTTGTACAAGGCCATTCTGGCCTCCGTTTTTCTTTCCGTTTGCACCGGCGTGCCTTATTTATCGTTCTGGTCGATATCACATCAGTACTTCAAAGAGAATTACAAATGTTTTTTTTCGTACTTTTTTTTCGTACCCATAGAGTACTTAACTGTGTGATTTTTGATTCCTTGTACAAGGCCATTCTGGCCTCCGTTTTGCTTGCCGTTTGCGCCGGCGTGCCTTATTTATCGTTATGGTCGATATCACATCAGTACTTCAAAGAGAATTACAAACGTTTTATTTCGTACTTTTTTTCGTACCCATAGACTACTAACGTGTGATATTTGATTCCTTGTACAAGGCGATTCTGGCCTCCGTTTTGCTTGCCTTGTACAAGGTCATTCTTTTTTAACTGTGTGATTTTTATCGTTCTGGTCGATAGCACATCAGTACTTTAAAGATAATTACCATCGTTTTTTTTCGTACTTATTTTTGTACCCAAAGAGTACTTAATGGTGTGATTCTGGCCTCCGTTTTGCTTGCCGTTTGCGCCGGCGTGCCTTATTTATCATTCTGGTCGATATCACATTAGTACTTCAAAGAGAATTACAAACGTTTTTTTCGTAACTTTTTTTGTACCTATAGAGTACTTAACGGTGTGAATTTTGATTCTTTGTACAAGGCCATTCTGGCCTCCGTTTTGCTTGCCGTTTGCGCCGGCGTACCTTATTTATCGTTCTGGTCGATACCACATCAGTACTTCAAAGATAATTACAAAGGTTTTTTTTCGTACTTTTTTTCGTACCCATAGAGTACATAACGTGTGATTTTGGATTCCTTGTACAAGGCCATTCGTCCTCCGTTTTGCTTGCCGTTTGCGCCGGCGTACCTTATTTATCGTTCTGGTCGATATCACATCAGTACTTCAAAGTGAATTACAAACGTTTTTTTTCGTACTTATTTTTGTACCCATAGAGTACTTAACGGTGTGATTCTGGCTTCCGTTTTGTTCCCGTTTGCGCCGGCGTGCCTTATTTATCGTTCTGGTCAATATCACATCAGTACTACAATGAGAATTACAAACATTTTTTTCGTACTCTTTTTTGTACCGTGTGATTTTTGATTCCTTGTACAAGGCCATTCTGACCTCCGCTTTGCTTGCCGTTTGCGCCGGCGTACCGTATTTATCGTTCTGGTCGATATCACATCAGTACTTCAAAGAGAATTACAAACGTTTTTTTCGTACCTATAGAGTACTTAACTGTGTGATTTTTGATTCCTTGTACAAGGCCATTCTGGCCTCCGTTTTGCTTGCCATTTCCGCCGGCGTGCCTTATTTATCGTTCTGGTCGATATCACATCAGTACTTCAAAGAGAATTACAAACGTTTTTTTTCGTACTCTTTTTTGTACCCATAGAGTACTTAACGGTGTGATTTTTGATTCCTTGTGCAAGGCCATTCTGGCCTCTATTTTGCTTGCCGTTTGCGACGGCGTGCCTTATTTATCGTTCTGGCCGATATCACATCAGTACTTCAAAGAGACTAACAAATGTTTTTTTTCGTACTTTTTTTCGTAACCATAGAGTACTTAACTGTGTGATTTTTGATTCCTTGTACAAGGCCATTCTGGCCTCCGTTTTGCTTGCCGTTTGCGCCGGCGTACCTTAATTATTGTTTTCGTCGATACCACATCAATACTTCAAAGAGAATTACAAGCGTTTTTTTTCGTACTTTTTTTCGTACCCATAGAGTACTTAACTGTGTGATTTTTGATTTCTTGTACAAGGAAATTCGGCCCTCCATTTTGCTTGCCGTTTGCACCGGCGTGCCTTATTTATCGTTCTGGTCGATATCACATCGGTACTTCAAAGAGAATTACAAACTTTTTTTTTTTCATACTTTGTTTTGTACCCATAGAGTACTTAACGGTGTGATTTTTGATTCCTTGTACAAGGCCATTCTGACCTCCGTTTTGCTTGCCGTTTGCGCCGGCGTACCTTATTTATCGTTCTGGTCAATACCACATTAGTACTTCAAAGAGAATTACAAACTTTTTTTCGTACTCTTTTTTGTACCCATAGAGTACTTAACGGTGTGATTTTTGATTCCTTGTACAAGGCCATTCTAGCCTCTATTTTGCTTGCCGTTTGCGACGGCGTGCCTTATTTATCGTTACGGTCGATAACACATCGGTACTTCAAAGAGAATTTCAAACGTTTTTTTATCGTACTTTTTTTCGTATCCATAGAGTACTTACCTATGTGATTTTTGATTCCTTGTACAAGGACATTCGGCCTCTGTTTTGCTTGCCGTTTGCGCGGCGTGCCTTATTTATCGTTCTAGTCGATATCACATCAGTACTTCAAAGAGAATTACAAACGTTTTTTTTCATACTTTTTTTCATACCCATAGAGTACTTAACTGTGTGATTTTTGATTCCTTGTACAAGGCCATTCTGGCCTCCGTTTTGCTTGCCGTTTGCGCCGGCATGCCTTATTTATCGTTCTGGTCGATATCACATCAGTACTTCAAAGAGAATTACAAACATTTTTTTTCGTACTTTTTTTCGTTCCCATAGAGTACTTAACTGTGTGATTTTTGATTCCTTGTACAAGGCCATTCTGGCCTCCGTTTTTCTTTCCGTTTGCACCGGCGTGCATCGTTCTGGTCGATATCACATCAGTACTTCAAAGAGAATTACAAATGTTTTTTTTCGTACTTTTTTTCATTCCCATAGAGTACTTAACTGTGTGATTTTTGATTCCTTGTACAAGGCCATTCCGGCCTCCGTTTTGCTTGCCGTTTGCGCCGGCGTGCCTTATTTATCATTCTGGTCGATAACACATCAGAACTTCAATGAGAATTACAAACGTTTTTTTTCGTACTTTTTTTCGTACCCATAGAGTACTTAACTGTGTGATTTTTGATTCCTTGTACAAGGCCATTCAAGCCTCCGTTTTGCTTGCCGTTTGTGCCGGCGTGCCTTATTTATCGTTCTGGTCGATATCACATCAGTAATTCAAAGAGAATTGCAAACTTTTTTTCGTACCCATAGAGTACTTAACAGTGTGATATTTGATTCCTTGTACAAGGCCATTCTGGCCTCCGTTTTGCTTGCCGTTTGCGCCGGCGTGCCTTATTTATCGTTCGGTCGATATCACATCGGTACTTCAAAGAGAATTACAAACGTTTTATTTCGTACTTTTGTTCGTACCCATAGACTACTAACGTGTGATATTTGATTCCTTGTACAAGGCCATTCGGCCTCCGTTTTGCTAGCCGTTTGCGCCGGCGTGCCTTATTTATTGTTCGGTCAATATCACATCAGTACTTCAAAGAGAATTTCAAACATTTTTTTTCGTACTTTTTTTTTCGTACCCATAGAGTACTTAACTGTGTGATTTTTGATTCCTTGTACAAGGCCATTCTGGCCTCCGTTTTTCGGCGTGCCTTATTTATCGTTCTGGTCGATATCACATCAGTACTTCAAAGAGAATTACAAATGTTTTTTTTCGTACTTTTTTTCGTACCCATAGAGTACTTAATTGTGTGATTTTTGATTCCTTGTACAAGGCCATTCTGGCCTCCGTTTTGCTTGCCGTTTGCGCCGGCGTGCCTTATTTATCGTTCGGTCGATATCACATCAGTACTTCAAAGAGAATTACAAACGTTTTATTTCGTACTTTTTTTCGTACCCATAGACTACCTAACTGTGTGATATTTGATTCCTTGTACAAGGCCATTCTGGCCTCCGTTTTGCTTGCCGTTTGCGCCGGCGTGCCTTATTTATTGTTCTGGTCAATATCACATCAGTACTTCAAAGAGAATTACAAACATTTTTTTTCGTACTTTTTTTCATACCCATAGAGTACTTAACTGTGTGATTTTTGATTCCTTGTACAAGGCCATTCTGGCCTCCGTTTTTCTTTCCGTTTGCACCGGCGTGCCTTATTTATCGTTCTGGTCGATATGACATCAGTACTTCAAAGAGAATTACAAATGTTTTTTTTCGTACTTTTTTTCGTACCCATAGAGTACTTAACTGTGTGATTTTTGATTCCTTGTACAAGGCCATTCTGGCCTCCGTTTTGCTTGCCGTTTGCGCCGGCGTGCCTTATTTATCGTTCTGGTCGATATCACATCAGTACTTCAAAGAGAATTACAAACGTTTTATTTCGTACTTTTTTTCGTACCCATAGACTACCTAACTGTGTGATATTTGATTCCTTGTACAAGGCGATTCTGGCCTCCGTTTTGCTTGCCTTGTACAAGGTCATTCTTTTTTAACTGTGTGATTTTTATCGTTCTGGTCGATAGCACATCAGTACTTTAAAGATAATTACCATCGTTTTTTTTTCGTACTTATTTTTGTACCCAAAGAGTACTTAATGGTGTGATTCTGGCCTCCGTTTTGCTTGCCGTTTGCGCCGGCGTGCCTTATTTATCATTCTGGTCGATATCACATTAGTACTTCAAAGAGAATTACAAACGTTTTTTTCGTAACTTTTTTTGTACCTATAGAGTACTTAACGGTGTGAATTTTGATTCTTTGTACAAGGCCATTCTGGCCTCCGTTTTGCTTGCCGTTTGCGCCGGCGTACCTTATTTATCGTTCTGGTCGATACCACATCAGTACTTCAAAGATAATTACAAAGGTTTTTTTTCGTACTTTTTTTCGTACCCATAGAGTACATAACTGTGTGATTTTGGATTCCTTGTACAAGGCCATTCTGTCCTCCGTTTTGCTTGCCGTTTGCGCCGGCGTACCTTATTTATCGTTCGGTCGATATCACATCGGTACTTCAAAGTGAATTACAAACGTTTTTTTTCGTACTTATTTTTGTACCCATAGAGTACTTAACGGTGTGATTACGCTTCCGTTTTGTTCCCGTTTGCGCCGGCGTGCCTTATTTATCGTTCGGTCAATATCACATCGATACTACAATGAGAATTACAAACATTTTTTTCGTACTCTTTTTTGTACCGTGTGATTTTTGATTCCTTGTACAAGGCCATTCGACCTCCGCTTTGCTTGCCGTTTGCGCCGGCGTACCGTATTTATCGTTACGGTCGATATCACATCGGTACTTCAAAGAGAATTACAAACGTTTTTTTCGTACCTATAGAGTACTTAACGTGTGATTTTTGATTCCTTGTACAAGGCCATTCTGGCCTCCGTTTTGCTTGCCATTTCCGCCGGCGTGCCTTATTTATCGTTCTGGTCGATATCACATCGGTACTTCAAAGAGAATTACAAACGTTTTTTTTCGTACTCTTTTTTGTACCCATAGAGTACTTAACGGTGTGATTTTTGATTCCTTGTGCAAGGCCATTCTGGCCTCTATTTTGCTTGCCGTTTGCGACGGCGTGCCTTATTTATCGTTCTGGCCGATATCACATCAGTACTTCAAAGAGACTAACAAATGTTTTTTTTCGTACTTTTTTTCGTAACCATAGAGTACTTAACGTGTGATTTTTGATTCCTTGTACAAGGCCATTCGGCCTCCGTTTTGCTTGCCGTTTGCGCCGGCGTACCTTAATTATTGTTTTCGTCGATACCACATCAATACTTCAAAGAGAATTACAAGCGTTTTTTTTCGTACTTTTTTTCGTACCCATAGAGTACTTAACTGTGTGATTTTTGATTTCTTGTACAAGGAAATTCGGCCCTCCATTTTGCTTGCCGTTTGCACCGGCGTGCCTTATTTATCGTTCTGGTCGATATCACATCAGTACTTCAAAGAGAATTACAAACTTTTTTTTTTCATACTTTGTTTTGTACCCATAGAGTACTTAACGGTGTGATTTTTGATTCCTTGTACAAGGCCATTCTGACCTCCGTTTTGCTTGCCGTTTGCGCCGGCGTACCTTATTTATCGTTCTGGTCAATACCACATTAGTACTTCAAAGAGAATTACAAACTTTTTTTCGTACTCTTTTTTGTACCCATAGAGTACTTAACGGTGTGATTTTTGATTCCTTGTACAAGGCCATTCTAGCCTCTATTTTGCTTGCCGTTTGCGACGGCGTGCCTTATTTATCGTTCTGGTCGATAACACATCAGTACTTCAAAGAGAATTTCAAACGTTTTTTTATCGTACTTTTTTTCGTATCCATAGAGTACTTACCTATGTGATTTTTGATTCCTTGTACAAGGACATTCTGGCCTCTGTTTTGCTTGCCGTTTGCGCGGGCGTGCCTTATTTATCGTTCTAGTCGATATCACATCAGTACTTCAAAGAGAATTACAAACGTTTTTTTTCATACCCATAGAGTACTTAACTGTGTGATTTTTGATTCCTTGTACAAGGCCATTCTGGCCTCCGTTTTGCTTGCCGTTTGCGCCGGCATGCCTTATTTATCGTTTTGGTCGATAGCACATCAGTACTTCGAAGAGAATTACAAACGTTTTTTTCGTACTCTTTTTTGTACCCATAGAGTACTTAACGGAGTGATTTTTGATTCCTTGTACAAGGCCTTTCTGGCCTCCGTTTTACTTGCCGTTTGCGCCGGCGTGCCTTATTTATCGTTCTGGTCGATATCACATCAGTACTTCAAAGAGAATTACAAATGTTTTTTTTCGTACTTATTTTTGTACCCATAGAGTACTTAATGGTGTGATTCCGGCCTTCGTTTTGCTTTCTGTTTGCGCCGGCGTGCCTTATTTATCGTTATGGTCGATATCACATCAGTACTTCAAAGATAATTGCAAACATTTTTTTTCGTACTTATTTTTGTACCCATAGAGTACTTAACGGTGTGATTCTGGCCTCCGTTTTGCTTACCGTTTGCGCCGGCGTGCCTTATTTATGGTTCTGGTCAATATCACATCAGTACTTCAAAGAGAATTACAAACGTTTTTTTCGTAACTTTTTTTGTACCCATAGAGTTCTTAACGGTGTGAATTTTGATTCCTTGTACAAGGCCATTCTGGCCTCCGTTTTGCTTGCCGTTTGCGCCGGCGTACCTTATTTATCGTTTTGGTCGATACCACATCAAGACTTCAAAGAGAATTACAAACGTTTTTTTCGTACTTTTTTTCGTACCCATAGAGTACTTAACTGTGTGATTTTTCATTCCTTGTACAAGGCAATTCGGGCCTCCGTTTTGCTTGCCGTTTGCACCGGCGTGCCTTATTTATCGTTCTGGTCGATATCACATCAGTACTTCAAAGAGAATTACAAACGTTTTTTTCGTACTTTTTTTCGTACCCATAGACTACCTAACTGTGTGATATTTGATTCCTTGTACAAGGCCATTCTAGCCTCCGTTTTGCTTGCCGTTTGCGCCGGCGTGCCTTATTTATCGTTCTGGTCGATATCACAACAGTACTTCAAAGAGAATTACAAACATTTTTTTTCGTACTTTTTTTGTACCCATAGAGTGGCCATTCTGGCCTCCGTTTTTCTTTCCATTTGCACCGGCGTGCCTTATTTATCGTTCTGGTCGATATCACATCGATACTTCCAAGAGAATTACAAATGTTTTTTTTCGTACTTCATTTCGTACCCATAGAGTACTTAACTCGTGTGATTTTTGATTCCTTGTACAAGGCCATTCGGCCTCCGTTTTGCTTGCCGTTTGCGCCAGCGTGCCTTATTTATCGTTCGGTCGATATCACATCGGTACTTCAAAGAGAATTACAAACGTTTTTTTTCGTACTCTTTTTCGTACCCATAGAGTACTTAACGGAGTGATTTCTGATTCGTTGTACAAGGCCATTATGGCCTCCGTTTTGTTTTCCGTTTTCGCCGGCGTGTCTTATTTATCGTTCTGGTTGATAATGTTGGAAAGGTGTCCTAAACCCAATCGGGTCGGACCGGATCCGACCGGGTCGGGTCATTTACAGTCTATTTAGTTCATGTAATAACTTTATTATGATTAATAAAAGCACTTATGTTATTATATATTGTTTGTCTTCATATTATTTGTTGTATATATATAGTAACGTCCCTAGTATCAATCTGTGATAGAGAAACCATGATAGTGATTATGGTTGATGAGATCTCTAATCACTATAACAAGGTTGGTACTTAAATGTCTCTAGTCTTACATATTATCAAATGGGACATTGATAGTATAATCGACTAGCACGTATTGGATGTCTTCTATCTTTTAGAAGGTAGGGATAGATCTCGTCTATCGAAGTGTAGAGACACTTGGACTGTACGTGGACGTGTATTAGAGAATGCGTACGTTAGACTGACCCACTTACATTAAGTGTCACACTATGTGGCGGTTGTGTAATTATCCTTTTTGACCGGAGTCTTCATGGCATCACGGTGTGGATTGTCATGCTTTGACACTATTGAGATTTCTCCTAACCACGGGGCGATCATGCGGTAGTGATTGGGTATGATATTGAAGCATGCGGAGTATACATGATTGGTCGTCCGGGAATCGCGTATCCTATGATTGGGATTGAATATCCGAAATGGCCTTCTTATAAGGAATGTCTAGCTCTCGAGAATCTTTGCAAAGTGGGAGTAAATGTGTTATTCCGAGAGAGCATGATATCCAGATTATAAGATACGATCGTCAATGTATTGACACTCGAGATACGATCGTATGGATATTATTATAGCGATAGGATTGTAAGTTACACGGTAATCGCTTCACATGAAAGGTAGTAGTCATTGCTTTTGACTCTTCCGATAATTGGGGGTCACGGTGTGTTGCTAGACGCTATCCCGTGATCGTTAGGTATAAAGGGCATTTTGGTAAATTGCACTTTGTGTCTACGGCCAACATATTCGGAAGCCTATCGGGTCACACACATATGAACATCGAGTCGGATTAAAATGCGGTTATAGTTGATAACCAAATAAGGAAAGTTTATCTCTAGACTATAAAGGTTATAGTGGTAAATTAATATGGTGGTATTTATTTATTATGAATAAATAAAATACAAGATATTAATTATATATATAAATTAGATTAATTAAAGAATATTCCGGAAGCCAATTAATTGGCATATGGGGCGCCACTTTTGAGTGTACAAGATACACTTGGATTGTGCACTTTAATTAATAAGATTACCATAATATTAATATGAGATATTAATTGATTTTGAAAAATAGATTTATGGTAATAAGATAATTATAATCAATATAAGATATTGGCAAAATAAATTATAATTAAAGAGATAAATCAATCTAGAAGATTTTCTTTATTTTATTGGAAAAAGGTTTTCTTCTCCTCCACACCATATGGGGCGCCCCAACCACTATATATAGGAGGTGGGTGTCAAGCTCTTTTGTACAACACAATTGCAAGAGTTCATAATTCTTGTGTAAAATAGAGAGCTCCCCATAGTGAGTTTGTGAGGGAAGAAAAGGTCCGGTCTAGCACCGGAGTTTTTCCGATAGCAATCCAAGGAGGATTCCGGCGAGGGGTTCGTGTGGATTAGCGATAGAGGCCGGACGCGTGGACGGCTTGCGCATTGAACTACTCTCCGTTGGCGGTCAAAGCGACGATCTTGTAGATCATCCAAGGTATAACCGTCAAACTACTTAACGTGTTTATTGCATTAAACGAAGAACGATCTAGAAAAGGAAATCAAAATTTTAAATTCCGCCGCGTTAAACTAGTGATTTCCTAACGGGTATCGAGACGGACTTCGAGCTTAAGCAATAAGCATAAATTAATTGCGTAGTATTTAATCGATAGATGCAAGATTTAAATCACGAAACGTTAAAACAAAAAAAAAAATTAGGGTTCATGGGGGTCGGCCGACTGGCGGCGCCCCCATCCCTCGGCGGCGGCGGCGGCGGCGGTGGCCTTCGGGCTGCCGTCCGTCGGCTCTCCTCTTCCATTGGGGGAGATCAACCCTTTTTGTTTTGTGATATTTTATTGTGCATAGATATCTCGTTTGTTTAGTTGTGTCATATGGCCAACCAATGGTTCAAATAGTTTGGACCATTGGGAAACCATATGGGACATTGGCCTTTCCAAATTTTGATTTGGAATAGGCCTAGCCCCTTTCCAAATATTTGATTTGGAATAGGCCTAGGCCTAGGCCACTTCCAAAATTTTGATTTTGGAAAGTGGCCAGGCCTAAACCAAAATTATTTGGCCTTTCCAAATATTTGATTTGGAATAGGCCTAGGCCCTTTCCAAATATTTGATTTGGAATAGGCCTAGGCCTAGGCCACTTCCGAAATTTTGATTTTGGAAAGTGGCCAGGCCTAGACCAAAATAATTTGGCCTTTCCAAATATTTGATTTGGAGTAGGCCTAGGCCCTTTCCAAATATTTGATTTGGAATAGGCCTAGGCCTAGGCCACTTCCAAAATTTTGATTTTGGAAAGTGGCCAGACCTAAGCTAAATTTAGTATTGGAAATGAAACAAATAGGAGACTTTATAATTTTAATTTTATTTTGAATAGTTCAAATTTAATTAAAATTGAAATCGATTTAAAATTAAATGTTAATTTTAATTTTCGGTTAAGTCATATAATTAATTAAAAGTTATTTAATTATTTGACGTGATAAAATAAAGACGCATGAGTAGTAGTAGTTAAAATTAGAATTTAATCTTTTTCATAAGATAAAATTGTATGGATTAGATGAGTAGATATAATGTGATTATATGGACCCCGATTGATCATGGACTCGACCAATAGGATAGATGGGAATGTTTTCTTTATGTTGGTTTTGAAAAATTGTCCTAGGCCGTTATGAAGAACGTGACCTAGTTTACTTTTTGCATTTATCCCATTCCCTGAGTTCCCCCCCCGTGTGCGGCGGGTGTAATTATTAATTATGTAACAAGAATGGAGCAAGAAGTTCGAGACCAAAGAGAAATAAAGAACCCATTGGCGTACGGCAATAAAGATCTGTTGGAGGTTGCGATACCCTTAGTTTGTGACCCGCGGTTTCGTCGGTTGTATTCGAAACCGCACCTAGAAAAGTCCATGATCATACCGGTTATTTTATGCGCGGAATGTTGTGTATGTTTTACTTTATATGATATCGTAGTAATATGCACATAGTAGATGAGACCATAATTAAACCAAATTAATTAAGTGAATTAATTAAAATTATTCCCACGCCAAAAATCGAGCCAAAATTGTCTCCCAATATTATAATGACGGTGAAGAGCCCTTGTTCGGATCCAACCGATCGGCCCTCGTCGGGAGTTGACCTACCACGGGTATATCGTTATTATTGAGATATGATCGTTACGAGATCTCATGAATATTGGGTTGCGACTCGACCGGAATCTTGCGGTGATTGGCCCTCGTCGGGACCGTCGATTTTAGAGACAAGGGGTTGGCTATCACATAGAGATGTGAAACGTCAAAGAGTTGACTAGTCAACCACCGGGAGTCGCATGCGATGCGACCGGCAAGAGTATCTACCCGTCGAAATTATCTCGGTTGATCGGCCCTCGTCGGGAATCGAGGTAACTAGATGGGATCCCGACCACTAAAGAATTAATTAAATTCTTGAAAGTCAATAGGGAATAGTTGGCTAGTGGGAGAAAAAACCTTAGAAAATTTAAGTGCAAATTTAGGGTTTTTATACATGAGCTTTTACTTATTCTATCTTTTATTTATTGTTGTAGAAAATGTCAAACAAATTGAACCTTCGTTTTATCATCGATAACAAGCTTGACGAAACTAATTTTCTCGATTGGGAAAGAAACCTCAAAATCGTTTTGAGGCACGAGAAGATTGGCTATGTCTTGGACGAGGCCCTACCTGAAAAGCCCGCTGAGGGTTCGGCTCGCGTATGTTGTCGAGAAGTACAACAAGCACTGTTCTGACAGTCCTGATGCTACATGTATCATGCTTGCTTCTATGACACCGGAACTGCAGAAACAGCATGAGTCTATGGACGCCTACTCTATCATGGTACACCGAAGGAACTTTACGCTTCTCGCCCGCACCGAGAGGTACGAGGTCTCGAAGGCCCCGTTTAGTTGTAAGATGGCATCCGGGACTGCTGTGGGGTCACACGTGCTTAAAATGATCGGGTACATAGAGAGGCTTGGGAAGCTGGGCCACAAGTTGGAACGAGAGTTGAGTATTGACTTGATTCTCGCAATCTCTACCGACTCATTCTCGCAGTTTGTGATGAACTATCACATGAACAAGATAGATTGCTCCCTAGCGGAGTTATTGAACATGTTGAAAACTGCTGAGGGCACTGTAGGGAAGGGAAAGCAAGTGTTGCTGGTCACTTCAAGTAAGGGCAAGGCAAAAGCCCAGAAAAAGTCCAAGAAGGCGAAGGCTGCACCTAAGCCAACGCCTAAGATAGCAAAAGACAAATCCAAGGATGCTTGCTTCCATTGCGGTGAGACCGGACATTGGAGGAGAAACTGCAAGGGCTTCTTGAGTACCAAGAAGAAGCATACTGATGCTTCGACTTCAGGTATATTTATGATTGAGATCAACATTACTTCTTCTAAGTCTAACCCACTGGGTATTAGATACTGGTTGTGGTTCTCATATTTGTACGAATATGCAGGCACTAAGAAGAACTAGAGATCCGAGGAAAGGAGAGGTGGACCTACGCGTTGGAAATGGAGCAAGTGTTCTTTGCGCGGCCGTAGGAGTTTATTTTCTTTCATTGCCCGGTGGGCTAGTACTAGAACTCAATAAGCTGTTATTTTGTTCCCGCTCTTACGAAGAGCATTATTTCTATTTCGCATTAGATGTTGATGGATTTTCTTTTACGTTTGAGAATAAATGTTGTTCTTTTTCACGTGATGGAATCTTTTATGGTACTGGCATACTTAGCAATGGTCTCTACATATTAGATATGAATGTTGACGTACTTAATATAAATAACAAGAAAGCCAAAACAAATGACTTGAATGAATCCTACTTGTGGCATTGTAGACTTGGCCATATAAATAAGAATCGCATTTCCAAACTCCATAAAGATGGAATGTTGGATCAATTCGATTACGAATCGTTTGATACATGCGAAGCTTGTTTACTTGGCAAGATGACAAAGTCACCTTTTAGTGGCAAAGGGATAAGATCCAATGAATTGCTTGAGCTCATACATACCGATGTGTGTGGCCCAATGTCGATTCAAGCCAAAGGAGGATACTCTTATTTTATCACTTTCACGATGACCATTCTCGCTATGGTTATATATACTTAATGAAGTACAAGTCCGAAGCCTTCGAAAAGTTCAAAGAATTCGAAGCGAAGTGGAGAAACAAATTTGGGTAAAGAAATCAAAACACTTCGATCCGATCGAGGTGGAGAATACCTAGATGGAGAGTTTCAAAGTTATTTAAAGGAGAATGGGATTCTACTGAATGGACCCCTCCAGGGACGCCTCAAATGAATGGCATTTCTGAGAGGAGGAACCGTACTTTGTTAGACATGGTACGATCCATGATGAGCTACGCAGTTCTTCCAAAATCGTTTTGGGGGTACGCTCTAGAAACCGCATCCTATACACTGAACCGAGTTCCATCAAAGACGGTTGAATCCACACCATACGAGGTATGGCATAAGAGGAAACCGAGTCTAGCCTATCTTAAACCTTGGGGTTGTCCGACTTATGTGAAGAGGATGATGCCCGATAAATTAGAAGCTAGATCGACAAATGTCTATTTGTGGGTTATCCTAGAGAAACTAGAGGATACCAATTTTACCATCCCGAGGAACAAAAGGTTTTTGTTGCCGGATCGGCCACTTTCTACGGAGAAAGAGTTTATTCGGATAGGGTCGGTGGGAGTAAAATTGATCTTGAAGAAATTCGAGAACCACTTACGGATAATAGTCGGTTGATGGAAGTAGAGGACTTGCCACACATAGATGTGACACCGGCCTCTACCGTGGACACACTAGCACCTCGAAGATCCACCAGGGAACGCCGTGAACCTGAAAGGTACACAGGCGTGTATCTCATGGAAGATGAGGACCCTAGAACTTATGAGGAAGTGCTATTAAGGCATGACAAAGAGAAATGGCTAGAAGCCATGAATTCTGAAATGGAATCCATGAAAGACAACCAAGTTTGGAACTTAGTTGATCCACCTGAGGGAATAGTTCCCATAGGGTGTAAATGGGTCTTTAAGAGAAAGACCGACATGGACGGTAACGTGACCACCTACAAGGCTAGGTTGGTGGCAAAAGGTTATAAGCAAAGACAAGGAGTTGACTATGATGAAACCTTCTCGCCCGTTGCCATGTTAAAATCCATTAGAATTTTGCTTGCTATTGCGGCATACCATGATTACGAAATGCGCGGATGGATGTGAAAACAGGCTTTCCTTAACGGGAACTGTCGAGGAAGTGTATATGACACGGCCGAGGGTTTCACAACCAATGACGCCAGGATGGTGTGTAAACCGCAAAGATCCATTTATGGACTAAAGCAAGCTTCTCGGAGTTGGAATCTTCGCTTTGATGAGATAATCAAACGAGTTTGATTTCATCAAGAACGAAGATGAGCCCCGTGTTTACAAGAAGGTTAGTGGGAGTGCCATTGTGTTCTTAGTGCTTTATGTGGATGACATACTCGCTCATAGGAAATGATGTGCCTATGTTACAATCAAAAAGCTTGGTTATCCAAGAACTTCTCAATGAAGGACTTGGGTGAGGCACCTATATTCGGGAATAAAGATCTATAGAGATAGATCCAAAAGGTTGCTTGGTCCGTCACAATCCACCTATATAGACAAGATGTTTGAAGAGATTCGGCATGGAGCGATCCAAGAAAGGATTGCTGCCCATGTCACATGGGGTCTACCTCGTCAAAGGGAATGAGTCCTAAGACGAGAGGAGGAAAGGGCACAAATGAGTAGAGTCCCTTATGCTTCGGCAATCGGGTCTATCATGTATGCCATGTTATGCACAAGACCGGACGTCTCGTACCCTCTTAGTATGACTAGTAGGTACCGGTCAATCCAGGTGATGGTCACCGGATTGCTTTGTCAAGAATATCCTTAAGTACTTGAGACGTACTAGGGATATGTTCCCGGTTTTCGGGAATGATGATTTAGTATTACGAGGTTACACGGATGCCGGTTTCCAAGCGACAAGGATGACTTTAAGTCACAATGGGATTTGTTTTCACGCTTAACGGCGGAGCAAGTGAGCCGGAAGAGTTCCAAGCGGGAGACTACCGCAGATTCTACAACGGAAGCCGAATACATAGCAGCCTCGGAGGCGGCAAAGGAAGCAAGCTTGGATGAAGAAGTTCATTACCGAACTTGGTGTGGTTCCCTCCATCAAGGTCCAAGTACCTGCGTACGTGATAATAATGGAGCGATATCTCGATCAAAGGAACCAAGGTCTCATCGAAGTCCAAACATGTGCTACGGCGCTATCACTTGATTAGAGAGATAGTAGATAGAGGAGATGTAAAGATAGAGAAAGTCCACACGGATGATAACATAGCCGATCCGTTAACCAAGGCATTGTCTCAAGCTAAGCATGAGAAACATGTTCACTTGCACGGGCTTAGGCATATGGGTGATTGGCTTTAGGCCAAGTGGGAGATTGTTGGAAAGGTGTCCTAAACCCAATCGGGTCGGACCGGATCCGACCGGGTCGGGTCATTTACGATCTATTTAGTTCATGTAATAACTTTATTATGATTAATAAAAGCACTTATGTTATTATATATTGTTTGTCTTCATATTATTTGTTGTATATATATAGTAACGTCCCTAGTATCAATCATGTGATAGAGAAACCATGATAGTGATTATGGTTGATGAGATCTCTAATCACTATAACAAGGTTGGTACTTAAATGTCTCTAGTCTTACATATTATCAAATGGGACATTGATAGTATAATCGACTAGCACGTATTGGATGTCTTCTATCTTTTAGAAGGTAGGGATAGATCTCGTCTATCGAAGTGTAGAGACACTTGGACTGTACGTGGACGTGTATTAGAGAATGCGTACGTTAGACTGACCCACTTACATTAAGTGTCACACTATGTGGCGGTTGTGTAATTATCCTTTTTGACCGGAGTCTTCATGGCATCACGGTGTGGATTGTCATGCTTTGACACTATTGAGATTTCTCCTAACCACGGGGCGATCATGCGGTAGTGATTGGGTATGATATTGAAGCATGCGGAGTATACATGATTGGTCGTCCGGGAATCGCGTATCCTATGATTGGGATTGAATATCCGAAATGGCCTTCTTATAAGGAATGTCTAGCTCTCGAGAATCTTTGCAAAGTGGGAGTAAATGTGTTATTCCGAGAGAGCATGATATCCGATTATAAGATACGATCGTCAATGTATTGACACTCGAGATACGATCGTATGGATATTATTATAGCGATAGGATTGTAAGTTACACGGTAATCGCTTCACATGAAAGGTAGTAGTCATTGCTTTTGACTCTTCCGATAATTGGGGGTCACGGTGTGTTGCTAGACGCTATCCCGTGATCGTTAGGTATAAAGGGCATTTTGGTAAATTGCACTTTGTGTCTACGGCCAACATATTCGGAAGCCTATCGGGTCACACACATATGAACATCGAGTCGGATTAAAATGCGGTTATAGTTGATAACCAAATAAGGAAAGTTTATCTCTAGACTATAAAGGTTATAGTGGTAAATTAATATGGTGGTATTTATTTATTATGAATAAATAAAATACAAGATATTAATTATATATATAAATTAGATTAATTAAAGAATATTCCGGAAGCCAATTAATTGGCATATGGGGCGCCACTTTTGAGTGTACAAGATACACTTGGATTGTGCACTTTAATTAATAAGATTACCATAATATTAATATGAGATACTAATTGATTTTGAAAAATAGATTTATGGTAATAAGATAATTATAATCAATATAAGATATTGGCAAAATAAATTATAATTAAAGAGATAAATCAATCTAGAAGATTTTCTTTATTTTATTGGAAAAAGGTTTTCTTCTCCTCCACACCATATGGGGCGCCCCAACCACTATATATAGGAGGTGGGTGTCAAGCTCTTTTGTACAACACAATTGCAAGAGTTCATAATTCTTGTGTAAAATAGAGAGCTCCCCATAGTGAGTTTGTGAGGGAAGAAAAGGTCCGGTCTAGCACCGGAGTTTTTCCGATAGCAATCCAAGGAGGATTCCGGCGAGGGGTTCGTGTGGATTAGCGATAGAGGCCGGACGCGTGGACGGCTTGCGCATTGAACTACTCTCCGTTGGCGGTCAAAGCGACGATCTTGTAGATCATCCAAGGTATAACCGTCAAACTACTTAACGTGTTTATTGCATTAAACGAAGAACGATCTAGAAAAGGAAATCAAAATTTTAAATTCCGCTGCGTTAAACTAGTGATTTCCTAACAGATAACACATCAGAACTTCAATGGGAATTACAAACGTTTTTTTTCGTACTTTTTTTCGTACCCATAGAGTACTTAACTGTGTGATTTTTGATTCCTTGTACAAGGCCATTCCGGCCTCCGTTTTGCTTGCCGTTTGCGCCGGCGTGCCTTATTTATCGTCTTGGTCGATAACACATCAGAACTTCAATGAGAATTACAAACGTTTTTTTTCGTACTTTTTTTCGTACCCATAGCGTACTTAACTGTGTGATTTTTGATTCCTTGTACAAGGCCATTCTGGCCTCCGTTTTGCTTGCCGTTTGTGCCGGCGTGCCTTATTTATCGTTCTGGTCGATATCACATCAGTAATTCAAAGAGAATTGAAAACGTTTTTTTTCGTACCCATAGAGTACTTAACTGTGTGATATTTGATTCCTTGTACAAGGCCATTCTGGCCTCCGTTTTGCTTGCATTTGTGCCGGCATGCCTTATTTATCGTTCTGGTCGATATCACATCAGTAATTCAAAGAGAATTACAAACGTTTTTTTTCGTACTTTTTTTCGTACCCATAGAGTACTTAACTGTGTGATTTTTGATTCCTTGTACAAGGCCATTCTGGCCTCCGTTTTGCTTGCCTTTTGCGCCGGCGTGCCTTATTTATCGTTCGGTCGATATCACATCGTACTTCAAAGAGAATTACAAACATTTTTTTTCGTACTTTTTTTCGTACCCGTAGAGTACTTAACTGTGATTTTTGATTCCTTGTACAAGGCCATTCTGGCCTCCGTTTTTCTTTCCGTTTGCACCGGCGTGCCTTATTTATCGTTCTGGTCAATATCACATCAGTACTTCAAAGAGAATTACAAATTTTTTTTTCGTACTTTTTTTCGTACCCATAGAGTACTTAATTGTGTGATTTTTGATTCCTTGTACAAGGCCATTCTGGCCTCCGTTTTGCTTGCCGTTTGCGCCGGCGTGCCTTATTTATCGTTTTGGTCGATATCACATCAGTACTTCAAAGAGAATTACAAACGTTTTATTTCGTACTTTTTTTCGTACCCATAGACTACCTAACTGTGTGATATTTGATTCCTTGTACATGGCCATTCTGGCCTCCGTTTTGCTTGCCGTTTGCGCCGGCGTGCCTTATTTATCATTCTGGTCGATATCACATCAGTACTTCAAAGAGAATTACAAACATTTTTTTTCGTACTTTTTTTTCGTACTTAACTGTGTGATTTTTTATTCCTTGTACAAAGCCATTCTGGACTCCGTTTTGCTTGCCGTTTGCGCCGGCGTGCCTTATTTATTGTTCTGGTCAATATCACATAAGTACTTCAAAGAGAATTACAAACATTTTTTTTCGTACTTTTTTTGTACCCATAGAGTGGCCATTCTGGCCTCCGTTTTTCTTTCCGTTTGCACCGGCGTGCCTTATTTATCGTTCTGGTCGATATCACATCAGTACTTCAAAGAGAATTACAAATGTTTTTTTTTGTACTTTTTTTCGTAACCATAGAGTACTTAACTGTGTGATTTTTGATTCCTTGTACAAGGCCATTCTGGCCTCCGTTTTGCTTGCCGTTTGCGCCGGCATGCCTTATTTATCATTCTGGTCGACATCACATCAGTACTTCAAAGAGAATTACAAACTTTTTATTTCGTACTGTTTTTCGTACCCATAGACTACCTAACTGTGTGATATTTGATTCCTTGTACAAGGCCATTCTGGCCTCCGTTTTGCTTGCCGTTTGCGCCGGCGTGCCTTATTTATCATTCTGGTCGATATCACATCAGTACTTCAAAGAGAATTACAAACATTTTCTTTCGTACTTTTTTTTGTACCCATAGAGTACTTAACTCGTGTGATTTTTGATTCCTTGTACAAGGCCATTCTGGCCTCCGTTTTGCTTGCCGTTTGTGCCGGCGTGCCTTATTTATCGTTCTGGTCGATATCACATCAGTAATTCAAAGAGAATTGCAAATGTTTTTTTTCGTACTTTTTTTCGTACCCATAGAGTACTTAACTGTGTGATATTTGATTCCTTGTACAAGGCCATTCTGGCCTCCGTTTTGCTTGCCGTTTGCGCCGGCGTGCCTTATTTATTGTTCTGGTCAATATCACATCAGTACTTCAAAGAGAATTACAAACATTTTTTTTCGTACTTTTTTTGTACCCATAGAGTGGCCATTCTGGCCTCCGTTTTTCTTTCCGTTTGCACCGGCGTGCCTTATTTATCGTTCTGGTCGATATCACATCAGTACTTCCAAGAGAATTACAAATGTTTTTTTTCGTACTTTTTTTCGTACCCATAGAGTACTTAACTGTGTGATTTTTGATTCCTTGTACAAGGCCATTCTGGCCTCCGTTTTGCTTGCCGTTTGCGCCGGCGTGCCTTATTTATCGTTCTGGTCGATATCACATCAGTAATTCAAAGATAATTACAAACATTTTTTTTCGTACTTTTTTTCGTACCCATAGAGTACATAACTGTGATTTTTGATTCCTTGTACAAGGCCATTCTGGCCTCCGTTTTTCTTTCCGTTTGCACCGGTGTGCCTTATTTATCGTTCTGGTCGATATCACATCAGTACTTCAAAGAGAATTACAAATGTTTTTTTCGTACTTTTTTTCGTACCCATAGAGTACTTAACTGTGTGATTTTTGATTCCTTGTACAAGGCCATTCTGGCCTCGGTTTTTCTTGCCGTTTGTGCCGGCGTGCCTTATTTATCGTTCGGTCGATATCACATCGCAATTCAAAGAGAATTGCAAACGTTTTTTTCGTACTTTTTTTCGTACCCATAGAGTACTTAACTCGTGTGATATTTGATTCCTTGTACAAGGCCATTCGGCCTCCGTTTTGCTTGCCGTTTGCGCCGGCGTGCCTTATTTATCGTTCGGTCGATATCACATCGCACTTCAAAGAGAATTACAAACATTTTATTTCGTACTTTTTTTCGTACCCATAGACTACCTAACTCGTGTGATATTTGATTCCTTGTACAAGGCCATTCGGCCTCCGTTTTGCTTGCCGTTTGCGCCGGCGTGCCTTATTTATCGTTCGGTCAATATCACATCGCACTTCAAAGAGAATTACAAATTTTTTTTTTTCGTATTTTTTTTCGTACCCATAGAGTACTTAACCGTGTGATTTTTGATTCCTTGTACAAGGCCATTCGGCCTCCGTTTTGCTTGCCGTTTGCGCCGGCGTGCCTTATTTATCGTTTTGGTCGATATCACATCGCATACTTCAAAGAGAATTACAAACGTTTTATTTCGTACTTTTTTTCGTACCCATAGACTACCTAACTCGTGTGATATTTGATTCCTTGTACATGGCCATTCGGCCTCCGTTTTGCTTGCCGTTTGCGCCGGCGTGCCTTATTTATCATTCTGGTCGATATCACATCAGTACTTCAAAGAGAATTACAAACATTTTTTTTCGTACTTTTTTTTCGTACCCATAGAGTACTTAACTGTGTGATTTTTTATTCCTTGTACAAAGCCATTCTGGACTCCGTTTTGCTTGCCGTTTGCGCCGGCGTGCCTTATTTATTGTTCTGGTCAATATCACATCAGTACTTCAAAGAGAATTACAAACATTTTTTTTCGTACTTTTTTTGTACCCATAGAGTGGCCATTCTGGCCTCCGTTTTTCTTTCCGTTTGCACCGGCGTGCCTTATTTATCGTTCTGGTCGATAACACATCAGTACTTCAAAGAGAATTACAAATGATTTTTTTTGTACTTTTTTTCGTAACCATAGAGTACTTAACTGTGTGATTTTTGATTCATTGTACAAGGCCATTCTGGCCTCCGTTTTGCTTGCCGTTTGCGCCGGCATGCCTTATTTATCATTCTGGTCGACATCACATCAGTACTTCAAAGAGAATTACAAACGTTTTATTTCGTACTTTTTTCGTACCCATAGACTACCTAACTCGTGTGATATTTGATTCCTTGTACAAGGCCATTCTCGGCCTCCGTTTTGCTTGTTTGTTTGCGCCGGCGTGCCTTATTTATCATTCGGTCGATATCACATCGGTACTTCAAAGAGAATTACAAACATTTTTTTTCGTACTTTTTTTTGTACCCATAGAGTACTTAACTGTGTGATTTTTGATTCCCTGTACCAGGCCATTCTGGCCTCCGTTTTGCTTGCCGTTTGTGCCGGCGTGCCTTATTTATCGTTCGGTCGATATCACATCGCAATTCAAAGAGAATTGCAAATGTTTTTTTTCGTACTTTTTTTCGTACCCATAGAGTACTTAACTCGTGTGATATTTGATTCCTTGTACATGGCCATTCGGCCTCCGTTTTGCTTGCCGTTTGCGCCGGCGTGCCTTATTTATTGTTCGGTCAATATCACATCGTACTTCAAAGAGAATTACAAACATTTTTTTTCGTACTTTTTTTGTACCCATAGAGTGGCCATTCGGCCTCCGTTTTCTTTCCGTTTGCACCGGCGTGCCTTATTTATCGTTCGGTCGATATCACATCGCATACTTCCAAGAGAATTACAAATGTTTTTTTTCGTACTTTTTTTCGTACCCATAGAGTACTTAACTGTGTGATTTTTGATTCCTTGTACAAGGCCATTCTGGCCTCCGTTTTGCTTGCCGTATTTATCGTTCTGGTCGATATCACATCAGTAATTCAAAGAGAATTACAAACATTTTTTTTCGTACTTTTTTTCGTAACCATAGAGTACATAACTGTGATTTTTGATTCCTTGTACAAGGCCATTCTGGCCTCCGTTTTTCTTTCCGTTTGCACCGGTGTGCCTTATTTATCGTTCTGGTCGATATCACATCAGTACTTCAAAGAGAATTACAAATGTTTTTTTTCGTACTTTTTTTCGTACCCATAGAGTACTTAACTGTGTGATTTTTGATTGCTTGTACAAGGCCATTCTGGCCTCGGTTTTTCTTGCCGTTTGTGCCGGCGTGCCTTATTTATCGTTCTGGTCGATATCACATCAGTAATTCAAAGAGAATTGCAAACGTTTTTTTCGTACCCATAGAGTACTTAACGTGTGATATTTGATTCCTTGTACAAGGCCATTCTGGCCTCCGTTTTGCTTGCCGTTTGCGCCGGCGTGCCTTATTTATCGTTCTGGTCGATAT
Organism: Gentiana straminea; assembly: GCA_036785695.1. Classification (NCBI taxonomy): domain Eukaryota; kingdom Viridiplantae; phylum Streptophyta; class Magnoliopsida; order Gentianales; family Gentianaceae; genus Gentiana; species Gentiana straminea. Next base: position 232,107 of record JAVUPR010000154.1, on the reverse strand, counting down.
CACATCGGTACTTCAAAGAGAATTACAAACGTTTTATTTCGTACTTTTTTTCGTACCCATAGACTACCTAACTCGTGTGATATTTGATTCCTTGTACAAGGCCATTCTGGCCTCCGTTTTGCTTGCCGTTTGCGCCGGCGTGCCTTATTTATCGTTCTGGTCAATATCACATCAGTACTTCCAAGAGAATTACAAACATTTTTTTTCGTACTTTTTTTGTACCCATATAGTGGCCATTCTGGCCTCCGTTTTTCTTTCCGTTTGCACCGGCGTGCCTTATTTATCGTTCTGGTCGATATCACATCAGTACTTCAAAGAGAATTACAAATGTTTTTTTTCGTACTTTTATTCGTACCCATAGAGTACTTAACTGTGTGATTTTTGATTCCTTGTACAAGGCCATTCTGGCCTCCGTTTTGCTTGCCGTTTGCGCCGGCGTGCCTTATTTATCGTTCTGGTCGATATCACATCAGTACTTCAAAGAGAATTACAAACATTTTTTTTCGTACTCTTTTTCGTACCCATAGAGTACTTAACGGTGTGATTTTTGATTCGTTGTACAAGGCCATTCTGGCCTCCGTTTTGCTTTACGTTTTCGCCGGCGTGTCTTATTTATCGTTCTGGTCGATAACACATCAGAACTTCAATTAGAATTACAAACGTTTTTTTTCGTACTTTTTTTCGTACCCATAGAGTACTTAACTGTGTGATTTTTGATTCCTTGTACAAGGCCACTGCGGCCTCCGTTTTGCTTGCCGTTTGTGCCGGCGTGCCTTATTTATCGTTCGGTCGATATCACATCGGTAATTCAAAGAGAATTGCAAACGTTTTTTTTTTTTTCGTACCCATAGAGTACTTAACTCGTGTGATATTTGATTCCTTGTACAAGGCCATTCGGCCTCCGTTTTGCTTGCCGTTTGCGCCGGCGTGCCTTATTTATCGTTCGGTCGATATCACATCGCATACTTCAAAGAGAATTACAAACGTTTTATTTCGTACTTTTTTTCGTATCCATAGACTACCTAACTGTGTGATATTTGATTCCTTGTACAAGGCCGGTCCGCCTCCGTTTTGCTTGCCGTTTGCGCCGGCGTGCCTTATTTATCGTTCTGGTCGATATCACATCAGTACTTCAAAGAGAATTACAAACATTTTTTTTCGTACTTTTTTTCGTACCCATAGAGTACATAACTGTGATTTTTGATTCCTTGTACAAGGCCATTCTGGCCTCCGTTTTTCTTTCCGTTTGCACCGGCGTGCCTTATTTATCGTTCGGGTCGATATCACATCAGTACTTCAAAGAGAATTACAAATGTTTTTTTTCATACTTTTTTTCATACCCATAGAGTACTTAACTGTGTGATTTTTGATTCCTTGTACAAGGCCATTCTGGCCTCCGTTTTGCTTGCCGTTTGCGCCGGCGTGCCTTATTTATCGTTCGGTCGATATCACATCGCACTTCAAAGAGAATTACAAACAATTTTTTTTCGTACTTTTTTTTGTACCCATAGAGTACATAACTCGTGTGATTTTTGATTCCTTGTACAAGGCCATTCGGCCTCCGTTTTTCTTTCCGTTTGCACCGGCGTGCCTTATTTATCGTTCTGGTCGATATCACATCGGTACTTCAAAGAGAATTACAAATGTTTTTTTTCGTACTTTTTTTCGTACCCATAGAGTACTTAACTGTGTGATTTTTGATTCCTTGTACAAGGCCATTCGGGCCTCCGTTTTGCTTGCCGTTTGCGCCGGCGTGCCTTATTTATCGTTTTGGTCGATATCACATCAGTACTTCAAAGAGAATTACAAACGTTTTGTTTCGTACTTTTTTTCGTACCCATAGACTACCTAACTGTGTGATATTTGATTCCTTGTACAAGGCCATTCTGGCCTCCGTTTTGCTTGCCGTTTGCGCCGGCGTGCCTTATTTATCATTCTGGTCGATATCACATCAGTACTTCAAAGAGAATTACAAACATTTTTTTTTCGTACTTTTTTTCGTACCCATAGAGTACTTAATTGTGTGATTTTTGATTCCTTGTACAAGGCCATTCTGGCCTCCGTTTTGTTTCCCGTTTGTGCCGGCGTGCCTTATTTATCGTTCTGGTCGATATCACATCGCAATTCAAAGAGAATTGCAAACGTTTTTTTCGTACTTTTTTTCGTACCCATAGAGTACTTAACTCGTGTGATATTTGATTCCTTGTACAAGGCCATTCTCGCCTCCGTTTTGCTTGCCGTTTGCGCCGGCGTGCCTTATTTATCGTTCGGTCGATATCACATCGCATACTTCAAAGAGAATTACAAACGTTTTATTTCGTACTTTTTTTCGTACCCATAGACTACCTAACGTGATATTTGATTCCTTGTACAAGGCCATTCGGCCTCCGTTTTGCTTGCCGTTTGCGCCGGCGTGCCTTATTTATCGTTCTGGTCGATATGACATCCGTACTTCAAAGAGAATTACAAACATTTTTTTTCGTACTTTTTTTCGTACCTATAGAGTACTTAACTGTGTGATTTTTGATTCCTTGTACAAGGCCATTCTGGCCTCCGTTTTTCTTTCCATTTGCACCGGCGTGCCTTATTTATCGTTCTGGTCGATATCACATCAGTACTTCAAAGAGAATTACAAATGTTTTTTTTCATACTTTTTTTCGTACCCATAGAATACTTAACTGTGTGATTTTTGATTCCTTGTACAAGGCCATTCTGGCCTCCGTTTTGCTTGCCGTTTGCGCCGGCGTGCCTTATTTATCGTTCTGGTCGATATCACATCAGTACTTCTAAGAGAATTACAAACGTTTTATTTCGTACTTTTTTTCGTACCCATAGACTACCTAACTGTGTGATATTTGATTCCTTGTACAAGGCCATTCGGCCTCCGTTTTGCTTGCCGTTTGCGCCGGCGTGCCTTATTTATCGTTCGGTCGATATCACATCGCATACTTCAAAGAGAATTACAAACATTTTTTTTCGTACTTTTTTTCGTACCCATAGAGTACTTAACTGTGTGATTTTTGATTCCTTGTACAAGGCCATTCTGGCCTCCGTTTTTGCTTGCCGTTTGTGCCGGCGTGCCTTATTTATCGTTCTGGTCGATATCACATCATTAATTCAAAGAGAATTACAAACATTTTTTTTCGTACTTTTTTTCGTACCCATAGAGTACATAACTGTGATTTTTGATTCCTTGTACAAGGCCATTCTGGCCTCCGTTTTTCTTTCCGTTTGCACCGGCGTGCCTTATTTATCGTTCGGTCGATATCACATCCGTACTTCAAAGAGAATTACAAATGTTTTTTTTCGTACTTTTTTTCGTACCCATAGAGTACTTAACTCGTGTGATTTTTGATTCCTTGTACAAGGCCATTCGGCCTCCGTTTTGCTTGCCGTTTGCGCCGGCGTGCCTTATTTATCGTTTTGGTCGATATCATATCGCATTCAAAGAGAATTACAAACGTTTTATTTCGTACTTTTTTTCGTACCCATAGACTACCTAACTCGTGTGATATTTGATTCCTTGTACAATGCCATTCGGCCTCCGTTTTGCTTGCCGTTTGCGCCGGCGTGCCTTATTTATCATTCGGTCGATATCACATCGGTACTTCAAAGAGAATTACAAACATTTTTTTTCGTACTTTTTTTCGTACCCATAGAGTACTTAATCGTGTGATTTTTGATTCCTTGTACAAGGCCATTCGGCCTCCGTTTTGCTTGCCGTTTGTGCCGGCGTGCCTTATTTATCGTTCTGGTCGATATCACATCAGTAATTCAAAGAGAATTGCAAACGTTTTTTTTCGTACTTTTTTTCGTACCCATAGAGTACTCAACTGTGTGATATTTGATTCCTTGTACAAGGCCATTCTGGCCTCCGTTTTGCTTGCCGTTTGCGCCGGCGTGCCTTATTTATCGTTCTGGTCGATATCACATCTGTACTTCAAAGAGAATTACAAACGTTTTATTTCGTACTTTTTTCGTACCCATAGACTACCTAACAGTGTGATATTTGATTCCTTGTACAAGGCCATTCTAGCCTCCGTTTTGCTTGCCGTTTGCGCCGGCGTGCCTTATTTATCGTTCTGGTCGATATCACATCGCACTTCAAAGAGAATTACAAACATTTTTTTTCGTACTTTTTTTCGTACCCATAGAGTACTTAACCATTTTTGATTCCTTGTACAAGCCATTCGGCCTCCGTTTTTTCTTTCCGTTTGCACCGGCGTGCCTTATTTATCGTTCTGGTCGATATCACATCAGTACTTCAAAGAGAATTACAAACGTTTTTTTTCGTACTTTTTTTCGTACCCATAGAGTACTTAACTCGTGTGATTTTTGATTCCTTGTACAAGGCCATTCGGCCTCCGTTTTGCTTGCCGTTTGCGCCGGCGTGCCTTATTTATCGTTCGGTCGATATCACATCGGTACTTTCAAAGAGAATTACAAACGTTTTTTTTCGTACTTTTTTTTTGTACCCATAGAGTACTTAACGTGTGATTTTTGATTCGTTGTACAAGGCCATTCCGGCCTCCGTTTTGCTTTCCGTTTGCGCCGGCGTGCCTTATTTATCGTTCGGTCGATAACACATCGTACTTCAAAGAGAATTACAAACGTTTTTTTTCGTACTTTTATTCGTACCCATAGAGTACTTAACGGTGTGATTTTTGATTCCTTGTACAAGGCCATTCCGGCCTCCGTTTTGCTTGCCGTTTGCGCCGGCGTGCCTTATTTATCGTTCTGGTCGATAACACATCAGAACTTCAATGAGAATTACAAACGTTTTTTTTCGTACTTTTTTTCGTACCCATAGAGTACTTAACTGTGTGATTTTTGATTCCTTGTACAAGGCCATTCGGCCTCCGTTTTGCTTGCCGTTTGTGCCGGCGTGCCTTATTTATCGTTCGGTCGATATCACATCGCAATTCAAAGAGAATTACAAACGTTTTTTTTCGTACTTTTTTTCGTACCCATAGAGTACTTAACTGTGTGATATTTGATTCCTTGTACAAGGCCATTCTGGCCTCCGTTTTGCTTGCCGTTTGCGCCGGCGTGCCTTATTTATCGTTCTGGTCGATATAACATCAGTACTTCAAAGAGAATTACAAACGTTTTATTTCGTACTTTTTTTCGTACCCATAGAGTACTTAACCGTGTGATATTTGATTCCTTGTACAAGGCCATTCGGCCTCCGTTTTGCTTGCCGTTTGCGCCGGCGTGCCTTATTTATCGTTCGGTCGATATCACATCGTACTTCAAAGAGAATTACAAACATTTTTTTTCGTACTTTTTTTCGTACCCATAGAGTACATAACCGTGATTTTGATTCCTTGTACAAGGCCATTCGGCCTCCGTTTTGCTTTCCGTTTGCGCCGGCGTGCCTTATTTATCGTTCGGTCGATATCACATCGGTACTTCAAAGAGAATTACAAATGTTTTTTTTCGTACTTTTTTTCGTACCCATAGAGTACTTAACTCGTGTGATTTTTGATTCCTTGTACAAGGCCATTCGGCCTCCGTTTTGCTTGCCGTTTGCGCCGGCGTGCCTTATTTATCGTTCGGTCGATATCACATCGGTACTTCAAAGAGAATTACAAACGTTTTTTTTCGTACTTTTTTTCGTACCCATAGAGTACATAACCGTGATTTTTGATTCCTTGTACAAGGCCATTCGGCCTCCGTTTTGCTTGCCGTTTGCGCCGGCGTGCCTTATTTATCGTTCGGTCGATATCACATCGGTACTTCAAAGAGAATTACAAACATTTTTTTTCGTACTTTTTTTCGTACCCATAGAGTACTTAACTCGTGTGATTTTTGATTCCTTGTACAAGGCCATTCTGGCCTCCGTTTTGCTTGCCGTTTGCGCCGGCGTGCCTTATTTATCGTTCTGGTCGATATCACATCAGTAATTCAAAGAGAATTACAAACGTTTTTTTCGTACTTTTTTTCGTACCCATAGAGTACTTAACTCGTGTGATATTTGATTCCTTGTACAAGGCCATTCTCGGCCTCCGTTTTGCTTGCCGTTTGCGCCGGCGTGCCTTATTTATCGTTCGGTCGATATCACATCGGTATTCAAAGAGAATTACAAACGTTTTTTTCGTACTTTTTTTCGTACCCATAGAGTACTTAACTCGTGTGATATTTGATTCCTTGTACAAGGCCATTCGGCCTCCGTTTTGCTTGCCGTTTGCGCCGGCGTGCCTTATTTATCGTTCGGTCGATATCACATCGGTACTTCAAAGAGAATTACAAACGTTTTTTTTCGTACTTTTTTTCGTACCCATAGAGTACTTAACGTGTGATATTTGATTCCTTGTACAAGGCCATTCTCGGCCTCCGTTTTGCTTGCCGTTTGCGCCGGCGTGCCTTATTTATCGTTCGGTCGATATCACATCGCACTTCAAAGAGAATTACAAACGTTTTTTTTCGTACTTTTTTCGTACCCATAGAGTACTTAACTCGTGTGATTTTTGATTCCTTGTACAAGGCCATTCCGGCCTCCGTTTTGCTTGCCGTTTGCGCCGGCGTGCCTTATTTATCGTTCGGTCGATATCACATCGCATTTCAAAGAGAATTACAAACGTTTTTTTTCGTACTTTTTTTCGTACCCATAGAGTACTTAACGTATGTGATTTTTGATTCCTTGTACAAGGCCATTCGGCCTCCGTTTTGCTTTCCGTTTGCGCCGGCGTGCCTTATTTATCGTTCGGTCGATATCACATCGGTACTTCAAAGAGAATTACAAACGTTTTTTTTCGTACTTTTTTTTCGTACCCATAGAGTACTTAACGTGTGATTTTTGATTCCTTGTACAAGGCCATTCGGCCTCCGTTTTGCTTGCCGTTTGCGCCGGCGTGCCTTATTTATCGTTCTTGTCGATATCACATCGTACTTCAAAGAGAATTACAAACGTTTTTTTTCGTACTTTTTTTCGTACCCATAGAGTACTTAACTCGTGTGATTTTTGATTCCTTGTACAAGGCCATTCGGCCTCCGTTTTGCTTGCCGTTTGCGCCGGCGTGCCTTATTTATCGTTCGGTCGATATCACATCGAACTTCAAAGAGAATTACAAACGTTTTTTTTCGTACTTTTTTTCGTACCCATAGAGTACTTAACTCGTGTGATTTTTGATTCCTTGTACAAGGCCATTCGGCCTCCGTTTTGCTTGCCGTTTGCGCCGGCGTGCCTTATTTATCGTTCGGTCGATATCACATCGAGTACTTCAAAGAGAATTACAAACGTTTTTTTTCGTACTTTTTTTCGTACCCATAGAGTACTTAACTCGTGTGATTTTTGATTCCTTGTACAAGGCCATTCGGCCTCCGTTTTGCTTGCCGTTTGCGCCGGCGTGCCTTATTTATCGTTCGGGTCGATATCACATCGGTACTTCAAAGAGAATTACAAACGTTTTTTTTCGTACTTTTTTTCGTACCCATAGAGTACTTAACCGTGTGATATTTGATTCCTTGTACAAGGCCATTCTTGCCTCCGTTTTGCTTGCCGTTTGCGCCGGCGTGCCTTATTTATCGTTCTGGTCGATATCACATCAGTACTTCAAAGAGAATTACAAACGTTTTATTTCGTACTTTTTTTCGTACCCATAGACTACTAACCGTGTGATATTTGATTCCTTGTACAAGGCCATTCGGCCTCCGTTTTGCTTGCCGTTTGCGCCGGCGTGCCTTATTTATCGTTCGGTCGATATCACATCGGTACTTCAAAGAGAATTACAAACATTTTTTTTCGTACTTTTTTTCGTACCCATAGAGTACTTAACGTGTGATTTTTGATTCCTTGTACAAGGCCATTCTCGGCCTCCGTTTTTCTTTCCGTTTGCACCGGCGTGCCTTATTTATCGTTCGGTCGATATCACATCGGTACTTTCAAAGAGAATTACAAATGTTTTTTTTCGTACTTTTTTTCGTACCCATAGAGTACTTAACCGTGTGATTTTTGATTCCTTGTACAAGGCCATTCTCGTCCTCCGTTTTGCTTGCCGTTTGCGCCGGCGTGCCTTATTTATCGTTCGGTCGATATCACATCGGTACTTCAAAGAGAATTACAAACGTTTTTTTCGTACTTTTTTTCGTACCCATAGAGTACTTAACTCGTGTGATTTTTGATTCCTTGTACAAGGCCATTCTCGCCTCCGTTTTGCTTGCCGTTTGCGCCGGCGTGCCTTATTTATCGTTCGGTCGATATCACATCGGTACTTCAAAGAGAATTACAAACGTTTTATTTCGTACTTTTTTTCGTACCCATAGACTACTTAACTCGTGTGATATTTGATTCCTTGTACAAGGCCATTCGGCCTCCGTTTTGCTTGCCGTTTGCGCCGGCGTGCCTTATTTATCGTTCGGTCGATATCACATCGGTACTTCAAAGAGAATTACAAACATTTTTTTTCGTACTTTTTTTCGTACCCATAGAATACTTAACCGTGTGATTTTTGATTCCTTGTACAAGGCCATTCGGCCTCCGTTTTGCTTGCCGTTTGTGCCGGCGTGCCTTATTTATCGTTCGGTCGATATCACATCGTAATTCAAAGAGAATTACAAACGTTTTTTTTTCGTACTTTTTTTCGTACCCATAGAGTACTTAATCGTGTGATATTTGATTCCTTGTACAAGGCCATTCTCGGCCTCCGTTTTGCTTGCCGTTTGCGCCGGCGTGCCTTATTTATCGTTCGGTCGATATCACATCGGTACTTCAAAGAGAATTACAAACGTTTTATTTCGTACTTTTTTTCGTACCCATAGACTACCTAACTTGTGTGATATTTGATTCCTTGTACAAGGCCATTCGGCCTCCGTTTTGCTTGCCGTTTGCGCCGGCGTGCCTTATTTATCGTTCGGTCGATATCACATCGCACTTCAAAGAGAATTACAAACATTTTTTTTCGTACTTTTTTTTCGTACCCATAGAGTACTTAACTGTGTGATTTTTGATTCCTTGTACAAGGCCATTCTGGCCCTCCGTTTTTCTTTCCGTTTGCACCGGCGTGCCTTATTTATCGTTCGGTCGATATCACATCAGTACTTCAAAGAGAATTACAAATGTTTTTTTTCGTACTTTTTTTCGTACCCATAGAGTACTTAACGTGTGATTTTTGATTCCTTGTACAAGGCCATTCGGCCTCCGTTTTGCTTGCCATTTGCGCCGGCGTGCCTTATTTATCGTTCGGTCGATATCACATCGCATACTTCAAAGAGAATTACAAACGTTTTTTTTCGTACTTTTTTTCGTACCCGTAGAGTACTTAACGGTGTGATTTTTGATTCGTTGTACAAGGCCATTCTGGCCTCCGTTTTGCTTTCCGTTTTCGCCGGCGTGTCTTATTTATCGTTCTGGTCGATAACACATCAGAACTTCAATGGGAATTACAAACGTTTTTTTTCGTACTTTTTTTCGTACCCATAGAGTACTTAACTGTGTGATTTTTGATTCCTTGTACAAGGCCATTCCGGCCTCCGTTTTGCTTGCCGTTTGCGCCGGCGTGCCTTATTTATCGTTCTGGTCGATAACACATCAGAACTTCAATGAGAATTACAAACGTTTTTTTTTCGTACTTTTTTTCGTACCCATAGAGTACTTAACTGTGTGATTTTTGATTCCTTGTACAAGGCCATTCTGGCCTCCGTTTTGCTTGCCGTTTGTGCCGGCGTGCCTTATTTATCGTTCTGGTCGATATCACATCAGTAATTCAAAGAGAATTGCAAACGTTTTTTTCGTACTTTTTTTCGTACCCATAGAGTACTTAACTCGTGTGATATTTGATTCCTTGTACAAGGCCATTCGGCCTCCGTTTTGCTTGCCGTTTGCGCCGGCGTGCCTTATTTATCGTTCGTCGATATCACATCGTACTTCAAAGAGAATTACAAACGTTTTATTTCGTACTTTTTTTCGTACCCATAGACTACCTAACTCGTGTGATATTTGATTCCTTGTACAAGGCCATTCGGCCTCCGTTTTGCTTGCCGTTTGCGCCGGCGTGCCTTATTTATCGTTCGGTCGATATCACATCGGTACTTCAAAGAGAATTACAAACATTTTTTTTCGTACTTTTTTTCGTACCCATAGAGTACTTAACTGTGTGATTTTTGATTCCTTGTACAAGGCCATTCTGGCCTCCGTTTTTCTTTCCGTTTGCACCGGCGTGCCTTATTTATCGTTCGGTCGATATCACATCGTACTTCAAAGAGAATTACAAACGTTTTTTTTTTTCGTACTTTTTTTCGTACCCATAGAGTACTTAACCGTGTGATTTTTGATTCCTTGTACAAGGCCATTCGGCCTCCGTTTTGCTTGCCGTTTGCGCCGGCGTGCCTTATTTATCGTTCGGTCGATATCACATCGGTACTTCAAAGAGAATTACAAACGTTTTATTTCGTACTTTTTTTCGTACCCATAGAGTACTTAACCGTGTGATATTTGATTCCTTGTACAAGGCCATTCGGCCTCCGTTTTGCTTGCCGTTTGCGCCGGCGTGCCTTATTTATCGTTCGGTCGATATCACATCGGTACTTCAAAGAGAATTACAAACGTTTTTTTTCGTACTTTTTTTCGTACCCATAGACTACTTAACCGTGTGATATTTGATTCCTTGTACAAGGCCATTCGGCCTCCGTTTTGCTTGCCGTTTGCGCCGGCGTGCCTTATTTATCGTTCGGTCGATATCACATCGGTACTTCAAAGAGAATTACAAACGTTTTTTTTCGTACTTTTTTTCGTACCCATAGAGTACTTAACTCGTGTGATTTTTGATTCCTTGTACAAGGCCATTCGGCCTCCGTTTTGCTTGCCGTTTGCACCGGCGTGCCTTATTTATCGTTCGGTCGATATCACATCGATACTTCAAAGAGAATTACAAATGTTTTTTTTCATACTTTTTTTCGTACCCATAGAGTACTTAACTCGTGTGATTTTTGATTCCTTGTACAAGGCCATTCGGCCTCCGTTTTGCTTGCCGTTTGCGCCGGCGTGCCTTATTTATCGTTCGGTCGATATCACATCGAGTACTTCAAAGAGAATTACAAATGTTTTATTTCGTACTTTTTTTCGTACCCATAGACTACTTAACTCGTGTGATTTTTGATTCCTTGTACAAGGCCATTCGGCCTCCGTTTTGCTTGCCGTTTGCGCCGGCGTGCCTTATTTATCGTTCGGTCGATATCACATCGGTACTTCAAAGAGAATTACAAACGTTTTATTTCGTACTTTTTTTCGTACCCATAGACTACCTAACCGTGTGATATTTGATTCCTTGTACAAGGCCATTCGGCCTCCGTTTTGCTTGCCGTTTGCGCCGGCGTGCCTTATTTATCGTTCGGTCGATATCACATCAGTACTTCAAAGAGAATTACAAACATTTTTTTCGTACTTTTTTTCGTACCCATAGAGTACTTAACTGGTGTGATTTTTGATTCCTTGTACAAGGCCATTCTGGCCTCCGTTTTTCTTTCCGTTTGCACCGGCGTGCCTTATTTATCGTTCTGGTCGATATCACATCAGTACTTCAAAGAGAATTACAAATGTTTTTTTTCGTACTTTTTTTCGTACCCATAGAGTACTTAACTGTGTGATTTTTGATTCCTTGTACAAGGCCATTCTGGCCTCCGTTTTGCTTGCCGTTTGCGCCGGCGTGCCTTATTTATCGTTCGGTCGATATCACATCGGTACTTCAAAGAGAATTACAAACGTTTTATTTCGTACTTTTTTTCGTACCCATAGACTACTTAACCGTGTGATATTTGATTCCTTGTACAAGGCCATTCTGGCCTCCGTTTTGCTTGCCGTTTGCGCCGGCGTGCCTTATTTATCGTTCTGGTCGATATCACATCAATACTTCAAAGAGAATTACAAACGTTTTATTTCGTACTTTTTTTCGTACCCATAGACTACTTAACGGTGTGATTTTTGATTCCTTGTACAAGGCCATTCTGGCCTCCGTTTTGCTTGCCGTTTGCGCCGGCGTGCCTTATTTATCGTTCTGGTCGATATCACATCAGTACTTCAAAGAGAATTACAAACATTTTTTTTTCGTACTTTTTTTCGTACCCATAGAGTACTTAACTGGTGTGATTTTTGATTCCTTGTACAAGGCCATTCGGCCTCCGTTTTTCTTTCCGTTTGCACCGGCGTGCCTTATTTATCGTTCGGTCGATATCACATCGCACTTCAAAGAGAATTACAAATGTTTTTTTTCGTACTTTTTTTCGTACCCACAGAGTACTTAACTCGTGTGATTTTTGATTCCTTGTACAAGGCCATTCTCGGCCTCCGTTTTGCTTGCCATTTGCGCCGGCGTGCCTTATTTATCGTTCGGTCAATATCACATCGCACTTCAAAGAGAATTACAAACGTTTTTTTTCGTACTTTTTTTTGTACCCATAGAGTACTTAACGGTGTGATTTTTGATTCGTTGTACAAGGCCATTCTGGCCTCCGTTTTGCTTTCCGTTTTCGCCGGCGTGTCTTATTTATCGTTCTGGTCGATAACACATCAGAACTTCAATGGGAATTACAAACGTTTTTTTTCGTACTTTTTTTCGTACCCATAGAGTACTTAACTGTGTGATTTTTGATTCCTTGTACAAGGCCATTCCGGCCTCCGTTTTGCTTGCCGTTTGCGCCGGCGTGCCTTATTTATCGTTCTGGTCGATAACACATCAGAACTTCAATGAGAATTACAAACGTTTTTTTTCGTACTTTTTTTCGTACCCATAGAGTACTTAACTGTGTGATTTTTGATTCCTTGTACAAGGCCATTCTGGCCTCCGTTTTGCTTGCCGTTTGTGCCGGCGTGCCTTATTTATCGTTCGGTCGATATCACATCAGTAATTCAAAGAGAATTGCAAACGTTTTTTTTCATACTTTTTTTCGTACCGATAGAGTACTTAACTGTGTGATATTTGATTCCTTGTACAAGGCCATTCTGGCCTCCGTTTTGCTTGCCGTTTGCGCCGGCGTGCCTTATTTATCGTTCTTGTCGATATCACATCAGTACTTCAAAGAGAATTACAAACGTTTTATTTCGTACTTTTTTTCGTACCCATAGACTACCTAACTGTGTGATATTTGATTCCTTGTACAAGGCCATTCTGGCCTCCGTTTTGCTTGCCGTTTGCGCCGGCGTGCCTTATTTATCGTTCGGTCGAAATCACATCAGTACTTCAAAGAGAATTACAAACATTTTTTTTCGTACTTTTTTTCGTACCCATAGAGTACTTAACTGGTGTGATTTTTGATTCCTTGTACAAGGCCATTCTGGCCTCCGTTTTTCTTTCCGTTTGCACCGGCGTGCCTTATTTATCGTTCTGGTCGATATCACATCAGTACTTCAAAGAGAATTGCAAATGTTTTTTTTCGTACTTTTTTTCGTACCCATAGAGTACTTAACTGTGTGATTTTTGATTCCTTGTACAAGGCCATTCTGGCCTCCGTTTTGCTTGCCGTTTGCGCCGGCGTGCCTTATTTATCGTTTTGGTCGATATCACATCAGTACTTCAAAGAGAATTACAAACGTTTTATTTCGTACTTTTTTTCGTACCCATAGAGTACTTAACGTGTGATATTTGATTCCTTGTACAAGGCCATTCTCGCCTCCGTTTTGCTTGCCGTTTGCGCCGGCGTGCCTTATTTATCGTTCGGTCGATATCACATCGGTACTTCAAAGAGAATTACAAACGTTTTATTTCGTACTTTTTTTCGTACCCATAGACTACTTAACTTGTGTGATATTTGATTCCGTGTACAAGGCCATTCGGCCTCCGTTTTGCTTGCCGTTTGCGCCGGCGTGCCTTATTTATCGTTCGGTCGATATCACATCGGTACTTCAAAGAGAATTACAAACATTTTTTTTCGTACTTTTTTTCGTACCCATAGAGTACTTAACCGTGTGATTTTTGATTCCTTGTACAAGGCCATTCGGCCTCCGTTTTGCTTGCCGTTTGCACCGGCGTGCCTTATTTATCGTTCGGTCGATATCACATCGGTACTTCAAAGAGAATTACAAATGTTTTTTTTCGTACTTTTTTTCGTACCCATAGAGTACTTAACGTGTGATTTTTGATTCCTTGTACAAGGCCATTCGGCCTCCGTTTTGCTTGCCGTTTGCGCCGGCGTGCCTTATTTATCGTTCTGGTCGATATCACATCAGTACTTCAAAGAGAATTACAAATGTTTTATTTCGTACTTTTTTTCGTACCCATAGACTACCTAACTTGTGTGATATTTTTGATTCATTGTACAAGGCCATTCGGCCTCCGTTTTGCTTGCCGTTTGCGCCGGCGTGCCTTATTTATCGTTCTGGTCGATATCACATCAGTACTTCAAAGAGAATTACAAACATTTTTTTTCGTACTTTTTTTCGTACCCATAGAGTACTTAACTGTGTGATTTTTGATTCCTTGTACAAGGCCATTCTGGCCTCCGTTTTTCTTTCCGTTTGCACCGGCGTGCCTTATTTATCGTTCTGGTCGATATCACATCAGTACTTCAAAGAGAATTACAAATGTTTTTTTCATACTTTTTTTCGTACCCATAGAGTACTTAACTGTGTGATTTTTGATTCCTTGTACAAGGCCATTCTGGCCTCCGTTTTGCTTGCCGTTTGCGCCGGCGTGCCTTATTTATCGTTCTGGTCGATATCACATCGCACTTCAAAGAGAATTACAAACGTTTTATTTCGTACTTTTTTTCGTACCCATAGACTACTTAACTGTGTGATTTTTGATTCCTTGTACAAGGCCATTCTGGCCTCCGTTTTGCTTGCCGTTTGCGCCGGCGTGCCTTATTTATCGTTCTGGTCGATATCACATCGGTACTTCAAAGAGAATTACAAATGTTTTATTTCCTACTTTTTTTCGTACCCATAGACTACTAACTCGTGTGATTTTTGATTCCTTGTACAAGGCCATTCGGCCTCCGTTTTGCTTGCCGTTTGCGCCGGTGTGCCTTATTTATCGTTCTGGTCGATATCACATCAGTACTTCAAAGAGAATTACAAACGTTTTATTTCGTACTTTTTTTCGTACCCATAGACTACCTAACTGTGTGATATTTGATTCCTTGTACAAGCCATTCTGGCCTCCGTTTTGCTTGCCGTTTGCGCCGGCGTGCCTTATTTATCGTTCTGGTCGATATCACATCAGTACTTCAAAGAGAATTACAAACATTTTTTTTCGTACTTTTTTTCGTACCCATAGATTACTTAACTGTGTGATTTTTGATTCCTTGTACAAGGCCATTCTGGCCTCCGTTTTTCTTTCCGTTTGCACCGGCGTGCCTTATTTATCGTTCTGGTCGATATCACATCAGTACTTCAAAGAGAATTACAAATGTTTTTTTCATACTTTTTTTCCTACCCATAGAGTACTTAACTGTGTGATTTTTGATTCCTTGTTCAAGGCCATTCTGGCCTCTGTTTTGCTTGCCGTTTGCGCCGGCGTGCCTTATTTATCGTTCTGGTCGATATCACATCAGTACTTCAAAGAGAATTACAAATGTTTTATTTCCTACTTTTTTTCGTACCCATAGACTACCTAACTGTGTGATTTTTGATTCCTTGTACAAGGCCATTCTGGCCTCCGTTTTGCTTGCCGTTTGCGCCGGCGTGCCTTATTTATCGTTCTGGTCGATATCACATTAGTACTTCAAGAGAGAATTACAAACGTTTTATTTCGTACTTTTTTTCGTACCCATAGACTACCTAACTGTGTGATATTTGATTCCTTGTACAAGGCCATTATGGCCTCCGTTTTGCTTGCCGTGTGCGCCGGTGTGCCTTATTTATCGTTCTGGTCGATATCACATCAGTACTTCAAAGAGAATTACAAACGTTTTATTTCGTACTTTTTTTCGTACCCATAGACTACCTAACTATGTGATATTTGATTCCTTGTACAAGGCCATTCTGGCCTCCGTTTTGCTTGCCGTTTGCGCCGGAGTGCCTTATTTATCGTTCGGTCGATATCACATCAGTACTTCAAAGAGATTTACAAACATTTTTTTTCGTACTTTTTTCCGTACCCATAGAGTACTTAAACTGTGTGATTTTTGATTCCTTGTATAAGGCCATTCTGGGCTCCGTTTTTCTTTCCGTTTGCACCGGCGTGCCTTATTTATCGTTCTGGTCGATATCACATCAGTACTTCAAAGAGAATTACAAATGTTTTTTTTCATACCCATATAGTACTTAACTGTGTGATTTTTGATTCCTTGTACAAGGCCATTTTGGCCTCCGTTTTGCTTGCCGTGTGCGCCGGTGTGCCTTATTTATCGTTCTGGTCGATATCACATCAGTACTTCAAAGAGTATTACAAACGTTTTATTTCGTACTTTTTTTCGTACCCATAGACCACCTAACTATGTGATATTTGATTCCTTGTACAAGGCCATTCTGGCCTCCGTTTTGCTTGCCGTTTGCGCCGGCGTGCCTTATTTATCGTTCTGGTCGATATCACATCAGTACTTCAAAGAGAATTACAAACATTTTTTTCGTACTTTTTTTCGTACCCATAGAGTACTTAACTCGTGTGATTTTTGATTCCTTGAACAAGGCCATTCGGCCTCCGTTTTTCTTTCCGTTTGCACCGGCGTGCCTTATTTATCGTTCTGGTCGATATCACATCAGTACTTCAAAGAGAATTACAAACGTTTTTTTTCGTACTTTTTTTCGTACCCATAGACTACCTAACTTGTGTGATATTTGATTCATTGTACAAGGCCATTCGGCCTCCGTTTTGCTTGCCGTTTGCGCCGGCGTGCCTTATTTATCG
The DNA here is from genome assembly GCA_036785695.1 of Gentiana straminea. Lineage (NCBI taxonomy): Eukaryota > Viridiplantae > Streptophyta > Magnoliopsida > Gentianales > Gentianaceae > Gentiana > Gentiana straminea. Next base: position 215,329 of record JAVUPR010000154.1, on the reverse strand, counting down.
TTCTGGTCGATATCACATCAGTACTTCAAAGAGAATTACAAACATTTTTTTTCGTACTTTTTTTCGTACCCATAGACTACCTAACTGTGTGATATTTGATTCATTGTACAAGGCCATTCTGGCCTCCGTTTTGCTTGCCGTTTGCGCCGGCGTGCCTTATTTATCGTTCGGTCGAAATCACATCGTACTTCAAAGAGAATTACAAACATTTTTTTTCGTACTTTTTTTCGTACCCATAGAGTACTTAACTCGTGTGATTTTTGATTCCTTGTACAAGGCCATTCTGGCCTCCGTTTTGCTTGCCGTTTGTGCCGGCGTGCCTTATTTATCGTTCTGGTCGATATCACATCAGTAATTCAAAGAGAATTGCAAACGTTTTTTTTGTACTTTTTTTCGTACCCATAGAGTACTTAACTGTGTGATATTTGATTCCTTGTACAAGGCCATTCTGGCCTCCGTTTTGCTTGCCGTTTGCGCCGGCGTGCCTTATTTATCGTTCGGTCGATATAACATCGTACTTCAAAGAGAATTACAAACGTTTTATTTCGTACTTTTTTTCGTACCCATAGACTACCTAACGTGTGATATTTGATTCATTGTACAAGGCCATTCGGCCTCCGTTTTGCTTGCCGTTTGCGCCGGCGTGCCTTATTTATCGTTCGGTCGATATCACATCGGTACTTCAAAGAGAATTACAAACATTTTTTTTCGTACTTTTTTTCGTACCCATAGAGTACTTAACGTGTGATTTTGATTCCTTGTACAAGGCCATTCTGGCCTCCGTTTTTCTTTCCGTTTGCACCGGCGTGCCTTATTTATCGTTCTGGTCGATATCACATCAGTACTTCAAAGATAATTACAAATGTTTTTTTTCGTACTTTTTTTCGTACCCATAGAGTACTTAACTGTGCGATTTTTGATTCCTTGTACATGGACTTTCTGGCCTCCGTTTGCTTGCCGTTTGCGCCGGTGTGCCTTATTTATCGTTCTGGTCGATATCACATCACTACTTCAAAGAGTATTACAAACGTTTTATTTCGTACTTTTTTTCGTACCCATAGACTACCTAACTGTGTGATATTTGATTCCTTGTATAAGGCCATTCTGGCCTCCGTTTTGCTTGCCGTTTGCGCCGGCGTGCCTTATTTATCGTTCGGTCGATATCACATCGTACTTCAAAGAGAATTACAAATGTTTTATTTCCTACTTTTTTTCGTACCCATAGACTACCTAACTCGTGTGATTTTTGATTCCTTGTACAAGGCCATTCGGCGGCCTCCGTTTTGCTTGTCGTTTGCGCCGGCGTGCCTTATTTATCGTTCGGTCGATATCACATCGCACTTCAAAGAGAATTACAAACGTTTTATTTCGTACTTTTTTTCATACCCATAGACTACCTAACCGTGTGATATTTGATTCCTTGTACAAGGCCATTCGGCCTCCGTTTTGCTTGCCGTTTGCGCCGGCGTGCCTTATTTATCGTTCTGGTCGATATCACATCAGTACTTCAAAGAGAATTACAAACATTTTTTTTCGTACTTTTTTTCGTACCCATAGAGTACTTAACTGTGTGATTTTTGATTCCTTGTACAAGGCCATTCTGGCCTCCGTTTTTCTTTCCGTTTGCACCGGCGTGCCTTATTTATCGTTCTGGTCGATATCACATCAGTACTTCAAAGAGAATTACAAATGTTTTTTTTCATACTTTTTTTCATACCCATAGAGTACTTAACTATGTGATTTTTGATTCCTTGTACAAGGCCATTCTGGCCTCCGTTTTGCTTGCCGTTTGCGCCGGCGTGCCTTATTTATCGTTCTGGTCGATATCACATCAGTACTTCAAAGAGAATTACAAATGTTTTATTTCCTACTTTTTTTCGTACCCAAAGACTACCTAACTGTGTGATTTTTGATTCCTTGTACAAGGCCATTCTGGCCTCCGTTTTGCTTGCCGTTTGCGCCGGCGTGCCTTATTTATCGTTCTGGTCGATATCACATTAGTACTTCAAAGAGAATTACAAACGTTTTATTTCGTACTTTTTTTCGTACCCATAGACTACCTAACTGTGTGATATTTGATTCCTTGTACAAGGCCATTCTGGCCTCCGTTTTTCTTTCCGTTTGCGCCGGCGTGCCTTATTTATCATTCTGGTCGATATCACATCAGTACTTCAAAGAGAATTACAAACATTTTTTTTCGTACTTTTTTTCGTACCCATAGAGTACTTAACTGTGTGATTTTTGATTCCTTGTACAAGGCCATTATGGCCTCCGTTTTTCTTTCCGTTTGCACCGGCATGCCTTATTTATCATTCTGGTCGATATCACATCAGTACTTCAAAGAGAATTACAAATGTTTTTTTTCGTACTTTTTTTCGTACCCATAGAGTACTTAACTGTGTGATTTTTGATTCCTTGTACAAGGCCATTCGGCCTCCGTTTTGCTTGCCGTTTGCGCCGGCGTGCCTTATTTATCGTTCGGTCGATATCACATCGGTACTTCAAAGAGAATTACAAATTTTTTTTTGTACTTTTTTTCGTACCCATAGAGTACTTAACTCGTGTGATTTTTGATTCCTTGTACAAGGCCATTCGGCCTCCGTTTTGCTTGCCGTTTGCGCCGAAGTGCCTTATTTATCGTTCGGTCGATATCACATCAGTACTTCAAAGAGATTTACAAACATTTTTTTTCGTACTTTTTTTCGTACTTAACTGTGTGATTTTTGATTCCTTGTATAAGGCCATTCTGGGCTCCGTTTTTCTTTCCGTTTGCACCGGCGTGCCTTATTTATCGTTCTGGTCGATATCACATCAGTACTTCAAAGAGAATTACAAATGTTTTTTTTCGTACTTTTTTTCGTACCCATATAGTACTTAACTGTGTGATTTTTGATTCCTTGTACAAGGCCATTCTGGCCTCCGTTTTGCTTGCCGTGTGCGCCGGTGTGCCTTATTTATCGTTCTGGTCGATATCACATCAGTACTTCAAAGAGTATTACAAACGTTTTATTTCGAACTTTTTTTCGTACCCATAGACTACCTAACTGTGTGATATTTGATTCCTTGTACAAGGCAATTCTGGCCTCCGTTTTGCTTGCCGTTTGCGCCGGCGTGCCTTATTTATCGTTCTGGTCGATATCACATCAGTACTTCAAAGAGAATTACAAACATTTTTTTCGTACTTTTTTTCGTACCCATAGAGTACTTAACTGTGTGATTTTTGATTCCTTGTACAAGGCCATTCTGGCCTCCGTTTTTCTTTCCATTTGCACCGGCGTGCCTTGTTTATCGTTCTGGTCGATATCACATCAGTACTTCAAAGAGAATTACAAATGTTTTTTTCATACTTTTTTTCGTACCCATAGAGTACTTAACTGTGTGATTTTTGATTCCTTGTACAAGGCCATTCTGGCCTCCGTTTTATTTGCCGTTTGCGCCGGCGTGCCTTATTTATCGTTCTGGTCGATATCACATCAGTACTTCAAAGTGAATTACAAACATTTTTTTTCGTACTTTTTTTCGTACCCATAGAGTACTTAACTCTGTGATTTTCTTGTACATGGCCATTCTGGCCTCCGTTTTTCTTTCCGTTTGCACCGGCATGCCTTATTTATCGTTCTGGTCGATATCACATCAGTACTTCAAAGAGAATTACAAATATTTTTTTTCATACTTTTTTTTCGTACCCATAGAGTACTTAACTGTGTGATTTTTGATTCCTTGTACAAGGCCATACTGGCCTCCGTTTTGCTTGCCGTTTGCGCCGGCGTGCCTTATTTATCGTTCTGGTCGATATCACATTAGTACTTCAAAGAGAATTACAAACGTTTTTTTCGTACTCTTTTTCGTACCCATAGAGTACTTAACGGTGTGATTTTTGATTCGTTGTACAAGGCCATTCTGGCCTCCGTTTTGCTTTCCGTTTTCACCGGCGTGTCTTATTTATCGTTCTGGTCGATAACACATCAGAACTTCAATGGGAATTACAAACGTTTTTTTCGTACCCATAGAGTACTTAACTGTGTGATTTTTGATTCCTTGTACAAGGCCATTCTGGCCTCCGTTTAGCTTGCCGTTTGCGCCGGCGTGCCTTATTTATCATTTTGGTCGATAACACATCAGAACTTCAATGAGAATTACAAACGTTTTTATTCGTACTTTTTTTCGTACCCATAGAGTACTTAACTGTGTGATTTTTGATTCCTCGTGCAAGGCCATTCTGGCCTCCGTTTTGCTTGCCGTTTGTGCCGGCGTGCCTTATTTATCGTTCTGGTCAATATCACATCAGTAATTCAAAGAGAATTGCAAACATTTTTTTTCGTACTTTTTTACGTACCCATAGAGTACTTAACTGTGTGATATTTGATTCCTTGTACAAGGCCATTCTGGCCTCCGTTTTTCTTTCCGTTTGCACCGGCGTGCCTTATTTATCGTTCTGGTCGATATCACATCAGTACTTCAAAGAGAATTACAAATGTTTTTTTTCGTACTTTTTTTTGCACCCATAGAGTACTTAACTGTGTGATTTTTGATTCCTTGTACAAGGCCATTCTGGCCTCCGTTTTGCTTGCCGTTTGCGCCGGCGTGCCTTATTTATCATTCTGGTCGATATCACATCAGTACTTCAAAGAGAATTACAAACATTTTATTTCGTACTTTTTTTCGTACCCATAGACTACCTAACTGTGTGATATTTGATTCCTTGTGCAAGGCCATTCTGGCCTCCGTTTTGCTTGCCGTTTGCGCCGGCGTGCCTTATTTATCGTTCTGGTCGATATCACATCAGTACTTGTCACGGATTTTATTAACACAAAACAAACAAGTAATAATCCGGCTAACCTCAAATATAAGGATCGTAATAATAGTGGTTAATGCCGGGTCGATCTTACGGGGAACTGGCGATTGCTGACCCTAGTTTTTGTTTAACTAACTAACCTATGTCACGATTACTAAACTAAACGATACGAAAACAAAATAATTCACAAGAAAGATAACAATAACGTAAACTGGACAGAAGATCAAGGATCTAAAGGCAGGAAAGATAGTTTCGAACCAATTTAAACTAAACTAAACCTAATATGCAATAAAAGACTAATTAAGCTAAACAATTCAAATTCAAGGGGTTTAAATCAATAAGTTATGAACGAACAAGCAATTGATCCACCTATCCTACAACTATCAATTTCGATCTAGATTATCTCATGATTTCTAACCAAGTTGTGATTCACCTAACCAAGGTACGAACTCCCAATTTCTTAGACAAGTTCTCCTATCAATCTTTTATCTTTCGATCTAAAGATTAACGCTTTCGAATCGAGGTGTGAAATCTCTCAATTTCTAACCTAGAAATCTAACCTAATAACTCTCGTTGATTAGATTTAAGATCTATTCTTTATCACGGTGATCTAAAGTTTAGCATGATTTTCATCAACATAAACAATCAACATGCAAAGATCTTTCGATATAAATTGCATAACAACATGATAGACATGATAAAGAAACAACTTGAATTAAAATACTCACAAGATAACCAAGAACAAAACTGAATCGTTGATTGGATGGCTTCACAACGCTTGTTCAATGGAGGTCTAGCCTCTTAGCATCCTCTTCGAAACTCGAATTGTTTAGAATAAAAGTGCATAAAAGAATCTAAAGAAAAAAACTGTTTTTAAACTAAAAGAAAACGCAGCTTAGCCGCCCCTAGGGTTTAGGGTTCGAATATGTATCATAATTGTGAGGAGAGAACGCAGCTATATATAGAATTCTAAGTCGGTTCTGCTAAGTCGGCGTTCGGACGCCCGTCTGGATAGGGTGAACGCCCGTCCGTCTTATGTAAACTTTTTCGAGTCGGGCCGAGCTGGATCAGACGCCCGTCCTTCACTAAATTGGACGCTCGTTCATGAAAAATCTGATCATCCTGAATGTAAAAGCTCCTCCTGGACGCCCGTCTGGATAACCAAACGCCCGTCCACTCTGGATGCCAGTTCAAGCTGCTGGACGCCAGTCCGGGGTCGACTTCATCTTGATTTCTTCATCTCTATCTCATTTTATCAAATCAAATCATCATTATCTTTTTGTCATCAATGAAATTCGACTCTTATCTCTTTTTGATCAACATTTGAGCATCAAACATGTACCTATAACACATTAAAACATCGCAAAATGTAATATCGTCCAAATAATCATGAAAATTACAATTCAAACACCAAAATTAACCAATTTTACGATTAACTCATTAAAAACCTCATCCGCTTAATAAATCTATTAAACACTCGTTTCTCATGCAAATTATGCAAATACGAGGGAAAATATCAAAGAATACAGCGTTATAAATCGTATAAATTCACCCTTAACAACTCCCCCACACTTAAGCTATTGCTCGTCCCGAGCAAAACAAAACAAGATAAAGGCTCGAGAAAAGATAGACATCTCAAAGACATATAACACATATTTAATAACTTAGAGGTTCACCCCGGTGTGTGTGCAAAGCCATAACAAACTTCGACTAAATCCAAACTTGAGAGACTCAAAGCAAAACTAGCTAGTACCCCCTTCAAACTAGAGATAAATGATACTCATAAGATGTACCCTACAAACGTGACATATCCCGAAAAAGATGATAGAATATATCTAGGGCCTTTCTGAAATACTCAGAGGATAGTCCCTACAGCATATCTATCAGTTTATACTGGGGATAAGATAGACGATAACTGAGTCTTTCATTCATTTCATACCATATCACTAGTTGATTTAATTACTTCACTTTAAACACACATCAGAATGAGCTATTGCCCTGTCATAGCAGAATAGGATATTCGAGATACACCCTACCTTACTCCAATCATAAGGCAGCTTCTCCTGACTGTCGTGAGCTTTTGGTCATCATAGTGGTATAGGACATTCGTGATATGACCTACCTCACTCAAATCATCGACCAGCTTTCGACACACCCATTTTATTCATTTAATTCAACTTTTTCATTTGACAATAAGTCACGTGTTACTCATCACATTCAAACCTAAGATATTCACAGTATAACATACTTCGGATCTAAATACAAACTATCATAAATCTCAAGATATATACGTAGCACTAAGCACATGACTTATAAGAAAATCAGAAATCACTAATCGAAAAGGGGTATAACTTAATAAATTAGCTCATCATTGACTATGGCTCGTGAAAAATAGTGTTCAGGTGAAACAACTAACTTATCAAACATATGATATATAGCTTAAATGACTATAAAAATAACGAACAAAGGTTTGAATTGCCTACTCGGGACAAGACAAAAACAAAAATGTCGAGAAATTTTGAAAATTCTAGCTCATTTTAGCTCATTTTTCATAGAAACACTAACATATTAAGCAAATGTATAGATACATGTCAAATCATTCCCCTCCCCCACACTTAAAAATCAACATGTCCTCATGTTGTGCAGAACGAAAGAAAAGATAAAAGACTTAGCTGATTTGAACCGATACACGAATCGTTGGTCAGGCCGGAGCCGACGTAGTGACACTGAGAACTCGTAACCATAAAATGTAGCTCGACAAACCCGCTAAAAATATACCTGCACGACTTGACAAACACGGAACCAGCTCGGGGAAAACGGGGATTTATACCAGAAGAAAAAGAGATACAAAACCAAATATTAACAAAGGATAAATCATTCAATACATCCCAAAAGTTTAAACAAAGTAGAAATGAAAGTACGGATGCCTTAAGGCTTACATGATCCATCGGAAAAAAGTAACAGTAGCAATATCAAAATTACAACGAATCATATAAGGAAAAGTATCAATAATACACAACCATCGAATCAAAGAAAAATGAAAGCGAGAAGCAGAAAAAATAAGGTCAAGGCTGGCTCGGCGCCGCAGAATCAACAACCGGAGGATCAGAAGAGGGTCCAGATGGTGGTGCTGCAGTCCTATCTACGGAGTCAGGCTGCTCATCATCGGAAGACGACTCAGACTCGTGAATGACCTCCGTAATGGCCTGCTCAATCTCATCAGAATAAAGAAACTCAATAGTGCTCGGACTGAAGATCCTGTCATCCCTCGGCTTCCGGCCGTCACTGATACACTTCAGAATCGTCAAAATGTTGTTTTGAGAAGTCCTTATGTCCTCCATCCAGTTCCTTACACTGTTGCCCATACTTAGCCTCATCTGGACCGAAGGAGATAAAGTAGGAAGGGAGGATGGTCGAGGCGGAGCCGAAGGAGAACCAGGCTCACGTGCTACCTCAGCCTCAGTCTCAGTCTGACCCGAAGATTTCACTTTCTCCCTCTGCAAGAACCTAGGATTCTTCGGTTTGTGATCGGTCTTGTACTCGGGAACTTCAGCATCTTGACAGAGACCGTGTATCAAATACGGACATATCAAGCATCGTGTGTATACCTTCTGATTCATAGAAATCTCATCGAAAATCGCTTGCCCTACATCAACATTGAGCTTGAAGTTCAAGGCATATAGCATCCCAAGGTCACCAATGTGGAAGTGAGTCAGGTTGTTCTTAGGCAACAACCTGTTCCGGATAAACCAACACTGGACCTTCCAATCCTCCCTCCAACTAGTAGTGATCAATTCCTTCCTATCTCCACCCGGCCTAAGTGTCCACGGTACCTCCGGGCATACCAACATCCGTAATTCCTCCAACGGATCCTCACCGGCATCCTGTTTAGCTTTAATGGCCTCCTTATAGTCCAAGCCCTCAAAAGGATCTAATCCGTACCTTCCATTGATAACCGCCGGTGTAAATGGCACCTTAACTCCCCGAACAGTAACCACCCCAGCTGCCAAATTTGTCTCCGAACAATTTGCATAAAATTGACCAATGTAGCATTAACCGGGGTCCTCGGGGTCATCATCAAAGCTCCCCACTTCCTATCCCTCAATAACTTCACAAATAAGGGATCAACTTGAGGCTCGAGGATAGCCCGCTCGATCAACATCATCCTCGTTAGATAATGCTTATTATAGACCTCCATCGCCTTAGGGTTGATGAATCTACGAGCAAAGGGAATAGGGATAGCGGGTCTCACTCTCTGCCTAGCCGGCTCAGCTCCCTCAGTGGCTTCCTCAGCTCCACCCCTCGGTTCATGTGCATCTCCCGCACCCCGAGTCTCTGACACCCTAGTCATCTTGCTCACTAAGGGCTCATCATCAGTGTCAGAACCCGACTCAGACTCATCTCGCAAGGGAACCCTAGATTGACCTCTAGGAGGATTCTGACGTTCACCAATATGAATGCCTCGGTTCGGATTAACTAATGGGGGGTCTACAGTCTTTTTCTTCTTAGGCGGTTCAGTAGCAATTCCCTTACCGTGCCTCTTTACTACCGCTTTACGTTCCATTGTAGACAAGTACGATGATGGGATGATGGTAAAACGGATTAGAAGTCCAAACACTGCCAAATTGATCCCAAAAATCAAATTTTTCTTCAAAATAGTCGCACCAACTATATTATGGAATCGATTTAATGGGTGTTTGTTGGAAGATTTGGAGTGGAAAATCAACAAGAGGAGATTGAGAGCTGTTTGTGGGACTTTGAAGCGCCCAATTTGGTGTAGAAACAAGGATTTTAGGGCAAAAGTCGGGTTTGCCTTTCAAATTTTCTGATTCGAATAAAAAATTGGAAGCAGGGGATATATATAGACGCAGGTCTGAACGGGCGTCCATGATCACGGACGGGCGTTCAGCTGGATAGCAGATGAACTGGACGGGCGTCCATCTAAACAGACGCTCGTCCAGTTGGCCAAATCACATACAACGTTGAAGAGAGTATACTAGACGGGCGTCCAAGAATTTTGGACGCTCGGTCACAAATTGTGCATGGCGGACGGGCGTCCATGAGAATGGACGGGCGTCCAAGACAGAAAAAAATACAAAAAGTATAAAATTTCATACAATTTAAATTCAAACTTTGCATTTTCTCATTAAACTTAAATAAAACTTCAAAAATACAAATGAAAATCAACGAAATACATAAAATCACTAGAAAACAAGTAAAAACAAATAGAAAACAGTGGGTTGCCTCCCACCAAGCGCTGTTGTTTAACGTCGTTTGCTCGACGAAACAACTTAAGAACGCTAGTCATCGTAAATGGCCGACCAATCTATCACTCGAATAAGACGGCGGAGCATGTCAATCGCCGGAGGGAAGTCATACTCATCTTGCAAACCCCAATCCTCACCAGCTACATCAACACCTCGAAAATGCTCAGCTTGCAGCACTAGCGCTAAATCTGTCAGCATTGGATCATTGAGGATCATGTACGGACGTCCTAGAGCCTCCTGTAACCCCTCAGTACAGTCTCCACCTCCCGAACAGCGGGGAACAATAAGAACATAGGTGACAGTCCTGATGCGGGTACTAATATCAAAATCTACGTGTAACACTATAATCCCTCCCGGTCCATCATCTACCGTGATAAGTGGGATCCTCCTAAGGAAAGGTAACTCCTCGGGTAGAACTCCGAAATCCATATCTAGAAAGCACAACTAACTGACAAATGTAAACAAAAACAAAACTTAGTAAGCTAAACTTAAATACTAAAACTTAAACGCTAAAACTACAAAAGCACAACAAAAACGACTAAAACTAATGATATCTAGGATGCCTCCTAGTAGCGCTTTTGTTTAATGTCGTTAGCTCGACACCATTTAAGCTCAGCCTGGATCAGGCCATTTGACCTTTCTGCGAGCCACTACCTCGTCTAGACTTTGGTTAGCAGTTTGGCTGCAGAAACAACACCTAACACATAGGGTAAAACCTTTAATAGCTTTCCAAACACGCTTAAACTTCCCCATGGTTGAATTCTTCATCCTCTGAGCATTCTGATGACGCTTCAACTGACGCTCCCTCTCAAACTCTTCCATATCCCAACTACCAGCTAGAACTTCTTCAGATTGACCACTACCGCCATCCTCCTCAAACAGGTCGGGTGAAAACTCGTCGAATTCTTCGACTTCCGTAGCACCACACCCGAGGATATCGAGGAAACGGACAATCAAAGGTTTCTCTTTAGGTTCACCAATATAGTGCTTGCACCTTTGACCATTCACTCGAAACGGTTGGTCACCATAACCTCGTAGTTCTAGAACGCCTCCAGGAATAATTTGGAGAATTTCAAAGGGACCGGACCAACGTGTCCTTAACTTTCCAGGGAACAAATGTAACCTAGAATTGTATAGAAGAACTTGTCCTCCGACTTGGAATTCTCTCTTCTTAATCTTAGCATCGTGGAGTAGCTTCATCTTATCTTTACTAATCCTGGCACTTTCATAGGCCTGGAGTCTGAATTCGTCCAACTCATGCAACTGCTGCGGTCGATGTTTTCCACAAGATTGGGAATCAAAGTTCGAAACTTTGTAGCCCAATAAGCTCTATGCTCTAACTCGATCGCGCGATGACATGGCTTACCATAAACCATTTGATATGGAGATGTACCCATCGGAGTTTTATAGGCAGTTCTATATGCCCATAGTACATCATCCAACTTCAAACTCCAGTCTTTCCTGTGACTGTTAACCGTTTTCTCCAGGATCTTTTTAATGCTTTGGTTGCTTCTTTCAACCTGACCACTAGTCATCGGGTGATATGGTGTGCCAGTTTTGTGACGAACACCATATTTTTCAAGGACTTTCTCTAGGGGTCGGTTGCAGAAATGCGTCCCTTCATCGCTGATCAAGGCACGTGGACATCCAAACCTCACAAAGATATTCTTCTTTAGGAATTTCATGACCGTCTTATGATCATTGTGAGGAGTGGCTTGAGCCTCCACCCATTTTGACACGTAATCCACGCAGACTAAGATGTATTTGTTACCGCGGGATGATGGGAATGGTCCCATAAAATCGATACCCCATACATCAAAGACTTCGCATTCTAGGATGGGTTTTAAAGGCATGTCAAAACGCCTTGTCAGAGTACCGGATCTTTGGCACCTATCACAAGCTTTACAGAAAGCTTCTGTGTCTTTAAAGATCGTGGGCCAATAGAAACCGGATTGGAAAATCTTAGCAACGGTTTTCCACGGACCAAAGTGACCTCCAGTGGGTCCACTGTGGCACTGCTCAATGATATCTCGCTGCTCAGACTCAGGAACACATCTTCTAAGCAGACCATCTTTACAGATCTTAAAAAGCTAAGGTTCATCCCAAACGAAAGATTTCAAATCAGAGAAGAACTTTTTCTTCTCCTGATAAGACATTTCTGGATCAAGATATCGGGCATGAAGGTAATTGACAATGGAAGAATACCATGGAACATCGGGAGGACAGCCGTCAATAAGCATAATGTTCTCTAGAGGAAAGTAAAGATCTATATCATCTGGATCATCCTTTTCCTCACTCAACATTCTAGAAATATGATCTGCCACGACGTTTTCACTACCCTTCTTATCCTTTATTTGAACTTCAAACTCTTGTAGGGTCAGTATCCAACGCAGTAGGCGCGGTTTAGCCTCTTTCTTGGTCATCAGATAACGCAAAGCAGCGTGATCAGTCCACACAATCACTTGAGCTCCTAACAAGTAACTACGGAACTTGTCCATAGCAAAGACTACGGCCAATAATTCCTTTTCAGTGGTCGTATAGTTAACTTGAGAAGGATTCAATGTGTGACTGGCGTAATAGATAGGCTGGAATTTCCCGTTAAGCCTTTGTCCTAAGACCGCACCAACATCATAGTTTGATGCGTCGCACATAAGCTCAAACGGTAAGTTCCAGTCAGGCGATATAAGAATTGGAGCAGATATTAAACGATTCTTGAGCTCCTCAAACGCTTGCTTGCAGCTCTCATCAAAATTGAACTCAACGTCATCCTTTAGTAAAGTAGACAGGGGCTTGGCTATCTTGGAGAAGTCTTGAATGAATCTTCTCGTAGAAACCGACATGTCCAAGAAAACCTCTCACTTCACGCACATTCTTAGGATAACTCATCTTCTCGATAGCTTCTACTTTCGCCCGTCAACTTCTATACCTTTGGCCGAGATTTTGTGGCCAAGAACTATCCCTTCATCAACCATAAAATGGCATTTTTCCCAATTGAGCACTAAGTTCTTTTCCACGCATCCGGACAACACTTGATCAAGATTGTCAAGGCAATAATCAAAAGATCGACCAAAAACCGAAAAATCGTCCATAAAGATCTCCATACACTTTTCTACCACCCGTCAAAGATGGCCAAAGATACATCTCGAAATGTAGGCGGGGCATTGCGAGAGACCAAATGGCATTCGCCGGTAGGCGAATGTACCATAAGGGCAGTGAAAGTGGTCTTTTCCCCGGTCGAAATTTGGATCAATGGGTATTTGGAAATATCCCGAATAACCATCCGTAAAGCGATAGAATGTGTGCCCCGCCGTACGCTCAAGCATCCGGTCAATGAATGGAAGGGGAAAATGATCTTTCATTGTGACCTCATTGAGCTTTCGATAATCGATACAGACTCTGTAACCGGTGACAAGTCTCAATGCTATTTCCTCGCCCTTCTCATTCTTCTCAATCGTAATTCCTCCTTTCTTGGGAACTACTTGAGTTGGGGAAACCCACTCACTATCAGCGATGGCATAAATGATTCCCATGTCCAGAAGCTTAATGATTTCCTTTTTAACGACTTCTTGCATATGAGGGTTGAGCCTCCTCTGGGGCTGTCTAACACATTTAGCACCCTCATTTGTCTTGATCTTATGCATGCAGATGTCCGGAGATATCCCTCTGATATCTCCTACTTGCCAACCAAAATCTTTTTCATTTCGTTTCAAGACGTTGATCAATTTCATCTCTTCTATACGAGACAGCTTGGCGGATATGATTAACGGAAGCTTGTCGCCTTCTCTTAGAAACACATACTTTAGATGTTTGGGCAACGGCTTTAGAACCAAATCAGTAGGGGGGTCTTCCAAACTTGACTTAAGATCTCCACCTTTCAACTCAACATCGCTGAGCTTACTCAATGGTCCCACCGCCTCAACTTCTCCTCTCAACAGCTCTTCCTCAAAATCACTTTGCTAATTGATCTAGATTGACCATACCATGAGTATTTAGATTATCAACCAATCGCTCATATTCAAACTTCTACAGCCATGACTTGCTTATCCATATAATCGGTGAATTCATCCGTCATATAATCAATGGAAAAGCCGGTTGGAGGGCCGGAGGGTACTTGAATGGACTTTAAGACATTGTAACTCACCTCTTGATCACCAACTCGGATAGTCACTTGCCCACCATCACAATCGATGAGGGCTCTAGCTGTAGATAAGAAAGGTCTTCCAAGGGTGAATTTATACGATTTATAACGCTATATTCTCTGATATTTTCCCTCGTATTTGCATAATTTGCATGAGAAACGAGTGTTTAATCGATATATTGAGTAAATGAGGTTTTAAATAAGTTATTCGCAATATTGGTTAATTTATGTGTTTTTATTATGATTTTATGATTATTTAGACGATATTACATTTTGCGATGTTTTAATGTGTTATAGGTACATGTTTGATGCTCAAATGTTGATCAAAAAGAGATAAGAGTCGAATTTCATTGATGACAAAAAGATAATGATGATTTGATTTGATAAAAGGAGATAGAGATGAAGAAATCAAGATGAAGTCGACCCTGGACTGGCGTCCAGCAGCTTGAACTGGCGTCCAGAGTGGACGGGCGTTTGGTTATCCAGACGGGCGTCCAGGAGGAGCTTTTACATTCAGGATGATCAGATTTTTCATGAACGAGCGTCCAATTTAGTGAAGGACGGGCGTCTGATCCAGCTCGGCCCGACTCGAAGAAGTTTACATAAGACGGACGGGCGTTCACCCTATCCAGACGGGCGTCCGAACGCCGACTTAGCGGAACCGACTTAGAATTCTATATATAGCTGCGTTCTCTCCTCACAATTATCATACATATTCGAACCCTAAACCCTAGGGGCGGCTAAGCTGCATTTTCCTTTAGTTTACAAACAGTTTTTTCCTTTAGATTCTTTTATGCACTTTTATTCTAAACAATTCGAGTTTCGAAGAGGATGCTAAGAGGCTAGACCTCCATTGAACAAGCGTTGTGAAGCCATCCAATCAACGATTCAGTTTTGTTCTTGGTTATCTTGTGAGTATTTTAATTCAAGTTGTTTCTTTATCATGTCTTTCATGTTGTTATGCAATTTATATAGAAAGATCTTTGCATGTTGATTGTTTATGTTGATGAAAATCATGTTAAACTTTAGATCACCGTGATAAAGAATAGATCTTAAATCTAATCAACGAGAGTTATTAGGTTAGATTTCTAGGTTAGAAATTGAGAGATTTCACACCTCGATTCGAAAGCGTTAATCTTTAGATCGAAAGATAAAAGATTGATGTCTAAGAAATTAGGAGTTCGTACCTTGGTTAGGTGAATCACAACTTGGTTAGAAATCACGAGATAATCTAGATCGAAATTGATAGTTGTAGGATAGGTGGATCAATTGCTTGTTCGTTCATAACTTATTGATTTAAACCCCTTGAATTTGAATTGTTTAGCTTAGTTAGTCTTTTATTGCATATTAGGTTTAGTTTAGTTTAAATTGGTTCGAAACTATCTTTCCCGGCTTTAGATCCTTGATCTTCTCATCCCGCTTTACGTTATTGTTATCTTTCTTGTGAATTATTTACTGTTTTCGTATCTGTTTAGTTTAGTAATCGTGACATAGGTTAGTTAGTTAAACAAAAACTAGGGTTAGCAATCGCCAGTTCCCCGTAAGATCGACCCGGCATTAACCACTATTACTACGATCCTTATACTTGAGGTTAACCGGATTATTACTTGTTTGTTTTGTGTTAATAAAATCCGTGACAAGTTTTTGGCGCCGTTGCCGGGGATCCGGACGGTTGTCTAGTTTTTGTTTTTCTTTTTCTTGTTTGTATTTCGTTTCAATTCCTCGTTTTTAATTTCGTTTTTAGTTGATAATCGTTTAGGTTACTAGGATATTAGGGTTTTAAGTTTAGAGTTTAAGGGTTTTCTTTCTCTTGTGATTAGTTTTCCTCTCCTCTATCTCGTCTATTTCTCGTTCCAGCTTTTTCTCTCGTTTTTCCTTTTCTCGCAAATTTTCTCGCTTCGTTCCAGCTTTTCCCGCTACCAAACGGGCGTCCGGGATCTTGGACGCCGATCCGCCGGAAAACTTTCAATCTGTTCGTTTTTAGTCACTTAGACGAGCGTCCATAAAATTTGGACGCCCGTTTAGGTTTCCTGACGACCAGACGAGCGTTTGGGCATCCGAACGCCCGTCCAGTCTGAAAGTTGGGCAGACGCCCGTCCAAACCTTTGGACGCCCGTCTGTTTCACCTTTTTCCTTAATAATCCTATTTTCTTCCTTTTCTTTTTTTTGTTAGGCTTTAATTTTTAGTTTAGGCTTTTAAATTTCTTAGTCTTTAGGTTGCTTTCACTTGTTTTTGGTCCGGTTTATGCAAACTCGGAGTCAAAAGGGACCGTTACTATACACCCCTGACCCCGAGCGAACCGTAGTCTGGCCAAACAGGGGGATTCTCCGTTCTGCGGTTCTGGAAGGAAGAGCCGAGCAAGATCTTGAGGATCAATTAGCCAAAGAAATCACTGATTTTGTGATAATGGCCGCGAATAATAGACGTACGTTGGCAGACTACGCCATGCCTGGCGCAGTCACAGTCAACCCGGCTATTGTCATTCCAGCCATTACTGCACAGAACTTTGAGCTAAGGCCTGGCCTCATTCAAATGATGCAGCATGTATCTATTTTCCATGGTTATCAGTCAGAGAATCCGCATACCCACTTACATACATTCTTAGAGATATGCGGCACTACACGCATCCAAGGAGTAAGTGAGGATGCTATCAGACTGAAACTTTTTCCATTTTCTCTGAAGGGAGAGGCTAAAGAGTGGTACACCTCTCTTCCCTCTGAATCAATCACAACTTGGGCTGAACTCGAAAAGGAGTTCTTGAGTCAATACTTCCCACCTTCGAAAACAGCCCAGTGTTTAAATGAGATTTTCACTTTCTACCAGAAAGAGAATGAGTCTTTCTTCGATTGCTGGAAAAGATTCAAGTCTCTTCTGAGAAAGTGTCCCCACCACGGCTTGCCACTGCAAAGGCAAGTCAACACATTCTTTAGCGGATTGACCGAGCTTACAAAAGGCATGGTCAATAGTTCATCTGGTGGGGCATTTCTGAAGAAAACACCTGAAGAAGGATGGGCATTGTTCGAGGACATTGCTAAATATAACTATGCCCCATCCTATCAAGCAATCCAAGCACCTCCTCCTCCTAAGGTAGAGGAGGTAAACATGCAAAGTTTGATTGCCATGCCGCGTGCTGATGACGATCTCAAATTTCCAATCCAATCAAACTTCTTCTTTTCCACAGAACCCTCGGGTTCCGTACTATGAAAACTTCGCCGTCAACCGGCCATATGAATGATCGGTGTCGCTTTAATCCCCCGCTCCTTATCAAGTGAATGCCGTTCATGATTATGGACAAGTATAATCAAGTCACATGTCAAAACCGTGACGAGGTGGGGCACACATCTAAATTCGTCCTATGAACGGACGAATGTCGAAGTGAATGTGTTCTATGGCCGAAACAACAAAAGGTCTAATCAATTTTCGGCCAAAGAAAATTTCCAAAACCAAGGGTTTAATCAATCTTCGGTTTCAATCCTAATTCAAATTTCAATTTGAATCAGAATTTCAATAGGAACCCTGGCTTTAGTCAGAACCAAAACACAAATTTTTCCAATCCTACTCAAAGGTTCAATCAGAATTGGCCTTCTAGCTCCAATTCTAATCCTAATTTTCAAAATCGGCCCAGCCAGCAATACTCTCAAAATTTTCCAAACTCCCAAGGCCCTTCAAGCTCAGGAGACCTCAAGGCTAAATGGAACTCATTCAGAGAGGAGCAAAACAAGAATATTCAGCTCCTTATGAGTACAAATAAGAACCTTGAGAGGCAAATAAGGCAGCTGGCTGAGCAGTTAGCTTCAAGACCCCCAGGGCATCTACCCAGTTTTACTTAAAAGAATCCAAAGGGCGGTCATGTTGCTCAGACCGATTTGAGCAAAGGCCCTTGTACTGACCTCGTACCTTCAATTCCTTACGGTAGAGAGGAGGCCAGTACAATGAACTTAAGAAGTGGTACTCAAGTTAGTGGTCCTTCCCACCAGGGAAACCACTAGCCCCTCCTGCCATTGATAAGGCAGGAAGGGGAAGCTGAGCACCTACACTCCCCTTTGCCAAAGGAAAAGACTCAGGAGGCTGATCCCCTGAGAGGTGAAAGAGTTGGAGATCCTCAAGTGGCTGATCCCTTGAGGACTGGAAAAGCAAGCGAAAGTCAGGAGGCTGATCCCCTGACTACAAGAAAATCTGAAAAAGCTGTTCGGTGGAAGGACCTGGAAGACAAAGCTGTTAATGACTCCTCAAAGATAGTCTTTTCTGAGAATGACCTTAAGAAGCTTCCATTTCCACCGAGAAAGAGCAACATTTCCTTGAGTGAGGACAAAAAGTACGGAAAGGTGCTGAACCTTTTGAAAAATACTCAGGTCAATCTTCCATTATCCGAGGTCTTGGTCGAGATGCCTAGGTATACAAAATTCATCAAGGATGTTGTGTCTTCGAAAAAGAAGTTAGCAGGCATGGAAAGGCAAATTGGTGAGGATTGCTCCATGATTGATTATGAAGACTTACCAATTAAAAGAGGTGACCCTGGCAAGTTCGTACTTACTGTATTAATGGGAGGTCTAGTCTTCCTTAATTCTTTGTGTGATCTAGGTGCCTCTATAAGTCTTATGCCAATGTCTGTATGCAAACAGCTCGGTTTACAAAGCCTTCTAGAACCCACTACTATGAGTTTACAATTCGCTGATAGATCCTCTAAGAAAGCTTCAGGGATCCTGAAAGACGTTTTGGTTCGATTGATAGATTTACCTTTCCGGTCGATTGGTATGTTTTAGATATGGAGAAAGATGAAAACGTCCCCCGATTCTTGGAAGACCTTTCTTATCTACAACTAGAGCCCTCATCGATTGTGATGGTGGGCAAGTGACTATCCGAGTTGGTGATCAAGAGGTGAGTTACAACGTCTTAAAGTCCATTCAAGTACCCTCTCGGCCCTCCAACCGGCTTTTCCATTGATTATATGACGATGATTTCACCGATTATATGGATAAGCAAGTCATGGCTGTAGAAGCTAAATATGAGCGATTGGTTGATAATCTAAATACTCATGGTATGGTCAATCTAGATCAATTAGCAGCTGATTTTGAGGAAGAACTGTTGAGGGGAGAAGTTGAGGCGGTGGGACCATTGAGTAAGCTCAGCGATGTTGAGTTGAAAGGTGGAGATCTTAAGTCAAGTTTGGAAGACCCCCCTACTGATTTGGTTCTAAAGCCGTTGCCCAAACATCTAAAGTATGTGTTTCTAAGAGAAGGCGACAAGCTTCCGTTAATCATATCCGCCAAGCTGTCTCGTATAGAAGAGATGAAATTGATCAACGTCTTGAAACGAAATGAAAAAGATTTTGGTTGGCAAGTAGGAGATATCAGAGGGATATCTCCGGACATCTGCATGCATAAGATCAAGACAAATGAGGGTGCTAAATGTGTTAGACAGCCCCAGAGGAGGCTCAACCCTCATATGCAAGAAGTCGTTAAAAAGGAAATCATTAAGCTTCTGGACATGGGAATCATTTATGCCATCGCTAATAGTGAGTGGGTTTCCCCAACTCAAGTAGTTCCCAAGAAAGGAGGAATTACGATTGAGAAGAATGAGAAGGGCGAGGAAATAGCATTGAGACTTGTCACCGCTTACAGAGTCTGTATCGATTATCGAAAGCTCAATGAGGTCACAATGAAAGATCATTTTCCCCTTCCATTCATTGACCATATGCTTGAGCGTCTGGCGGGGCACGCATTCTACTGCTTTCTGGATGGTTATTCAGGATATTTCCAAATACCCATTGATCCAGCTGACCAGGAAAAGACCACTTTCACCGGCCCTTATGGTACATTCGCCTACCGGCGAATGCCATTTGGTCTCTGCAATGCCCTAGCTACATTTCAGAGATGTATGCTGGCCATCTTTGACGGGCTGGTAGAAAAGTGTATGGAGATCTTTATGGACGATTTTTCGGTTTTTGGTCAGTCTTTTGATGATTGCCTTGACAATCTTGATCAAGTGTTGTCCAGATGCGTGGAAAAGAACTTAGTGCTCAATTGGGAAAAATGCCATTTTATGGTTGATGAAGGGATAGTTCTTGGCCACAAAATCTCAGCCAAAGGTATAGAAGTTGACAGGGCGAAAGTAGAAGCTATCGAGAAGATGAGTTATCCTAAGAATGTGCGTGAAGTGAGAGGTTTTCTTGGACATGTCGGTTTCTACAGAAGATTCATTCAAGACTTCTCCAAGATAGCCAAGCCCCTGTCTACTTTACTTAAGGATGACGTTGAGTTCAATTTTGATGAGAGCTGCAAGCAAGCGTTTGAGGAGCTCAAGAATCGTTTAATATCTGCTCCAATTCTTATATCGCCTGACTGGAACTTACCGTTTGAGCTTATGTGCGACACATCAAACTATGATGTTGGTGCGGTCTTAGGACAAAGGCTTAACGGGAAATTCCAGCCTATCTATTACGCCAGTCACACATTGAATCCTTCTCAAGTTAACTATACGACCACTGAAAAGGAATTATTGGCCGTAGTCTTTGCTATGGACAAGTTCCGTAGTTACTTGTTAGGAGCTCAAGTGATTGTGTGGACTGATCACGCTACTTTGCGTTATCTGATGACCAAGAAAGAGGCTAAACCGCGCCTACTGCGTTGGATACTGACCCTACAAGAGTTTGACGTTCAAATAAAGGATAAGAAAGGTAGTGAAAACGTCGTGGCAGATCATATTTCTAGAATGTTGAGTGAGGAAAAGGATGATCCAGATGATATAGATCTTTACTTTCCTCTAGAGAACATTATGCTTATTGACGGCTGTCCTCCCGATGTTCCATGGTATTCTTCCATTGTCAATTACCTTCATGCCCGATATCTTGATCCAGAAATGTCTTATCAGGAAAAGAAAAAGTTCTTCTCTGATTTGAAATCTTTCGTTTGGGATGAACCTTATCTTTTTAAGATCTGTAAAGATGGTCTGCTTAGAAGATGTGTTCCTGAGTTTGAGCAGCGAGATATCATTGAGCAGTGCCACAGTGGACCCACTGGAGGTCACTTTGGTCCGTGGAAAACCGTTGCTAAGATTTTCCAATCCGGTTTCTATTGGCCCACGATCTTTAAAGACACAAAAGCTTTCTGTAAAGCTTGTGATAGGTGCCAAAGAACCGGTACTCTACAAGGCGTTTTGACATGCCTTTAAAACCCATCCTAGAATGCGAAGTCTTTGATGTATGGGGTATCGATTTTTTGGGACCATTCCCATCATCCTGCGGCAACAAATACATCTTAGTCTGCGTGGATTACGTGTCAAAATGGGTGGAGGCTCAAGCCACTCCTCACAATGATCATAAGACGGTCATGAAATTCCTAAAGAAGAATATCTTTGTGAGGTTTGGATGTGCACGTGCCTTGATCAGCGATGAAGGGACGCATTTCTGCAACCGGCCCCTAGAAAAAGTGCTCGAAAAGTATGGTGTTCGTCATAAGACTGGTACATCATATCATCCGATGACTAGTGGTCAGGTTGAAAGAAGCAACCAAAGCATCAAGAAAATCCTGGAAAAAACGGTTAACAGTCACAGGAAAGACTGGAGTTTGAAGTTGGATGATGTACTATGGGCATACAGAACTGCCTATAAGACTCCGATGGGTACATCTCCATATCAAATGGTTTATGGTAAGCCATGTCATCTGCCAGTCGAGTTAGAGCATAGAGCTTATTGGGCTACCAAGTTTCTGAACTTTGATTCCCAATCTTGTGGAAAACATCGACTGCAGCAGTTGCATGAGTTGGACGAATTCAGACTCCAGGCCTATGAAAGTGCCAGGATTAGTAAAGATAAGATGAAGCTACTCCACGATGCTAAGATTAAGAAGAGAGAATTCCAAGTCGGAGAACAAGTTCTTTTATATAATTCCAGGTTACATCTGTTTCCTGGAAAGTTAAGGACACGATGGTCCGGTCCCTTTGAGATTCTCGAAATTATTCCTGGAGGCGTTTTGGAACTACGAGGTTATGGTGACCAACCGTTTCGAGTAAATGGTCAAAGGTGTAAGCACTTCATTGGTGAACCCAAGGAAAAGCCTTTGATTGTTCGTTTCCTCGAGATCCTCGGGTGTGGTACTAAAGAAGTCGAAGAATTTGACGAGTTTTCACCCGACCTGTTTTCAGAGAATGACGGTAGTGGTCGATCTGAAGAAGTTCTAGCCGGTAGTTGGGATATGGAAGAGTTTGAGAGGGAGCGTAAGCTGAAGCGTCATCAGAATAATCAGAAGAAGAAGAAGTCGACCATGGGGCAGTTTAAACGGATTTGGAAAGCTATCAAAGATTTCACCCCATGTGTTAAGTGCTGTTTCTGCAGCCACACTACTGACCAAAGCCTACACGAGGTAGTGGCTGGCAGAAAAGTTAAATGGCCTGATCCAGGCTGATCTGAAGGAATGTCGAGCTAACGACATTAACCAACAGCGCCACTAGGAGGCATCCTAGATATCCCTTATTATATTAGGACTCTCTTTTATGTTATTTCTTTTCTTTGATTTAGTTTTTATCTTAAGCCTAATTAAGGTTTTGTTTGTCTCTGTCAGTTGAGCTGTGTTTTATTGTGATGAATGATTACTCTTTTATCTTATTCGATTTTTATCTTTATCCTTCTTTTTCATTTTTGAGATAATATCCCCCTATGTTTCCCGAGGTCCGTTTTGTTTTGTTTGTTCAAGTGTGCAGGATCTTTCCGATAGCAATTGTGAGCTTTTAGATGAAGTCAGTTTTCCGGTGGATGGTCCACAGTTTACTGATTTCATCAAGCATTTCTGGATCTGACTCATGACCATTTCCAGACTTGCACTTTCGAACTACAATCAGCTAAGTACTCTTATCCGTTCTATAATTATGCACAACCTGAGGACATGTTGTGGTTTAAGTGTGGGGGAGGGGAATGATTCGATATGTATTTATACATTTGCTTACGTTCGTTATGTTTCTATGCAAAATGAGCTAGAATTTTCAAACTTTTCGACACTTTTGTTTTTGTTTTGTCCCGAGTAGGCAATTCAAATCTTTGTTCGTTATTTTTATAGTCATCCAAGCTATATATCATATGTTTGATAGGTTAGTTGTTTCACCTGAACACTATTTTTCACGAGCCATAGTCAATGATGAGCTAATTTATTAAGTTATACCCCCTTTTCGATTAGTGATTTCGATTTTCTTATAAGTCATGTGCTTAGTGCTACGTATATATCTTGAGATTTATGATAGTTTGTATTTAGATCCGAAGTATGTTATACTGTGAATATCTTAGGTTTGAATGTGATAAGTAACACGTGACTTATTGTCAAATGAAAAAGTTGAATTAAATGAATAAAATGGGTGTGTCGAAAGCTAGTCGATGATTTGAGTGAGGTAGGTCATATCACGAATGTCCTATACCACTATGATGACCAAAAGCTCACGACAGTCAGGAGAAGCTGCCTTATGATTGGAGTAAGGTAGGGTTTATCTCGAATATCCTATTCTGCTATGACAGGGCAATAGCTCATTCTGATGTGTGTTTAAAAGTGAAATAGTTAAATCAACTAGTGATATGGTATGAAATGAATGAAAGACTCAGTTATCGTCTATCTTATCCCCAGTATAAACTAATAGATATGCTGTAGGGACTATCCTCTGAGTATTTCAGAAAGGCCCTAGATATATTCTATCATCTTTTTCGGGATATGTCACGTTTGTAGGGTACATCTTATGAGTATCATTTATCTCTAGTTTGAAGGGGGTATTAGCTAGTTTTGCTTTGAGTCTCTCAAGTTTGGATTTAGTGGAAGTTTGTTATGGCTTTGCACACACACCGGGGTGAACCTCTAAGTTATTAAATATGTGTTATATGTGCTGAGATGTCTATCTTTTCTCGAGCCTTTATCTTGTTTTGTTTTGCTCGGGACGAGCAAAAGCTTAAGTGTGGGGGAGTTGTTAAGGGTGAATTCATATGATTTATAACGCTATATTCTCTGATATTTTCCCTCGTATTTGCATAATTTGCATGAGAAACGAGTGTTTAATCGATATATTGAGTAAATGAGGTTTTAAATAAGTTATTCGCAATATTGGTTAATTTATGTGTTTTTATTATGATTTTATGATTATTTGGACGATATTACATTTTGCGATGTTTTAATGTGTTATGGTACATGTTTGATGCTCAAATGTTGATCAAAAAGAGATAAGAGTCGAATTTCATTGATGACAAAAAGATAATGATGATTTGATTTGATAAAAGGAGATAGAGATGAAGAAATCAAGATGAAGTCGACCCTGGACTGGTGTCCAGCAGCTTGAACTGGCGTCCAGAGTGGACGGGCGTTTGGTTATCCAGACGGGCGTCCAGGAGGAGCTTTTACATTCAGGATGATCAGATTTTTCATGAACAAGCGTCCAATTTAGTGAAGGACGGGCGTCTGATCCAGCTCGGCCCGACTCGAAGAAGTTTACATAAGACGGACGGGCGTTCACCCTATCCAGACGGGCGTCCGAACGCCGACTTAGAAGAACCGACTTAGAATTCTATATATAGCTGCGTTCTCTCCTCACAATTATCATACATATTCGAACCCTAAACCCTAGGGGCGGCTAAGCTGCGTTTTCCTTTAGTTTACAAACAGTTTTTTCCTTTAGATTCTTTTATGCACTTTTATTCTAAACAATTCGAGTTTCGAAGAGGATGCTAAGAGGCTAGACCTCCATTCAACAAGCGTTGTGAAGCCATCCAATCAACGATTCAGTTTTGTTCTTGGTTATCTTGTGAGTATTTTAATTCAAGTTGTTTCTTTATCATGTCTTTCATGTTGTTATGCAATTTATATCGAAAGATCTTTGCATGTTGATTGTTTATGTTGATGAAAATCATGTTAAACTTTAGATCACCGTGATAAAGAATAGATCTTAAATCTAATCAACGAGAGTTATTAGGTTAGATTTCTAGGTTAGAAATTGAGAGATTTCACACCTCGATTTGAAAGCGTTAATCTTTAGATTGAAAGATAAAAGATTGATAGGAGAACTTGTCAAAGAAATTAGGAGTTCGTAGCTTGGTTAGGTGAATCACAACTTGGTTAGAAATCACGAGATAATCTAGATCGAAATTGATAGTTGTAGGATAGGTGGATCAATTGCTTGTTCGTTCATAACTTATTGATTTAAACCCCTTGAATTTGAATTGTTTAGCTTAGTTAGTCTTTTATTGCATATTAGGTTTAGTTTAGTTTAAATTGGTTCGAAACTATCTTTCCTGGCTTTAGATCCTTGATCTTCTGTCCAGTTTACGTTATTGTTATCTTTCTTGTGAATTATTTACTGTTTTCGTATATGTTTAGTTTAGTAATCGTGACATAGGTTAGTTAGTTAACAAAAACTAGGGTTAGCAATCGCCAGTTCCCCGTAAGATCGACCCGGCATTAACCACTATTACTACGATCCTTATACTTGAGGTTAACCGGATTATTACTTGTTTGTTTTGTGTTAATAAAATCCATGACAAGTTTTTTATCTAATGAAAACAACAAGTAATAAAATTTATAAATCCGGTATTCCCCAAGTGTAGGGATCGTAGCATAGCGATTAATACCGGAGTCGATCTCAGGGAATCGAGGTTGTTTAATCTTGTTCTTATCAATTCTTCTAAAATTGTCACTACTATTTATTACTAAACCTAAACTAGAACGGAAAATAAACTGGACAGAGGATTGTCAGTCCAAAGCCAGGAAAGATCGTTGCGAACAAAAATAACTCTAATCTATAAAATAAAAAGAAAATAAACTTCTAAGATAACAACGAAGAACAAGGCACAAAGATGATTTCAATTAATTTTAACGAAGAACAAGCTATGATCCACCTATCTCGCAACTCTCAATTACTACCCTAGATCGTTTAGTGAAGATTTAATAAAGATGTGGTTCACCTATCAAAGGTATGAATTCCTACTCTCGTAGATAATTCGCCTATTAATCTTCTATCTTTCGATCTCACAGATTAACGCTCTCAAACCAAGGTGTAAGATTTCTCAATCTAGCAACCTAGAAATTCAACCAAATCAACTCTCGTTATTTTTAGGTTAAAAGTCCAATCTTTACTACGGTGATCTAGGTCTAACAACGATTCTCATCAACGTTAAACATCAATAAGCAACAATCCATCGATATAATTGCATAATCAATATAAAAGCATAATAAAGATACAAGCTTTAATAAAACTCACAAAACAAATCCAAAGAAGAAATCAAGTTGATGCTCGATCGGCTTCACAAGCTTGTTCAAAACGCTTAGCCTCTATCCATCGTTGGTATGCAAATAATATAAATAAAAAGTAGAAGAAATTGTGTTCTTGGTAGCAGGGAAACGCAGCTAGGGCGCCCCCAAGGGGCCTGGGGCGGCCAGGGATCGAATTATGGTGTCTAGGGTTGCAGAAAACGCGTCTATTTATAAGTTTTTAGGTCGGTTTCATCAAAGGCGGTGCCGTGGACGCCCGTCCATAGGGTCTGGACGCCAGTTCACAGGGCTGGACGCCCGTCCAAGGATTCTGGACGCCAGTTCAGCTGCTTTGAAATCTTCGAGTCGGGCCGAGCTGGATTGGACGCCCGTCCTATGCAAAATTGGACGCCCGTCCACTGAAAATCTGAACATCCTGAATCAAGTGGCTCTTCCTGGACGCCAGTTTACTCTCTTGGACGCCAGTCCAAGCCGACGGAGCATCAAACGCACGTCCAACTTGTAAATCTTCATTCCAACTTCAATATGCATCTTCCTCCCTCTATTTAACCTTCAATTTAATATCTTTTTAGCTCATCCCTTGCCATGTAAACGTACCTACAAGGTAATAGAAATGTGCAAAATGTAGAACCATATATCTAGATAGAAAACAACAATAAAACCACGTAATTAGCTCGATTTTGCATTTAAACCAATTTCATATGCATTCTTGCAATATTCCATTTAAACCCTCACTTTTCTATAAAAAGTAATAAAACACGAAGGAAATTGCTACGAAATAATATCATATATATCGTAAAAATCACCGTTAACAACTCCCCCACACTTAGCTTTTGCTCGTCCCGAGCAAAACAAAACAAGAAAACTAAGGCTTACTCAAACATTGAATCACATACACTCCCATATATCAAATCACAATCGGTCGACTAGCATCAAAAACATACACCCCAATGAAATAAACGATTACTCGAATGTGTAGTGTGTGCAAAGCCTTCTTCAACTTCCACCGATTCCACACTTGACAATTAAATTCAAGCTAACCAACAAATACCCATTTAAGATAGATAATGAATCATCCTGACTATACATACGCGCCTACAAAACTACTCCCGTCATGACTAGAGTAATACATGTGTTTTCAAAATCTTTTCAGTCGTACCCAGAGGATATTCCCTACAACATATACCTTGGCCTATACTGGGGATAAGGTAGGCGATAACTAAGTCTTTCATTTATTTCATACCAAATTCCTTATGTAAGTTGATTCAATTGACTTTCACATTTATACACACATCAAAATGAGCTATTGCCCGTCATAACAGAATAGGACATTCGTGGTATACCCTACCTTACTCCAATCATAAGGCAGCTTCTTCCGACTGTCGTGAGCTTTTGGTCATCATAGTGGTATAGGACATACGTGGTATACCCTATCGCACTCAAATCATCGACCAGGTTCCGACACACACAACTTATTCATCATATTTGTTTTTGAACATACTTTTTAAAGAACAATAGTTACGTTTCACTTATCACATTCTGGCTTCGGTATATTCACGATACTTCCTACTTCAAGTCCAACTACGCACATATTACAATTTCCATGACATGAGCACTAAGCGAACGGTCTGATAACCAGAATCAAACATTAACAGTTTAAATGGGTACAGTCTACTAAGTTCAGCTCATCATCGAAGAGGCTTACGTGAAAAGAATTCGAGTAAAAGCTTATCACCAAAGGTCTATGCTAAAATACTAGTCAACTTAACACAAGTATGGGAATATAGCAAGTAAGTAAACCAAAAGAAAATCATGCTCGGGACGGATTTTTTTAAAAATTCGAAAATTTTCTGAATTTTTGAAGAACGGTGGTGAGCATAATAAATTAAACACATTGTAGGTACAACCAATCCCTCCCCCACACTTAAATAACAACATGTCCTCATGTTGTGCAGAATAAGAAAAACTTAGCTGATTGTAGTTCGAAGGTTGCAATTCTAGAGGTGGTAGCAAGTCATATCCAGAAATGCCTGAAGAAATCAGTAAATTGTGGACCATCCACCGGAAAACTGGCTTCATTTGAAAGCGCACCATCGCTATCGCAAATACCCTACACACATGAAAAACAAAACAAAACGGACCTCGGGGGTAGGGGCACAAAAGATGATAGACAAGGCATTATCATGGAACAAAGCATAAGCAATGCAAAAATTGACAAAAACCGAATCTATGTGAAAAGTAGTGCACAAATGTAACATCGGCAGGAAGGAAGGAATCACATGGATTTTTCAAATTACTAAAATGCAAGTTACCTAACCACAGAAACCGACTTCCAAAAACCTAGACGACACAAGACAAAACTAGCCCCCCCTTATTCAACAAAACAAAATAAACCAAAATAATAATAATAATAATAATAATAATAATAAACTATTCTTATTATTGGGTTGCCTCCCAATAAGCGCCTTTCTTTAGTGTCTTTGGCTAGACACACGTAATTACGTGTGAATATTACGTGTGTCTAGCCAGGCTGAATATTACGTGTGTCTAGCCAAAGACACTAAAGAAAGGCGCTTATTGGGAGGCAACCCAATAATAAGAATAGTTTTTATTATTATTATTATTATTTTGGTTTATTTTGTTTTGTTGAATAAGGGGGGCTAGTTTTGTCTTGTGTCGTCTAGGTTTTTGGAAGTCGGTTTCTGTGGTTAGGTAACTTGCATTTTAGTAATTTGAAAAATCCATGTGATTCCTTCCTTCCTGCCGATGTTACATTTGTGCACTACTTTTCACATAGATTCGGTTTTTGTCAATTTTTGCATTGCTTATGCTTTGTTCCTTGATAATGCCTTGTCTATCATCTTTTGTGCCCCTACCCCCGAGGTCCGTTTTGTTTTGTTTTTCATGTGTGCAGGGTATTTGCGATAGCGATGGTGCGCTTTCAGATGAAGCCAGTTTTCCGGTGGATGGTCCACATTTTACTGATTTCTTCAGGCATTTCTGGATATGACTTGCTACCACCTCCAGAATTGCAATCTTCGAACTACAATCAGCTAAGTTTTTCTTATTCTGCACAACATGAGGACATGTTGTTATTTAAGTGTGGGGGAGGGATTGGTTGTACCTACAATGTGTTTAATTTTTTATGCTCACCACCGTTCTTCAAAAATTCAGAAAATTTTTGAATTTTAAAAAAAAATCCGTCCCGAGCATGATTTTCTTTTGGTTTACTTACTTGCTATATTCCCATACTTGTGTTAAGTTGACTAGTATTTTAGCATAGACCTTTGGTGATAAGCTTTTACTCGAATTCTTTTCACGTAAGCCTCTTCGATGATGAGCTGAACTTTGTAGATTGTACCCATTTAAACTGTTAATGTTTGATTCTGGTTATCAGACCGTTCGCTTAGTGCTCATGTCATGGAAATTGTAATATGTGCGTAGTTGGACTTGAAGTAGGAAGTATCGTGAATATACCGAAGCCTGAATGTGATAAGTGAAACGTAACTATTGTTCTTTAAAAAGTGTGTTCAAAAACAAATATGATGAATAAGTTGTGTGTGTCGGAAGCTGGTCGATGATTTGAGTGCGATAGTGTATACCACGTATGTCCTATACCACTATGATGACCAAAAGCTCACGACAATCGGAAGAAGCTGCCTTATGATTGGAGTAAGGTAGGGTATACCACGAATGTCCTATTCTGCTATGACGGGCAATAGCTCATTCTGATGTGTGTATAAATGTGAAAGTCAATTGAATCAACTTACATAAGGAATTTGGTATGAAATAAATGAAAGACTTAGTTATCGCCTACCTTATCCCCAGTATAGGCCAAGGTATATGTTGTAGGAATATCCTCTGGGTACGACTGAAAAGATTTCGAAAACACATGTATTACTCTAGTCATGACGGGAGTAGTTTTGTAGGCGTGTATGTATAGTCAGGATGATTCATTATCTATCTTAAATGGGTATTTGTTGGTTAGCTTGAATTTAATTGTCAAGTGTGGAATCGGTGGAAGTTGAAGAAGGCTTTGCACACATTACACATTCGAGTAATCGTTTATTTCATTGGGGTGTATGTTTTTGATGCTAGTCGACCGATTGTGATTTGATATATGGGAGTGTATGTGATTCAATGTTTGAGTAAGCCTTAGTTTTCTTGTTTTGTTTTGCTCGGGACGAGCAAAAGCTAAGTGTGGGGGAGTTGTTAACGGTGATTTTTACGATATATATGATATTATTTCGTAGCAATTTCCTTCGTGTTTTATTACTTTTTATAGAAAAGTGAGGGTTTAAATGGAATATTGCAAGAATGCATATGAAATTGGTTTAAATGCAAAATCGAGCTAATTACGTGGTTTTATTGGTGTTTTCTATCAAGATATATGGTTCTACATTTTGCATGTTTCTATTACCTTGTAGGTACGTTTACATGGCAAGGGATGAGCTAAAAAGATATTAAATTGAAGGTTAAATAGAGGGAGGAAGATGCATATTGAAGTTGGAATGAAGATTTACAAGTTGGACGTGCGTTTGATGCTCCGTCAGCTTGGACTAGCGTCCAAGAGAGTAAACTGGCGTCCAGGAAGAGCCACTTGATTCAGGATGTTCAGATTTTCAGTGGACGGGCGTCCAATTTTGCATAGGACGGGCGTCCAATCCAGCTCGGCCCGACTAGAAGATTTCAAAGCAGCTGAACTGGCGTCCAGAATCCTTGGATTGGCGTCCAGCCCTGTGAACTGGCGTCCAGACCCTATGGACGGGCGTCCACGGCACCGCCTTTGCTGAAACCGACCTAAAAACTTATAAATAGACGCGTTTTCTGCAACCCTAGACACAATAATTCGATCCCTGGCCGCCCCAGGCCCCTTGGGGGCGCCCTAGCTGCGTTTCCCTGCTACCAAGAACACAATTTCTTCTACTTTTTATTTATATTATTTGCATACCAACGATGGATAGAGGCTAAGCGTTTTGAACAAGCTTGTGAAGCCGATCGAGCATCAACTTGATTTCTTCTTTGGATTTGTTTTGTGAGTTTTATTAAAGCTTGTATCTTTATTATGCTTTTATATTGATTATGTTATATCGATGGATTATTGCTTATTGATGTTTAACGTTGATGAGAATCGTTGTTAGACCTAGATCACCGTAGTAAAGATTGGACTTTTAACCTAAAAATAACGAGAGTTGATTTGGTTGAATTTCTAGGTTGCTAGATTGAGAAATCTTACACCTTGGTTTGAGAGCGTTAATCTGTGAGATCGAAAGATAGAAGATTAATAGGCGAATTATCTACGAGAGTAGGAATTCATACCTTTGATAGCGTGAACCACATCTTTATTAAATCTTCACTAAACGATCTAGGGTAGTAATTGAGAGTTGCGAGATAGGTGGATCATAGCTTGTTCTTCGTTAAAATTAATTGAAATCATCTTTGTGCCTTGTTCTTCGTTGTTATCATAGAAGTTTATTTTCTTTTTAGTTTATAGATTAGAGTTATTTTTGTTCGCAACAATCTTTCCTGGCTTTGGACTGACAATCCTCTGTCCAGTTTATTTTCCGTTCTAGTTTAGGTTTAGTAATAAATAGTAGTGACAATTTTAGAAGAATTGATAAGAACTAGATTAAACAACCTCGATTCCCTGAGATCGACTCCGGTATTAATCGCTATGCTACGATCCCTACACTTGGGGAATACCGGATTTATAAATTTTATTACTTGTTTGTTTTCATAGATAAAATCCGTGACAAGTTTTTGGCGCCGTTGCCGGGGAATCGGTACGGTTGTCTAGTTTTATTAACTTTTCTATTTTCGTTACAACTTTTTCATAGGTAGATTATAGTTTAGGTTATTAGGGTTGTTCGTAGTTAACTTTTAAAATTATCAATTTCCCTAGGTTTAGCTGTTCTCCCCTTTAGTTTTCTGCTCTTTCGGTATGTCTGTTTCCCGTTTTTCTGCACTCAAACGGGCGTCTTGACTAGTAGACGCCCGTCTGTCTGGAAATCGACAGCTCTGCTTTGTTTTATCCTACTGGACGAGCGTCTGGATTGCCAAACGCCCGTCCACTTCAACCTTCAGGCAGACGCCCGTCCAGTCATCTGGACGCCCGTCTTGACTAGTTTTTATTGATTTTTCTGTTTTTATCACGATTTTTTTTTGTAGATAGGTTTTTGTTTCTATCCATTCTAGTTTCTAAATTGATTCGGGGACATCTGAGGTTGAATTATCTGACTCCACGATTTTAGCGATCGAACTTTTGGATAAAAGGGATCGTTTTAGCACTCGTTAGTATTTTGGCCGTAACTTTCGGCTCGAGTGTCCGTTTGGCGCGCAGGACCCCAATTCGGAAAAGCTCGTTCCGATGCCGACGACGTGGCGAATAGCCTACGGCGTGCCTTATTTATCGTTCGGTCGATAACACATCAGAACTTCAATGAGAATTACAAACGTTTTTTTTCGTACTTTTTTTCGTACACATAGAGTACTTAAATGTGATTTTTGATTCCTTGTACAAGGCCATTCTGGCCTCTGTTTTGCTTGCCGTTTGTGCCGGCGTGCCTTATTTATCGTTCTGGTCGATATCACATCGAATTCAAATAGAATTGAAACTTTTTTTTTTCGTACTTTTTTTGTACAACTTGTGTGATATTTGATTCCTTGTACAAGGCCATTCTGGCCTCCGTTTTGCTTGCCGTTTGCGCCGGCGTGCCTTATTTATCGTTCTGGTCGATATCACATCAGTAATTCAAAGAGAATTACAAACGTTTTATTTCGTACTTTTTTTCGTACCCATAGACTACCTAACTGTGTGATATTTGATTCCTTGTACAAGGCCATTCTGGCCTCCGTTTTGCTTGCCGTTTGCGCCGGCGTGCCTTATTTATCGTTCGGTCGATATCACATCGGTACTTCAAAGAGAATTACAAACATTTTTTTCGTACTTTTTTTCGTACCCATAGAGTACTTAACTCGTGTGATTTTTGATTCCTTGTACAAGGCCATTCTGGCCTCCGTTTTTCTTTCCGTTTGCACCGGCGTGCCTTATTTATCGTTCGGTCGATATCACATCGGTACTTCAAAGAGAATTACAAATGTTTTTTTTCGTACTTTTTTTCGTACCCATAGAGTACTTAACTCGTGTGATTTTTGATTCCTTGTACAAGGCCATTCTCGGCCTCCGTTTTTCTTGCCGTTTGCGCCGGCGTGCCTTATTTATCGTTCGGTCGATATCACATCGCACTTCAAAGAGAATTACAAATGTTTTTTTTTGTACTTTTTTTCGTACCCATAGAGTACTTAATTGTGTGATTTTTGATTCCTTGTACAAGGCCATTCTAACCTCCGTTTTGCTTTCCGTTTGCGCCGGCGTGCCTTATTTATCGTTCTGGTCGATATCACATTAGTACTTCAAAGAGAATTACAAACGTTTTATTTCGTACTTTTTTTCGTACCCATAGACTACTTAACTGTGTGATATTTGATTCCTTGTACAAGGCCATTCCGGCCTCCGTTTTGCTTGCCGTTTGCGCCGGCGTGCCTTTTTATCGTTTTGGTCGATATCACATCAGAACTTCAAAGAGAATTACAAACATTTTTTTTCGTACTTTTTTTCGTACCCATAGAGTACTTAACTGTGTGATTTTTGATTCCTTGTACAAGGCCATTCTTGCCTCCGTTTTTCTTTCCGTTTGCACCGGCGTGCCTTATTTATCGTTCTGGTCGATATCACATCGCATAATTCAAAGAGAATTACAAATGTTTTTTTCGTACTTTTTTTCGTACCCAAAGAGTACTTAACGTGATTTTTGATTCTTTGTACAAGGCCATTCGGCCTCCGTTTTGCTTGCCGTTTGCGCCGGCGTGCCTTATTTATCGTTCGGTCGATATCACATCAGTTCTTCAAAGAGAATTACAAACGTTTTATTTCGTACTTTTTTTCATACCCATAGACTACCTAACTGTGTGATATTTGATTCCTTGTACAAGGCCATTCTGGCCTCCGTTTTGTTTGCCGTTTGCACCGGCGTGCCTTATTTATCGTTCTGGTCGATATCACATCAGTACTTCAAAGAGAATTACAAACATTTTTTTTCGTACTTTTTTTCGTACCCATAGAGTACTTAACTGTGTGATTTTTGATTCCTTGTACAAGGCCATTCTGGCCTCCGTTTTTCTTTCCGTTTGCACCGGCGTGCCTTATTTATCATTCTGGTCGATATCACATCAGTACTTCAAAGAGAATTACAAATGTTTTTTTTCGTACTTTTTTTCGTACCCATAGAGTACTTAACTGTGTGATTTTTGATTCCTTGTACAAGGCCATTCTAACCTCCGTTTTGCTTGCCGTTTGCGCCGGCGTGCCTTATTTATCGTTCTGGTCGATATCACATCAGTACTTCAAAAGAGAATTACAAATGTTTTTTTCGTACTTTTTTTCGTACCCATAGAGTACTTAACGTGTGATTTTGATTCCTTGTACAAGGCCATTCGGCCTCCGTTTTGCTTGCCGTTTGCGCCGGCGTGCCTTATTTATCGCTCGGTCGATATCACATCGTACTTCAAAGAGAATTACAAACGTTTT
The DNA here is from genome assembly GCA_036785695.1 of Gentiana straminea. Classification (NCBI taxonomy): domain Eukaryota; kingdom Viridiplantae; phylum Streptophyta; class Magnoliopsida; order Gentianales; family Gentianaceae; genus Gentiana; species Gentiana straminea. The sequence continues at coordinate 180,311 of JAVUPR010000154.1, read as the reverse complement.
ATTTCGTACTTTTTTTCGTACCCATAGACTACCTAACCGTGTGATATTTGATTTCTTGTACAAGGCCATTCGGCCTCCGTTTTGCTTGCCGTTTGCACCGGCGTGCCTTATTTATCGTTCGGTCGATATTACATCGCATACTTCAAAGAGAATTACAAATGTTTTTTTACTTTTTTTCGTACCCATAGAGTACTTAACTCGTGTGATTTTTGATTCCTTGTACAAGGCCATTCGGCCTCCGTTTTGCTTGCCGTTTGCGCCGGCGTGCCTTATTTATCGTTCGGTCGATATCACATCGCACTTCAAAGAGAATTAAAAACGTTTTTTTTCGTACTTTTTTTCGTACCCATAGAGTACTTAACTCGTGTGATTTTTGATTCCTTGTACAAGGCCATTCGGCCTCCGTTTTGCTTGCCGTTTGCGCCGGCGTGCCTTATTTATCGTTCGGTCGATATCACATCGGTACTTCAAAGAGAATTACAAACGTTTTTTTTCGTACTTTTTTTCGTACCCATAAAGTACTTAACGGTGTGATTTTTGATTCCTTGTACAAGGCCATTCTGGCCTCCGTTTTGCTTGCCGTTTGCACCGGCGTGCCTTATTTATCGTTCGGTCGATATCACATCGCACTTCAAAGAGAATTACAAACATTTTTTTTCGTACTTTTTTTCGTACCCATAGAGTACTTAACCGTGTGATTTTTGATTCCTTGTACAAGGCCATTCGGCCTCCGTTTTTCTTTCCGTTTGCGCCGGCGTGCCTTATTTATCGTTCGGTCGATATCACATCGCACTTCAAAGAGAATTACAAATGTTTTTTTCGTACTTTTTTTCGTACCCAAAGAATACTTAACCGTGTGATTTTTTATTCTTGTACAAGGCCATTCGGCCTCCGTTTTGCTTGCCGTTTGCGCCGGCGTGCCTTATTTATCGTTCTGGTCGATATCACATCAGTACTTCAAAGAGAATTACAAACGTTTTATTTCGTACTTTTTTTCGTACCCATAGACTACCTAACTGTGATATTTGATTCCTTGTACAAGGCCATTCTGGCCTCCGTTTTGCTTGCCGTTTGCGCCGGCGTGCCTTATTTATCGTTCTGGTCGATATCACATCGCATACTTCAAAGAGAATTACAAACATTTTATTTCGTACTTTTTTTCGTACCCATAGAGTACTTAACTGTGTTATTTTTGATTCCTTGTACAAGGCCATTCTGGCCTCCGTTTTTCTTTCCGTTTGCACCGGCGTGCCTTATTTATCGTTCGGTCGATATCACATCGCACTTCAAAGAGAATTACAAATGTTTTTTTTCGTACTTTTTTTCGTACCCATAGAGTACTTAACTCGTGTGATTTTTGATTCCTTGTACAAGGCCATTCTCGGCCTCCGTTTTGCTTGCCGTTTGCGCCGGCGTGCCTTATTTATCGTTCGGTCGATATCACATCGTACTTCAAAGAGAATTACAAATGTTTTTTTTTTACCCATACCCATAGAGTACTTAACTCGTGTGATTTTTGATTCCTTGTACAAGGCCATTCGGCCTCCGTTTTGCTTGCCGTTTGCGCCGGCGTGCCTTATTTATCGTTCGGTCGATATCACATCGCACTTCAAAGAGAATTACAAACGTTTTTTTTCGTACTTTTTTTCGTACCCATAAAGTACTTAACGGTGTGATTTTTGATTCCTTGTACAAGGCCATTCGGCCTCCGTTTTGCTTGCCGTTTGCGCCGGCGTGCCTTATTTATCGTTCGGTCGATATCACATCGTACTTCAAAGAGAATTACAAACATTTTTTTTCGTACTTTTTCGTACCCATAGAGTACTTAACCGTGTGATTTTTGATTCCTTGTACAAGGCCATTCGGCCTCCGTTTTTTCTTTCCGTTTGCGCCGGCGTGCCTTATTTATCGTTCGGTCGATATCACATCGTACTTCAAAGAGAATTACAAATGTTTTTTTCGTACTTTTTTTCGTACCCAAAGAATACTTAACTTGTGTGATTTTTGATTCCTTGTACAAGGCCATTCGGCCTCCGTTTTGCTTGCCGTTTGCGCCGGCGTGCCTTATTTATCGTTCGGTCGATATCACATCGCACTTCAAAGAGAATTACAAACGTTTTTTTCGTACTTTTTTTCGTACCCATAGACTACCTAACTCGTGTGATATTTGATTCCTTGTACAAGGCCATTCGGCCTCCGTTTTGTTTGCCGTTTGCGCCGGCGTGCCTTATTTATCGTTCGGTCGATATCACATCGCATTTCAAAGAGAATTACAAACATTTTTTTTCGTACTTTTTTTCGTACCCATAGAGTACTTAACGTGTGATTTTTGATTCCTTGTACAAGGCCATTCGGCCTCCGTTTTTCTTTCCGTTTGCACCGGCGTGCCTTATTTATCGTTCGGTCGATATCACATCGTACTTCAAAGAGAATTACAAACGTTTTTTTTCGTACTTTTTTTCGTACCCATAGAGTACTTAACGTGTGATTTTTGATTCCTTGTACAAGGCCATTCTCGCCTCCGTTTTGCTTGCCGTTTGCGCCGGCGTGCCTTATTTATCGTTCGGTCGATATCACATCGCACTTCAAAGAGAATTACAAACGTTTTTTTTCGTACTTTTTTTCGTACCCATAGAGTACTTAACTGTGTGATTTTTGATTCCTTGTACAAGGCCATTCTGGCCTCCGTTTTGCTTGCCGTTTGCGCCGGCGTGCCTTATTTATCGTTCTGGTCGATATCACATCAGTACTTCAAAGAGAATTACAAACGTTTTATTTCGTACTTTTTTTCGTACCCATAGACTACCTAACTGTGTGATATTTGATTCCTTGTACAAGGCCATTCTGGCTTCCGTTTTGCTTGCCGTTTGCACCGGCGTGCCTTATTTATCGTTCTGGTCGATATCACATCAGTACTTCAAAGAGAATTACAAACGTTTTTTTTACTTTTTTTCGTACCCATAGAGTACTTAACTGTGTGATTTTTGATTCCTTGTACAAGGCCATTCTGGCCTCCGTTTTGCTTGCCGTTTGCGCCGGCGTGCCTTATTTATCGTTCTGGTCGATATCACATCATTACTTCAAAGAGAATTACAAATGTTTTTTTTCGTACTTTTTTTCGTACCCATAGAGTACTTAACTGTGTGATTTTTGATTCCTTGTACAAAGCCATTCGGCCTCCGTTTTGCTTGCCGTTTGCGCCGGCGTGCCTTATTTATCGTTCTGGTCGATATCACATCAGTACTTCAAAGAGAATTACAAACGTTTTTTTTCGTACTCTTTTTCGTACCCATAAAGTACTTAACGGTGTGATTTTTGATTCGTTGTACAAGGCCATTCTGGCCTCCGTTTTGCTTTCCGTTTTCGCCGGCGTGTCTTATTTATCGTTCTGGTCGATAACACATCAGAACTTCAATGGGAATTACAAACATTTTTTTTCGTACTTTTTTTCGTACCCATAGAGTACTTAACTGTGTGATTTTTGATTCCTTGTACAAGGCCATTCCGGCCTCCGTTTTGCTTGCCGTTTGTGCCGGCGTGCCTTATTTATCGTTCTGGTCGATATCACATCAGTAATTCAAATAGAATTGCAAACGTTTTTTTTCGTACTTTTTTTGTACCCATAGAGTACTTAACTGTGTGATATTTGATTCCTTGTACAAGGCCATTCTGGCCTCCGTTTTGCTTGCCGTTTGCGCCGGCGTGCCTTATTTATCGTTCTGGTCGATATCACATCGCACTTCAAAGAGAATTACAAACGTTTTATTTCGTACTTTTTTTCGTACCCATAGACTACCTAACCGTGTGATATTTGATTTCTTGTACAAGGCCATTCTGGCCTCCGTTTTGCTTGCCGTTTGCGCCGGCGTGCCTTATTTATCGTTCTGGTCGATATCACATCAGTACTTCAAAGAGAATTACAAATGTTTTTTTTGTACCCATAGAGTACTTAACGCTGTGATTTTTGATACCATGTACATGGCCATTCTGGCCTCCGTTTTGCTTGCCGTTTGCGCCGGCGTGCCTTATTTATCGTTCTGGTCGATATCACATCGCACTTCAAAGAGAATTACAAACGTTTTTTTTCGTACTTTTTTTCGTACCCATAGAGTACTTAACGGTGTGATTTTTGATTCGTTGTACAAGGCCATTCTGGCCTCCGTTTTGCTTTCCGTTTTTGCCGGCGTGTCTTATTTATCGTTCTGGTCGATAACACATCAGAACTTCAATGGGAATTACAAACATTTTTTTTCGTACTTTTTTTCGTACCCATAGAGTACTTAACTGTGTGATTTTTGATTCCTTGTACAAGGCCATTCCGGCCTCCGTTTTGCTTGCCGTTTGCGCCGGCGTGCCTTATTTATCGTTCTGGTCGATAACACATCAGAACTTCAATGAGAATTACAAACGTTTTTTTCGTACTTTTTTTCGTACCCATAGTACTTAACCGTGTGATTTTTGATTCCTTGTACAAGGCCATTCTGGCCTCCGTTTTGCTTGCCGTTTGTGCCGGCGTGCCTTATTTATCGTTCTGGTCGATATCACATCAGTAATTCAAAGAGAATTGCAAACATTTTTTTCGTACTTTTTTTATACCTAACTGTGTGATATTTGATTCCTTGTACAAGGCCATTCTGGCCTCCGTTTTGCTTTCCGTTTGCGCCGGCGTGCCTTATTTATCGTTCTGGTCGATATCACATCGCACATCAAAGAGAATTACAAACGTTTTATTTCGTACTTTTTTTCGTACCCATAGACTACCTAACCGTGTGATATTTGATTCCTTGTACAAGGCCATTCTCGGCCTCCGTTTTGCTTGCCGTTTGCGCCGGCGTGCCTTATTTATCGTTCGGTCTATATCACATCGTACTTCAAAGAGAATTACAAACATTTTTTTTCGTACTTTTTTTCGTACCCATAGAGTACTTAACGTGTGATTTTTGATTCCTTGTACAAGGCCATTCGGCCTCCGTTTTTCTTTCCGTTTGCACCGGCGTGCCTTATTTATCGTTCGGTCGATATCACATCGCACTTCAAAGAGAATTACAAATGTTTTTTTTCGTACTTTTTTTCGTACCCATAGAGTACTTAACGTGTGATTTTTGATTCCTTGTACAAAGCCATTCCGGCCTCCGTTTTGCTTGCCGTTTGCGCCGGCGTGCCTTATTTATCGTTCGGTCGATATCACATCGTACTTCAATGAGAATTACAAACGTTTTTTTTCGTACTTTTTCGTACCCATAGAGTACTTAACGGTGTGATTTTTGATTCGTTGTACAAGGCCATTCTCGGCCTCCGTTTTGCTTTCCGTTTGCGCCGGCGTGTCTTATTTATCGTTCGGTCGATAACACATCGAACTTCAAAGAGAATTACAAACGTTTTTTTCGTACCCGTACCCATAGAGTACTTAACCGTGTGATTTTTGATTCCTTGTACAAGGCCATTCCGGCCTCCGTTTTGCTTGCCGTTTGCGCCGGCGTGCCTTATTTATCGTTCTGGTCGATAACACATCAGAACTTCAAAGAGAATTACAAACGTTTTTTTCGTACTTTTTTTCGTACCCATAGAGTACTTAACTGTGTGATTTTTGATTCCTTGTACAAGGCCATTCTGGCCTCCGTTTTGCTTTCCGTTTGTGCCGGCGTGCCTTATTTATCGTTCGGTCGATATCACATCGTAATTCAAAGAGAATTGCAAACGTTTTTTTTCGTACTTTTTTTTCGTACCTAGAGTACTTAACTCGTGTGATATTTGATTCCTTGTACAAGGCCATTCTCGTTTCCGTTTTGCTTGCCGTTTGCGCCGGCGTGCCTTATTTATCGTTCGGTCGATATCACATCAGTACTTCAAAGAGAATTACAAACATTTTTTTTTCGTACTTTTTTTCGTACCCATAGAGTACTTAACTCTGTGATTTTTGATTCCTTGTACAAGGCCATTCTGGCCTCCGTTTTGCTTGCCGTTTGCGCCGGCGTGCCTTATTTATCGTTCTGGTCGATATCACATCAGTACTTCAAAGAGAATTACAAATTTTTTTTTCGTACTTTTTTTCGTACCCATAGAGTACTTAACTCGTGTGATTTTTGATTCCTTGTACAAGGCCATTCGGCCTCCGTTTTTCTTTCCGTTTGCGCCGGCGTGCCTTATTTATCGTTCGGTCGATATCACATCGCATCAAAGAGAATTACAAACGTTTTTTTTCGTACTTTTTTTCGTACCCATAGACTACTTAACTCGTGTGATTTTTGATTCGTTGTACAAGGCCATTCTGGCCTCCGTTTTGCTTTCCGTTTGCGCCGGCGTGCCTTATTTATCGTTCGGTCGATAACACATCGTAACTTCAAAGAGAATTACAAACGTTTTTTTTCGTACTTTTTTTCGTACCCATAGAGTACTTAACTCGTGTGATTTTTGATTCCTTGTACAAGGCCATTCGGCCTCCGTTTTGCTTGCCGTTTGCGCCGGCGTGCCTTATTTATCGTTCGGTCGATATCACATCGCTTTCAAAGAGAATTACAAACGTTTTTTTTCGTACTTTTTTTCGTACCCATAGAGTACTTAACGTGTGATTTTTGATTCCTTGTACAAGGCCATTCTCGGCCTCCGTTTTGCTTGCCGTTTGCGCCGGCGTGCCTTATTTATCGTTCGGTCGATATCACATCGCAATTCAAAGAGAATTACAAACGTTTTTTTCGTACTTTTTTTCGTACCCATAGAGTACTTAACTTGTGTGATATTTTGATTCCTTGTACAAGGCCATTCTCGCCTCCGTTTTGCTTGCCGTTTGCGCCGGCGTGCCTTATTTATCGTTCGGTCGATATCACATCGCATACTTCAAAGAGAATTACAAACGTTTTATTTCGTACTTTTTTTCGTACCCATAGACTACCTAACTCGTGTGATATTTGATTCCTTGTACAAGGCCATTCTCGCCTCCGTTTTGCTTGCCGTTTGCGCCGGCGTGCCTTATTTATCGTTCGGTCGATATCACATCGCACTTCAAAGAGAATTACAAACATTTTTTTTCGTACTTTTTTTCGTACCCATAGAGTACTTAACGTGTGATTTTTGATTCCTTGTACAAGGCCATTCTCGGCCTCCGTTTTTCTTTCCGTTTGCACCGGCGTGCCTTATTTATCGTTCTGGTCGATATCACATCAGCACTTCAAAGAGAATTACAAATGTTTTTTTCGTACTTTTTTTGTACTTAACTGTGTGATTTTTGATTCCTTGTACAAGGCCATTCTGGCCTCCGTTTTGCTTGCCGTTTGCGCCGGCGTGCCTTATTTATCGTTCGGTCGATATCACATCGCACTTCAAAGAGAATTACAAACGTTTTATTTCGTACTTTTTTTCGTACCCATAGACTACTTAACCGTGTGATATTTGATTCCTTGTACAAGGCCATTCCGGCCTCCGTTTTGCTTGCCGTTTGCGCCGGCGTGCCTTATTTATCGTTCGGTCGATATCACATCGCACTTCAAAGAGAATTACAAACATTTTTTTTTCGTACTTTTTTTCGTACCCATAGAGTACTTAACCGTGTGATTTTTGATTCCTTGTACAAGGCCATTCGGCCTCCGTTTTGCTTTCCGTTTGCACCGGCGTGCCTTATTTATCGTTCGGTCGATATCACATCGCACTTCAAAGAGAATTACAAACGTTTTTTTTCGTACTTTTTTTCGTACCCATAGAGTACTTAACTCGTGTGATTTTTGATTCCTTGTACAAGGCCATTCTCGGCCTCCGTTTTGCTTGCCGTTTGCGCCGGCGTGCCTTATTTATCGTTCGGTCGATATCACATCGCACTTCAAAGAGAATTACAAACGTTTTTTTCGTACTTTTTTTCGTACCCATAGAGTACTTAACCGTGTGATTTTTGATTCCTTGTACAAGGCCATTCGGCCTCCGTTTTGCTTGCCGTTTGCGCCGGCGTGCCTTATTTATCGTTCGGTCGATATCACATCGTACTTCAAAGAGAATTACAAACATTTTTTTCGTACTTTTTTTCGTACCCATAGAGTACTTAACTCGTGTGATTTTTGATTCCTTGTACAAGGCCATTCTCGCCTCCGTTTTGCTTGCCGTTTGCGCCGGCGTGCCTTATTTATCGTTCGGTCGATATCACATCGTACTTCAAAGAGAATTACAAACGTTTTTTTCGTACTTTTTTTCGTACCCATAGAGTACTTAACCGTGTGATTTTGATTCCTTGTACAAGGCCATTCCGGCCTCCGTTTTGCTTGCCGTTTGCGCCGGCGTGCCTTATTTATCGTTCGGTCGATATCACATCGCACTTCAAAGAGAATTACAAACGTTTTTTTTCGTACTTTTTTTCGTACCCATAGAGTACTTAACTGTGATTTTTGATTCCTTGTACAAGGCCATTCGGCCTCCGTTTTGCTTGCCGTTTGCGCCGGCGTGCCTTATTTATCGTTCGGTCGATATCACATCGCACTTCAAAGAGAATTACAAACGTTTTTTTTCGTACTTTTTTTCGTACCCATAGAGTACTTAACCGTGTGATTTTTGATTCCTTGTACAAGGCCATTCTCGGCCTCCGTTTTGCTCTTTCCGTTTGCACCGGCGTGCCTTATTTATCGTTCGGTCGATATCACATCGTACTTCAAAGAGAATTACAAATGTTTTTTTTCGTACTTTTTTTCGTACCCATAGAGTACTTAACCGTGTGATTTTTGATTCCTTGTACAAGGCCATTCTCGCCTCCGTTTTGCTTGCCGTTTGCGCCGGCGTGCCTTATTTATCGTTCGGTCGATATCACATCGCACTTCAAAGAGAATTACAAACGTTTTTTTTCGTACTTTTTTTCGTACCCATAGACTACCTAACTCGTGTGATATTTGATTCCTTGTACAAGGCCATTCTCGGCCTCCGTTTTGCTTGCCGTTTGCGCCGGCGTGCCTTATTTATCGTTCGGTCGATATCACATCGTACTTCAAAGAGAATTACAAACATTTTTTTCGTACTTTTTTTTCGTACCCATAGAGTACTTAACCGTGTGATTTTTGATTCCTTGTACAAGGCCATTCTCGCCTCGTTTTTCTTTCCGTTTGCGCCGGCGTGCCTTATTTATCGTTCGGTCGATATCACATCGCACTTCAAAGAGAATTACAAACATTTTTTTTCGTACTTTTTTTCGTACCCATAGAGTACTTAACCGTGTGATTTTTGATTCCTTGTACAAGGCCATTCTCGGCCTCCGTTTTGCTTGCCGTTTGCGCCGGCGTGCCTTATTTATCGTTCGGTCGATATCACATCGCACTTCAAAGAGAATTACAAACGTTTTATTTCGTACTTTTTTTCGTACCCATAGACTACTTAACCGTGTGATATTTGATTCCTTGTACAAGGCCATTCTCGCCTCCGTTTTGCTTGCCGTTTGCGCCGGCGTGCCTTATTTATCGTTCGGTCGATATCACATCAGTATTTCAAAGAGAATTACAAACGTTTTATTTCGTACTTTTTTTCGTACCCATAGACTACCTAACTGTGTGATATTTGATTCCTTGTACAAGGCCATTCTGGCCTCCGTTTTGCTTGCCGTTTGCGCCGGCGTGCCTTATTTATCGTTCTGGTCGATATCACATCAGCACTTCAAAGAGAATTACAAACATTTTTTTTCGTACTTTTTTTCGTACCCATAGAGTACTTAACTGTGTGATTTTTGATTCCTTGTACAAGGCCATTCTGGCCTCCGTTTTTCTTTCCGTTTGCACCGGCGTGCCTTATTTATCGTTCTGGTCGATATCACATCGCACTTCAAAGAGAATTACAAACGTTTTTTTCGTACTTTTTTTCGTACCCATAGAGTACTTAACTGTGTGATTTTTGATTCCTTGTACAAGGCCATTCTGGCCTCCGTTTTGCTTGCCGTTTGCGCCGGCGTGCCTTATTTATCGTTCTGGTCGATATCACATCAGTACTTCAAAGAGAATTACAAACGTTTTATTTCGTACTTTTTTTCGTACCCATAGACTACCTAACCGTGTGATATTTGATTCCTTGTACAAGGCCATTCTGGCCTCCGTTTTGCTTGCCGTTTGCGCCGGCGTGCCTTATTTATCGTTCTGGTCGATATCACATCAGTACTTCAAAGAGAATTACAAACGTTTTTTTTCGTACTTTTTTTCGTACCCATAGAGTACTTAACGGTGTGATTTTTGATTCCTTGTACAAGGCCATTCTGGCCTCCGTTTTGCTTTCCGTTTGCGCCGGCGTGCCTTATTTATCGTTCTGGTCGATAACACATCAGAACTTCAATGAGAATTACAAACGTTTTTTTCGTACTTTTTTTCGTACCCATAGAGTACTTAACTGTGTGATTTTTGATTCCTTGTACAAGGCCATTCCGGCCTCCGTTTTGCTTGCCGTTTGCGCCGGCGTGCCTTATTTATCGTTCGGTCGATATCACATCGAACTTCAAAGAGAATTACAAACGTTTTTTTTCGTACTTTTTTTCGTACCCATAGAGTACTTAACCGTGTGATTTTTGATTCCTTGTACAAGGCCATTCTGGCCTCCGTTTTGCTTTCCGTTTGCACCGGCGTGCCTTATTTATCGTTCTGGTCGATATCACATCAAGACTTCAAAGAGAATTACAAACGTTTTATTTCGTACTTTTTTTCGTACCCATAGACTACCTAACTGTGTGATATTTGATTCCTTGTACAAGGCCATTCTCGTCCTCCGTTTTGCTTGCCGTTTGCGCCGGCGTGCCTTATTTATCGTTCGGTCGATATCACATCGCACTTCAAAGAGAATTACAAACATTTTTTTTCGTACTTTTTTTCGTACCCATAGAGTACTTAACTCGTGTGATTTTTGATTCCTTGTACAAGGCCATTCTCGGCCTCCGTTTTGCTTGCCGTTTGCGCCGGCGTGCCTTATTTATCGTTCGGTCGATATCACATCGCAATTTCAAAGAGAATTACAAACGTTTTTTTTCGTACTTTTTTTCGTACCCATAGAGTACTTAACTGTGTGATTTTTGATTCCTTGTACAAGGCCATTCTGGCCTCCGTTTTGCTTGCCGTTTGCGCCGGCGTGCCTTATTTATCGTTCTTGTCGATATCACATCAGTACTTCAAAGAGAATTACAAACGTTTTATTTCGTACTTTTTTTCGTACCCATAGACTACCTAACTCGTGTGATATTTGATTCCTTGTACAAGGCCATTCTGGCCTCCGTTTTGCTTGCCGTTTGCGCCGGCGTGCCTTATTTATCGTTCTGGTCGATATCACATCAGTACTTCAAAGAGAATTACAAACATTTTTTTTCGTACTTTTTTTCGTACCCATAGAGTACTTAACTGTGTGATTTTTGATTCCTTGTACAAGGCCATTCTGGCCTCCGTTTTTTTTGCCGTTTGCACCGGCGTGCCTTATTTATCGTTCGAGTCGATATCACATCGTACTTCAAAGAGAATTACAAACATTTTTTTTCGTACTTTTTTTCGTACCCATAGAGTACTTAACCGTGTGATTTTTGATTCCTTGTACAAGGCCATTCGGCCTCCGTTTTGCTTGCCGTTTGCACCGGCGTGCCTTATTTATCGTTCGGTCGATATCACATCGCACTTCAAAGAGAATTACAAACGTTTTTTTTCGTACTTTTTTTCGTACCCATAGAGTACTTAACTCGTGTGATTTTTGATTCCTTGTACAAGGCCATTCTCGCCTCCGTTTTGCTTGCCGTTTGCGCCGGCGTGCCTTATTTATCGTTCGGTCGATATCACATCGCACTTCAAAGAGAATTACAAACGTTTTTTTTCGTACTTTTTTTCGTACCCATAGACTACTAACCGTGTGATTTTTGATTCCTTGTACAAGGCCATTCTCGTCTCCGTTTTGCTTGCCGTTTGCGCCGGCGTGCCTTATTTATCGTTCGGTCGATATCACATCGCACTTCAAAGAGAATTACAAACGTTTTTTTCGTACTTTTTTTCGTACCCATAGAGTACTTAACTTGTGATTTTTGATTCCTTGTACAAGGCCATTCTGGCCTCCGTTTTGCTTGCCGTTTGCGCCGGCGTGCCTTATTTATCGTTCTTGTCGATATCACATCAGTATTTCAAAGAGAATTACAAACGTTTTATTTCGTACTTTTTTTTCGTACCCATAGACTACCTAACTGTGTGATATTTGATTCCTTGTACAAGGCCATTCTGGCCTCCGTTTTGCTTGCCGTTTGCGCCGGCGTGCCTTATTTATCGTTCTGGTCGATATCACATCAGTACTTCAAAGAGAATTACAAACATTTTATTTCGTACTTTTTTTTCGTACCCATAGAGTACTTAACTGTGTGATATTTGATTCCTTGTACAAGGCCATTCTGGCCTCCGTTTTGCTTGCCGTTTGCGCCGGCGTAATTACAAACATTTTTTTTCGTACTTTTTTTCGTACCCATAGAGTACTTAACTGTGTGATTTTTGATTCCTTGTACAAGGCCATTCTGGCCTCCGTTTTGCTTGCCGTTTGCACCGGCGTGCCTTATTTATCGTTCTGGTCGATATCACATCCGTACTTCAAAGAGAATTACAAATGTTTTTTTCATACTTTTTTTCATACCCATAGAGTACTTAACTGTGTGATTTTTGATTCCTTGTACAAGGCCATTCTGGCCTCCGTTTTGCTTGCCGTTTGCGCCGGCGTGCCTTATTTATCGTTCGGTCGATATCACATCGCACTTCAAAGAGAATTACAAATGTTTTATTTCGTACTTTTTTTCGTACCCATAGACTACTTAACCGTGTGATTTTTGATTCCTTGTACAAGGCCATTCTCGGCCTCCGTTTTGCTTGCCGTTTGCGCCGGCGTGCCTTATTTATCGTTCGGTCGATATCACATCGCACTTCAAAGAGAATTACAAACGTTTTTTTCGTACTTTTTTTCGTACCCATAGACTACCTAACCGTGTGATATTTGATTCCTTGTACAAGGCCATTCTCGGCCTCCGTTTTTCTTTCCGTTTGCGCCGGCGTGCCTTATTTATCGTTCGGTCGATATCACATCGTACTTCAAAGAGAATTACAAACATTTTTTTTCGTACTTTTTTTCGTACCCATAGAGTACTTAACTCGTGTGATATTTGATTCCTTGTACAAGGCCATTCTCGCCTCCGTTTTGCTTGCCGTTTGCGCCGGCGTGCCTTATTTATCGTTCGGTCGATATCACATCGTACTTCAAAGAGAATTACAAACATTTTTTTTCGTACTTTTTTTCGTACCCATAGAGTACTTAACCGTGTGATTTTTGATTCCTTGTACAAGGCCATTCTCGGCCTCCGTTTTTCTTTCCGTTTGCACCGGCGTGCCTTATTTATCGTTCGGTCGATATCACATCGTATTTCAAAGAGAATTACAAACGTTTTTTTTCGTACTTTTTTTCGTACCCATAGAGTACTTAACCGTGTGATTTTTGATTCCTTGTACAAGGCCATTCTCGCCTCCGTTTTGCTTGCCGTTTGCGCCGGCGTGCCTTATTTATCGTTCGGTCGATATCACATCGCATTCAAAGAGAATTACAAACGTTTTTTTCGTACTTTTTTTCGTACCCATAGACTACTTAACCGTGTGATATTTGATTCTTTGTACAAGGCCATTCTGGCCTCCGTTTTGCTTGCCGTTTGCGCCGGCGTGCCTTATTTATCGTTCGGTCGATATCACATCGCACTTCAAAGAGAATTACAAACATTTTTTTCATACTTTTTTTCGTACCCATAGAGTACTTAACTGTGTGATTTTTGATTCCTTGTACAAGGCCATTCTCGGCCTCCGTTTTTCTTTCCGTTTGCACCGGCGTGCCTTATTTATCGTTCGGTCGATATCACATCGCACTTCAAAGAGAATTACAAACGTTTTTTTTCGTACTTTTTTTCGTACCCATAGAGTACTTAACCGTGTGATTTTTGATTCCTTGTACAAGGCCATTCTCGGCCTCCGTTTTGCTTGCCGTTTGCGCCGGCGTGCCTTATTTATCGTTCGGTCGATATCACATCGTACTTCAAAGAGAATTACAAACGTTTTTTTCGTACTTTTTTCCGTACCCATAGACTACTTAATCGTGTGATATTTGATTCCTTGTACAAGGCCATTCGGCCTCCGTTTTGCTTGCCGTTTGCGCCGGCGTGCCTTATTTATCGTTCGGTCGATATCACATCGCACTTCAAAGAGAATTACAAACGTTTTATTTCGTACTTTTTTTCGTACCCATAGACTACCTAACTCGTGTGATATTTGATTCCTTGTACAAGGCCATTCTCGCCTCCGTTTTGCTTGCCGTTTGCACCGGCGTGCCTTATTTATCGTTCGGTCGATATCACATCGCATTTCAAAGAGAATTACAAACATTTTTTTTCGTACTTTTTTTCGTACCCATAGAGTACTTAACTCGTGTGATTTTTGATTCCTTGTACAAGGCCATTCTGGCCTCCGTTTTTCTTTCCGTTTGCACCGGCGTGCCTTATTTATCGTTCTGGTCGATATCACATCAGTACTTCAAAGAGAATTACAAATGTTTTTTTTCATACTTTTTTTCATACCCATAGAGTACTTAACTGTGTGATTTTTGATTCCTTGTACAAGGCCATTCTGGCCTCCGTTTTGCTTGCCGTTTGCGCCGGCGTGCCTTATTTATCGTTCTGGTCGATATCACATCGCATTTCAAAGAGAATTACAAACGTTTTATTTCGTACTTTTTTTTCGTACCCATAGACTACCTAACTGTGTGATATTTGATTCCTTGTACAAGGCCATTCTTGCCTCCGTTTTTCTTTCCGTTTGCGCCGGCGTGCCTTATTTATCGTTCTGGTCGATATCACATCAGTACTTCAAAGAGAATTACAAACATTTTTTTTCGTACTTTTTTTCGTACCCATAGAGTACTTAACTGTGTGATTTTTGATTCCTTGTACAAGGCCATTCTGGCCTCCGTTTTGCTTGCCGTTTGTGCCGGCGTGCCTTATTTATCGTTCTGGTCGATATCACATCAATAATTCAAAGAGAATTACAAACGTTTTTTTTCGTACTTTTTTTCGTACCCATAGAGTACTTAACTGTGTGATATTTGATTCCTTGTACAAGGCCATTCTGGCCTCCGTTTTGCTTGCCGTTTGCGCCGGCGTGCCTTATTTATCGTTCGGTCGATATAACATCGCACTTCAAAGAGAATTACAAACGTTTTATTTCGTACTTTTTTTCGTACCCATAGAGTACCTAACTCGTGTGATATTTGATTCATTGTACAAGGCCATTCGGCCTCCGTTTTGCTTGCCGTTTGCGCCGGCGTGCCTTATTTATCGTTCTGGTCGATATCACATCAGTACTTCAAAGAGAATTACAAACAATTTTTGATTTTTTTTCATTTTTTTTCGTACTTTTTTTCGTACCCATAGAGTACTTAATTGTGTGATTTTTGATTCCTTGTACAAGGCCATTCTGGCCTCCGTTTTGCTTGCCGTTTGCGCCGGTGTGCCTTATTTATCGTTCGGTCGATATCACATCGCATTTCAAAGAGAATTACAAACGTTTTATTTCGTACTTTCTTTCGTACCCATAGACTACCTAACTGTGTGATATTTGATTCCTTGTACAAGGCCATTCTGGCCTCCGTTTTGCTTGCCGTTTGCGCCGGCGTGCCTTATTTATCGTTCTGGTCGATATCACATCAGTACTTCAAAGAGAATTACAAACATTTTTTTCGTACTTTTTTTCGTACCCATATAGTACTTAACTGTGTGATTTTTGATTCTTTGTACAAGGCCTTTCTGGCCTCCGTTTTTCTTTCCGTTTGCACCGGCGTGCCTTATTTATCGTTCTGGTCGATATCACATCCGTACTTCAAAGAGAATTACAAATGTTTTTTTTCATACTTTTTTTCGTACCCATAGAGTACTTAACTGTGTGATTTTTGATTCCTTGTACAAGGCCATTCTGGCCTCCGTTTTGCTTGCCGTTTGCGCCGGCGTGCCTTATTTATCGTTCGGTCGATATCACATCGTACTTCAAAGTGAATTACAAACATGTTTTTTCGTACTTTTTTTCGTACCCATAGAGTACTTAACTGTGTGATTTTTGATTCCTTGTACAAGGCCATTCTGGCCTCCGTTTTTCTTTCCGTTTGCACCGGCGTGCCTTATTTATCGTTCTGGTCGATATCACATCAGTACTTCAAAGAGAATTACAAATGTTTTTTTCGTACTTTTTTTTGTACCCATAGAGTACTTAACTGTGTGATTTTTGATTCCTTGTACAAGGCCATTCTGGCCTCCGTTTTGCTTGCCGTTTGTGCCGGCGTGCCTTATTTATCGTTCTGGTCGATATCACATCACTTATTCAAAGAGAATTGCAAACGTTTTTTTTCGTACTTTTTTTCGTACCAATAGAGTACTTAACTGTGTGATATTTGATTCCATGCACAAGGCCATTCTGGCCTCCGTTTTGCTTGCCGTGTGCGCCGGCGTGCCTTATTTATCGTTCTGGTCGATATCACATCAGTACTTCAAAGAGAATTACAAACATTTTTTTCGTACCCATTGAGTACTTAACTGTGTGATTTTTGATTCCTTGTACAAGGCCATTCTGGCCTCCATTTTTCTTTCCGTTTGCACCGGCGTGCCTTATTTATCATTCTGGTCGATATCACATCGCATTCAAAGAGAATTACAAATGTTTTTTTTCGTACTTTTTTTCGTACCCATAGAATACTTAACTCGTGTGATTTTTGATTCCTTGTACATGGCCATTCTCGCCTCCGTTTTGCTTGCCGTTTGCGCCGGCGTGCCTTATTTATCGTTCGGTCGATATCACATCGCACTTCAAAGAGAATTACAAATGTTTTTTTTCGTACTTTTTTTCGTACCCATAGAGTACTTAACCGTGTGATTTTTGATTCCTTGTACAAGGCCATTCTCGGCCTCCGTTTTGCTTGCCGTTTGTGCCGGCGTGCCTTATTTATCGTTCTGGTCGATATCACATCAGTAATTCAAAGAGAATTGGAAACGTTTTTTTTCGTACTTTTTTTCGTACCCATAGAGTACTTAACTGTGTGATATTTGATTCCATGCACAAGGCCATTCTGGCCTCCGTTTTGCTTGCCGTGTGCGCCGGCGTGCCTTATTTATCGTTCTGGTCGATATCACATCAGTACTTCAAAGAGAATTACAAACATTTTTTTTGTACTTTTTTTCGTACCCATAAAGTACTTAACTGTGTGATTTTTGATTCCTTGTACAAGGCCATTCTAGCCTCCATTTTTCTTTCCGTTTGCACCGGCGTGCCTTATTTATCATTCTGGTCATATCACATCAGTACTTCAAAGAGAATTACAAATGTTTTTTTTCGTACTTTTTTTCGTACCCTTAGAGTACTTAACTGTGTGATTTTTGATTTATTGTACAAGGCCATTCTGGCCTCCGATTTGCTTGCCGTTTGCGCCGGTGTGCCTTATTTATCGTTCTGGTCGATATCACATCAGTACTTCAAAGAGAATTACAAATGTTTTTTTTGTACTTTTTTTCGTACCCATAGAGTACTTAACTGTGTGATTTTTGATTCCTTGTACAAAGCCATTCTGGCCTCCGTTTTGCTTGCCGTTTGCGCCGGAGTGCCTTATTTATCATTCTGGTCGATATCACATCAGTACTTCAAAGAGATTTACAAACATTTTTTTCGTACTTTTTTTCGTACCCATAGAGTACTTAACTGTGTGATTTTTGATTTTTTGTATAAGGCCATTCTGGCCTCCGTTTTTCTTTCCATTTGCACCGGCGTGCCTTATTTATCGTTCTGGTCGATATCACATCGCATTTCAAAGAGAATTACAAATGTTTTTTTTCGTACTTTTTTTCGTACCCATATAGTACTTAACTGTGTGATTTTTGATTCCTTGTACAAGGCCATTCTGGCCTCCGTTTTTCTTTCCATTTGCACCGGCGTGCCTTATTTATCGTTCGGTCGATATCACATCGAACTTCAAAGAGAATTACAAACGTTTTTTTTCGTACTTTTTTTCGTACCCATAGAGTACTTAACTGTGTGATTTTTGATTCCTTGTACAAGGCCATTCTGGCCTCCGTTTTGCTTGCCGTTTGTGCCGGCGTGCCTTATTTATCATTCTGGTCGATATCACATCAGCAATTCAAAGAGAATTGCAAACGTTTTTTTCGTACTTTTTTTCGTACCCATAGAGTACTTAACTGTGTGATATTTGATTCCTTGTACAAGGCCATTCTGCCTCCGTTTTGCTTGCCGTTTGCGCCGGCGTGCCTTATTTATCGTTCTGGTCGATATCACATCAATACTTCAAAGAGAATTACAAACGTTTTATTTCGTACTTTTTTTCGTACCCATAGACTACCTAACCGTGTGATATTTGATTCCTTGTACAAGGCCATTCTGGCCTCCGTTTTGCTTGCCGTTTGCGCCGGCGTGCCTTATTTATCGTTCTGGTCGATATCACATCAGTACTTCAAAGAGAATTACAAACATTTTTTTTCGTACTTTTTTTTCGTACCCATAGAGTACTTAACTGTGTGATATTTGATTCCTTGTACAAGGCCATTCTGGCCTCCGTTTTTCTTTCCGTTTGCACCGGCGTGCCTTATTTATCGTTCTGGTCGATATCACACGTACTTCAAAGAGAATTACAAATGTTTTTTTTCGTACTTTTTTTCGTACCCATAGAGTACTTAACTCGTGTGATTTTTGATTCCTTGTACAAGGCCATTCTCGGCCTCCGTTTTGCTTGCCGTTTGCGCCGGCGTGCCTTATTTATCGTTCGGTCGATATCACATCGCATTTCAAAGAGAATTACAAACGTTTTTTTTCGTACTTTTTTTCGTACCCATAGAGTACTTAACGGTGTGATTTTTGATTCGTTGTACAAGGCCATTCTGGCCTCCGTTTTGCTTTCCGTTTTCACCGGCGTGTCTTATTTATCGTTCTGGTCGATAACACATCAGAACTTCAAAGGAATTACAAACGTTTTTTTTCGTACTTTTTTTCGTACCCATAGAGTACTTAACTGTGTGATTTTTGATTCCTTGTACAAGGCCATTCCGGCCTCCGTTTTGCTTGCCGTTTGCGCCGGCGTGCCTTATTTATCGTTCTGGTCGATAACACATCATAACTTCAATGAGAATTACAAACGTTTTTTTTCGTACTTTTTTTCGTACCCATAGAGTACTTAACTGTGTGATTTTTGATTCCTTGTACAAGGCCATTCTGGCCTCCGTTTTGCTTGCCGTTTGTGCCGGCGTGCCTTATTTATCGTTCTGGTCGATATCACATCAATAATTCAAAGAGAATTGCAAACGTTTTTTTCGTACTTTTTTTCGTACCCATAGAGTACTTAACTGTGTGATATTTGATTCATTGTACAAGGCCATTCTCGGCCTCCGTTTTGCTTGCCGTTTGCGCCGGCGTGCCTTATTTATCGTTCGGTCGATATCACATCGCATTTCAAAGAGAATTACAAACATTTTTTTCGTACTTTTTTTCGTACCCATAGAGTACTTAACTGTGTGATTTTTGATTCCTTGTACAAGGCCATTCTGGGCCTCCGTTTTTCTTTCCGTTTGCACCGGCGTGCCTTATTTATCGTTCGGTCGATATCACATAAGTACTTCAAAGAGAATTACAAACGTTTTTTTTCGTACTTTTTTTCGTACCCATAGAGTACTTAACTGTGTGATTTTTGATTCCTTGTACAAGGCCATTCTCGGACTCCGTTTTGCTTGCCGTTTGCGCCGGCGTGCCTTATTTATCGTTCGGTCGATATCACATCGTACTTCAAAGAGAATTACAAATATTTTTTTTGTACTTTTTTTCGTACCCATAGAGTACTTAACTGTGTGATTTTTGATTCCTTGTACAAGGCCATTCTGGCCTCCGTTTTGCTTGCCGTTTGCGCCGGCGTGCCTTATTTATCGTTCTGGTCGATATGACATCAGTACTTCAAAGAGAATTACAAACGTTTTATTTCGTACTTTTTTCGTACCCATAGACTACTTAACTGTGTGATATTTGATTCCTTGTACAAGGCCATTCTGGCCTCCGTTTTGCTTGCCGTTTGCGCCGGCGTGCCTTATTTATCGTTCGGTCGATATCACATCGTACTTCAAAGAGAATTACAAACATTTTTTTTCGTACTTTTTTCGTACCCATAGAGTACTTAACTGTGTGATTTTTGATTCCTTGTACAAGGCCATTCCGGCCTCCGTTTTGCTTGCCGTTTGCGCCGGCGTGCCTTATTTATCGTTCGGTCGATATCACATCGCACTTCAAAGAGAATTACAAACGTTTTATTTCGTACTTTTTTTCGTACCCATAGACTACCTAACTCGTGTGATATTTGATTCCTTGTACAAGGCCATTCTCGCCTCCGTTTTGCTTGCCGTTTGCGCCGGCGTGCCTTATTTATCGTTCGGTCGATATCACATCGCATTTCAAAGAGAATTACAAACATTTTTTTTCGTACTTTTTTTCGTACCCATAGAGTACTTAACCGTGTGATTTTTGATTCTTTGTACAAGGCCATTCTGGCCTCCGTTTTGCTTTCCGTTTGCACCGGCGTGCCTTATTTATCGTTCTGGTCGATATCACATCAGTACTTCAAAGAGAATTACAAATGTTTTTTTTCGTACTTTTTTTTCGTACCCATAGAGTACTTAACAGTGTGATTTTTGATTCCTTGTACAAGGCCATTCTGGCCTCCGTTTTGCTTGCCGTTTGCGCCGGCGTGCCTTATTTATCGTTCGGTCGATATCACATCGTACTTCAAAGAGAATTACAAACATTTTTTTCGTACTTTTTTTCGTACCCATAGAGTACTTAACGTGTGATTTTTGATTCCTTGTACAAGGCCATTCTCGCCTCCGTTTTTCTTTCCGTTTGCACCGGCGTGCCTTATTTATCGTTCGGTCGATATCACATCGCACTTCAAAGAGAATTACAAACGTGTTTTTTTCGTACTTTTTTTTGTACCCATAGAGTACTTAACCGTGTGATTTTTGATTCCTTGTACAAGGCCATTCTGCCTCCGTTTTGCTTGCCGTTTGTGCCGGCGTGCCTTATTTATCGTTCGGTCGATATCACATCGCTATTCAAAGAGAATTACAAACGTTTTTTTCGTACTTTTTTTCGTACCAATAGAGTACTTAACCGTGTGATATTTGATTCCATGTACAAGGCCATTCCGGCCTCCGTTTTGCTTGCCGTGTGCGCCGGCGTGCCTTATTTATCGTTCGGTCGATATCACATCGTACTTCAAAGAGAATTACAAACATTTTTTTCGTACTTTTTTTCGTACCCATAGAGTACTTAACCGTGTGATTTTGATTCCTTGTACAAGGCCATTCTCGCCTCCGTTTTTCTTTCCGTTTGCACCGGCGTGCCTTATTTATCATTCGGTCGATATCACATCGCACTTCAAAGAGAATTACAAATGTTTTTTTTTCGTACTTTTTTTCGTACCCATAGAATACTTAACTGTGTGATTTTTGATTCCTTGTACATGGCCATTCTCGGCCTCCGTTTTGCTTGCCGTTTGCGCCGGTGTGCCTTATTTATCGTTCGGTCGATATCACATCGCATTTCAAAGAGAATTTCAAATGTTTTTTTTTCGTA
The DNA here is from genome assembly GCA_036785695.1 of Gentiana straminea. Lineage (NCBI taxonomy): Eukaryota > Viridiplantae > Streptophyta > Magnoliopsida > Gentianales > Gentianaceae > Gentiana > Gentiana straminea. Next base: position 158,667 of record JAVUPR010000154.1, on the reverse strand, counting down.
CTTTTTTTCGTACCCATAGAGTACTTAACCGTGTGATTTTTGATTCCTTGTACAAGGCCATTCTGGCCTCCGTTTTGCTTGCCGTTTGTGCCGGCGTGCCTTATTTATCGTTCGGTCGATATCACATCAGTAATTCAAAGAGAATTACAAACGTTTTTTTTCGTACTTTTTTTCGTACCCATAGAGTACTTAACTCGTGATATTTGATTCCTTGTACAAGGCCATTCTGGCCTCCGTTTTGCTTGCCGTTTGCGCCGGCGTGCCTTATTTATCGTTCGGTCGATATCACATCGCACTTCAAAGAGAATTACAAACATTTTTTTTGTACTTTTTTTCGTACCCATAAAGTACTTAACCGTGTGATTTTGGATTCCTTGTACAAGGCCATTCTAGCCTCCATTTTTCTTTCCGTTTGCACCGGCGTGCCTTATTTATCGTTCTGGTCGATATCACATCGCACTTCAAAGAGAATTACAAATGTTTTTTTTCGTACTTTTTTTCGTACCCATAGAGTACTTAACCGTGTGATTTTTGATTCCTTGTACAAGGCCATTCTGGCCTCCGTTTTGCTTGCCGTTTGCGCCGGCGTGCCTTATTTATCGTTCGGTCGATATCACATCGCACTTCAAAGAGAATTACAAATGTTTTTTTTGTACTTTTTTTCGTACCCATAGAGTACTTAACCGTGTGATTTTTGATTCCTTGTACAAGGCCATTCTCGGCCTCCGTTTTGCTTGCCGTTTGCGCCGGCGTGCCTTATTTATCGTTCGGTCGATATCACATCGTACTTCAAAGAGAATTACAAACATTTTTTTTTCGTACTTTTTTTCGTACCCATAGAGTACTTAACTCGTGTGATTTTTGATTCCTTGTACAAGGCCATTCGGCCTCCGTTTTTCTTTCCGTTTGCACCGGCGTGCCTTATTTATCGTTCGGTCGATATCACATCGTACTTCAAAGAGAATTACAAATGTTTTTTTTCGTACTTTTTTTCGTACCCATAGAGTACTTAACCGTGTGATTTTTGATTCCTTGTACAAGGCCATTCTCGCCTCCGTTTTGCTTTCCGTTTGCACCGGCGTGCCTTATTTATCGTTCGGTCGATATCACATCGAACTTCAAAGAGAATTACAAACGTTTTTTTTCGTACTTTTTTTCGTACCCATAGAGTACTTAACCGTGTGATTTTTGATTCCTTGTACAAGGCCATTCTCGCCTCCGTTTTGCTTGCCGTTTGTGCCGGCGTGCCTTATTTATCGTTCGGTCGATATCACATCGCAATTCAAAGAGAATTGCAAACGTTTTTTTTCGTACTTTTTTTCGTACCCATAAAGTACTTAACTTGTGTGATATTTGATTCCTTGTACAAGGCCATTCTCGCCTCCGTTTTGCTTGCCGTTTGCGCCGGCGTGCCTTATTTATCGTTCGGTCGATATCACATCGCACTTCAAAGAGAATTACAAACGTTTTATTTCGTACTTTTTTTCGTACCCATAGACTACCTAACTCGTGTGATATTTGATTCCTTGTACAAGGCCATTCTGGCCTCCGTTTTGCTTGCCGTTTGCGCCGGCGTGCCTTATTTATCGTTCGGTCGATATCACATCAGTACTTCAAAGAGAATTACAAACATTTTTTTTCGTACTTTTTTTCGTACCCATAGAGTACTTAACTGTGTGATTTTTGATTCCTTGTACAAGGCCATTCTGGTCTCCGTTTTTCTTTCCGTTTGCACCGGCGTGCCTTATTTATCGTTCTGGTCGATATCACATCGCATTTCAAAGAGAATTACAAACGTTTTTTTTCGTACTTTTTTTCGTACCCATAGAGTACTTAACCGTGTGATTTTTGATTCCTTGTACAAGGCCATTCGCCTCCGTTTTGCTTGCCGTTTGCGCCGGCGTGCCTTATTTATCGTTCGGTCGATATCACATCGCACTTCAAAGAGAATTACAAACGTTTTTTTTCGTACTTTTTTTCGTACCCATAGAGTACTTAACGGTGTGATTTTTGATTCCTTGTACAAGGCCATTCTCGGCCTCCGTTTTGCTTTCCGTTTGCGCCGGCGTGCCTTATTTATCGTTCGGTCGATATCACATCGAACTTCAAAGAGAATTACAAACGTTTTTTTTCGTACTTTTTTTCGTACCCATAGAGTACTTAACTGTGTGATTTTTGATTCCTTGTACAAGGCCATTCCGGCCTCCGTTTTGCTTGCCGTTTGCACCGGCGTGCCTTATTTATCGTTCTGGTCGATATCACATCATAACTTCAAAGAGAATTACAAACGTTTTTTTTCGTACTTTTTTTCGTACCCATAGAGTACTTAACTGTGTGATTTTTGATTCCTTGTACAAGGCCATTCTGGCCTCCGTTTTGCTTGCCGTTTGTGCCGGCGTGCCTTATTTATCGTTCTGGTCGATATCACATCAATAATTCAAAGAGAATTGCAAACGTTTTTTTTCGTACTTTTTTTCGTACCCATAGAGTACTTAACTGTGTGATATTTGATTCCTTGTACAAGGCCATTCTGGCCTCCGTTTTGCTTGCCGTTTGCGCCGGCGTGCCTTATTTATCGTCTGGTCGATATCACATCGCACTTCAAAGAGAATTACAAACATTTTTTTCGTACTTTTTTTCGTACCCATAGAGTACTTAACCGTGTGATTTTTGATTCCTTGTACAAGGCCATTCTGGCCTCCGTTTTGCTTTCCGTTTGCACCGGCGTGCCTTAATTATCATTCGGTCGATTTCACATCGTACTTCAAAGAGAATTACAAATGTTTTTTTTCGTACTTTTTTTCGTACCCATAGAGTACTTAACTCGTGTGATTTTTGATTCCTTGTACAAGGCCATTCTCGGACTCCGTTTTGCTTGCCGTTTGCGCCGGCGTGCCTTATTTATCGTTCGGTCGATATCACATCGCACTTCAAAGAGAATTACAAATGTTTTTTTTTTGTACTTTTTTTCGTACCCATAGAGTACTTAACTCGTGTGATTTTTCATTCCTTGTACAAGGCCTTCTCGGCCTCCGTTTTGCTTGCCGTTTGCGCCGGCGTGCCTTATTTATCGTTCGGTCGATATCACATCGTACTTCAAAAAGATTTACAAACATTTTTTTTCGTGCTTTTTTTCGTACCCATAGAGTACTTAACTGTGTGATTTTTGATTCCTTGTATAAGGCCATTCTGGCCTCCGTTTTTCTTTCCGTTTGCACCGGCGTGCCTTATTTATCGTTCGGTCGATATCACATCGCATTTCAAAGAGAATTACAAATGTTTTTTTTCGTACTTTTTTTCGTACCCATAGAGTACTTAACCGTGTGATTTTTGATTCCTTGTACAAGGCCATTCTCGGCCTCCGTTTTGCTTGCCGTTTGCGCCGGTGTGCTTATTTATCGTTCGGTCGATATCACATCGCACTTCAAAGAGTATTACAAACGTTTTTTTTCGTACTTTTTTTCGTACCCATAGACTACCTTAACTCGTGTGATATTTGATTCCTTGTACAAGGCCATTCTCGGCCTCCGTTTTGCTTGCCGTTTGCGCCGGTGTGCCTTATTTATCGTTCGGTCGATATCACATCGCATTTCAAAGAGAATTACAAATGTTTTTTTTCGTACTTTTTTTCGCACCCATAGAGTACTTAACTCGTGTGATTTTTGATTCCTTGTACAAGGCCATTCTCGGCGTTTTGCTTGCCGTTTGCGCCGGCGTGCCTTATTTATCGTTCGGTCGATATCACATCGCACTTCAAAGAGAATTACAAACATTTTTTTTCGTACTTTTTTTCGTACCCATAGAGTACTTAACTGTGTGATTTTTGATTCCTTGTACAAGGCCATTCTGGCTCCGTTTTTCTTTCCGTTTGCACCGGCGTGCCTTATTTATCGTTCGGTCGATATCACATCGCATTTCAAAGAGAATTACAAACGTTTTTTTTCATACTTTTTTTCGTACCCATAGAGTACTTAACTCTGTGATTTTTGATTCCTTGTACAAGGCCATTCTGGCCTCCGTTTTGCTTGCCGTTTGCGCCGGCGTGCCTTATTTATCGTTCGGTCGATATCACATCGCATTTCAAAGAGAATTACAAACGTTTTTTTCGTACTTTTTTTCGTACCCATAGAGTACTTAACCGTGTGATTTTTGATTCCTTGTACAAGGCCATTCTCGTCTCCGTTTTGCTTGCCGTTTGCGCCGGCGTGCCTTATTTATCGTTCGGTCGATATCACATCGTACTTCAAAGAGAATTACAAACATTTTTTTTCGTACTTTTTTTCGTACCCATAGAGTACTTAACCGTGTGATTTTTGATTCCTTGTACAAGGCCATTCTCGGGCCTCCGTTTTGCTTTCCGTTTGCACCGGCGTGCCTTATTTATCGTTCGGTCGATATCACATCGCATTTCAAAGAGAATTACAAACGTTTTTTTTCGTACTTTTTTTCGTACCCATAGAGTACTTAACCGTGTGATTTTTGATTCCTTGTACAAGGCCATTCCGCCTCCGTTTTGCTTGCCGTTTGCGCCGGCGTGCCTTATTTATCGTTCGGTCGATATCACATCGTACTTCAAAGAGAATTACAAACATTTTTTTTCGTACTTTTTTTCGTACCCATAGAGTACTTAACTCGTGTGATTTTTGATTCCTTGTATAAGGCCATTCCGGCCTCCGTTTTTCTTTCCGTTTGCACCGGCGTGCCTTATTTATCGTTCGGTCGATATCACATCGCACTTCAAAGAGAATTACAAATGTTTTTTTCGTACTTTTTTTCGTACCCATATAGTACTTAACTCGTGTGATTTTTGATTCCTTGTACAAGGCCATTCTCGGCCTCCGTTTTGCTTGCCGTTTGCGCCGGCGTGCCTTATTTATCGTTCGGTCGATATCACATCGCACTTCAAAGAGAATTACAAACGTTTTATTTCGTACTTTTTTTCGTACCCATAGACTACCTTAACAGTGTGATATTTGATTCCTTGTACAAGGCCATTCTGGCCTCCGTTTTGCTTGCCGTTTGCGCCGGCATGCCTTATTTATCGTTCTGGTCGATATCACATCAGTACTTCAAAGAGAATTACAAACATTTTTTTTCGTACTTTTTTTTCGTACCCATAGAGTACTTAACTGTGTGATTTTTGATTCCTTGTACAAGGCCATTCTGGCCTCCGTTTTTCTTTCCGTTTGCACCGGCGTGCCTTATTTATCGTTCTGGTCGATATCACATCGCATTTCAAAGAGAATTACAAATGTTTTTTTTTGTACTTTTTTTCGCACCCATAGAGTACTTAACCGTGTGATTTTTGATTCCTTGTACAAGGCCATTCTCGGCCTCCGTTTTGCTTGCCGTTTGCGCCGGCGTGCCTTATTTATCGTTCGGTCGATATCACATCAGTACTTCAAAGAGAATTACAAACATTTTTTTTCGTACTTTTTTTCGTACCCATAGAGTACTTAACTGTGTGATTTTTGATTCCTTGTACAAGGCCATTCTGGACTCCGTTTTTCTTTCCGTTTGCACCGGCGTGCCTTATTTATCGTTCGGTCGATATCACATCGCATTTCAAAGAGAATTACAAATGTTTTTTTTCATACTTTTTTTCGTACCCATATAGTACTTAACTCGTGTGATTTTTGTTTCCTTGTACAAGGCCATTCTGGCCTCCGTTTTGCTTGCCGTTTGCGCCGGCGTGCCTTATTTATCGTTCTGGTCGATATCACATCGCACTTCAAAGAGAATTACAAACGTTTTATTTCGTACTTTTTTTTGTACCCATAGACTACCTAACTGTGTGATATTTGATTCCTTGTACAAGGCCATTCTGGCCTCCGTTTTGCTTGCCGTTTGTGCCGGCGTGCCTTATTTATCGTTCTTGTCGATATCACATTAGTACTTCAAAGAGAATTACAAACATTTTTTTCGTACTTTTTTTCGTACCCATAGAGTACTTAACTGTGTGATTTTTGATTCCTTGTATAAGGCCATTCTGGCCTCCGTTTTTCTTTCCGTTTGCACCGGCGTGCCTTATTTATCGTTCTGGTCGATATCACATCAGTACTTCAAAGAGAATTACAAATGTTTTTTTTCGTACTTTTTTTCGTACCCAAATAGTACTTAACCGTGTGATTTTTGATTCCTTGTACAAGGCCATTCCGGCTCCGTTTTGCTTGCCGTTTGCGCCGGCGTGCCTTATTTATCGTTCGGTCGATATCACATCGTACTTCAAAGAGAATTACAAACATTTTTTTTCGTACTTTTTTTCGTACCCATAGAGTACTTAACCGTGTGATTTTTGATTCCTTGTACAAGGCCATTCTCGCCTCCGTTTTTCTTTCCGTTTGCACCGGCGTGCCTTATTTATCGTTCGGTCGATATCACATCGCACTTCAAAGAGAATTACAAATGTTTTTTTTCGTACTTTTTTTCGTACCCATATAGTACTTAACCGTGTGATTTTTGATTCCTTGTACAAGGCCATTCCGCCTCCGTTTTGCTTGCCGTTTGCGCCGGTGTGCTTATTTATCGTTCGGTCGATATCACATCGCATTTCAAAGAGAATTACAAACGTTTTTTTTTCGTACTTTTTTTCGTACCCATAGACTACCTTAACCGTGTGATATTTGATTCCTTGTACAAGGCCATTCTCGCCTCCGTTTTGCTTGCCGTTTGTGCCGGCGTGCCTTATTTATCGTTCTGGTCGATATCACATCAGTACTTCAAAGAGAATTACAAACATTTTTTTCGTATTTTTTTTCGTACCCATAGAGTACTTAACTGTGTGATTTTTGATTCCTTGTACAAGGCCATTCTGGCCTCCGTTTTTCTTTCCGTTTGCACCGGCGTGCCTTATTTATCGTTCTGGTCGATATCACATCGCATTTCAAAGAGAATTACAAATGTTTTTTTTCGTACTTTTTTTCGTACCCATATAGTACTTAACCGTGTGATTTTTGATTCCTTGTACAAGGCCATTCTGGCTTCCGTTTTGCTTGCCGTGTACGCCGGTGTGCTTATTTATCGTTCTGGTCGATATCACATCAGTACTTCAAAGAGTATTACAAACGTTTTATTTCATACTTTTTTTCGTACCCATAGACTACCTAACCGTGTGATATTTGATTCCTTGTACAAGGCCATTCTGGCCTCCGTTTTGCTTGCCGTTTGCGCCGGCGTGCCTTATTTATCGTTCTGGTCGATATCACATCGCATTTCAAAGAGAATTTCAAATGTTTTTTTTTTTGTACTTTTTTTCGTACCCATAGAGTACTTAACTGTGTGATTTTTGATTCCTTGTACAAGGCCATTCTGGCCTCCGTTTTGCTTGCCGTTTGCGCCGGAGTGCCTTATTTATCGTTCGGTCGATATCACATCAGTACTTCAAAGAGATTTACAAACATTTTTTTTCGTACTTTTTTTCGTACCCATAGAGTACTTAACTGTGTGATTTTTGATTCCTTGTACAAGGCCATTCTGGCCTCCGTTTTTCTTTCCGTTTGCACCGGCGTGCCTTATTTATCGTTCTGGTCGATATCACATAAGTACTTCAAAGAGAATTACAAATGTTTTTTTTCGTACTTTTTTTCGTACCCATATAGTACTTAACTGTGTGATTTTTGATTCCTTGTACAAGGCCATTCTCGGCCTCCGTTTTGCTTGCCGTTTGCGCGCCGGCGTGCCTTATTTATCGTTCGGTCGATATCACATCAGTACTTCAAAGAGTATTACAAACGTTTTATTTCGTACTTTTTTTCTTACCCATAGACTACCTAACTGTGTGATATTTGATTCCTTGTACAAGGCCATTCTGGCCACCGTTTTGCTTGCCGTTTGTGCCGGCGTGTCTTATTTATCGTTCTGGTCGATATCACATTAGTACTTCAAAGAGAATTACAAACATTTTTTTTCGTACTTTTTTTCGTACCCATAGAGTACTTAACTGTGTGATTTTTGATTCCTTGTATAAGGCCATTCTGGCCTCCGTTTTTCTTTCCGTTTGCACCGGCGTGCCTTATTTATCGTTCTGGTCGATATCACATCAGTACTTCAAAGAGAATTACAAATGTTTTTTTTCGTACTTTTTTTCGTACCCATATAGTACTTAACTGTGTGATTTTTGATTCCTTGTACAAGGCCATTCTGGCCTCCGTTTTGCTTGCCGTTTGCGCCGGTGTGCCTTATTTATCGTTCGGTCGATATCACATCGTACTTCAAAGAGAATTACAAACGTTTTATTTCGTACTTTTTTTCGTACCCATAGACTACCTTAACTGTGTGATATTTGATTCCTTGTACAAGGCCATTCTGGCCTCCGTTTTGCTTGCCGTTTGCGCCGGTGTGCCTTATTTATCGTTCTGGTCGATATCACATCAGTACTTCAAAGAGAATTTCAAATGTTTTTTTTTGTACTTTTTTTCGCACCCATAGAGTACTTAACTGTGTGATTTTTCATTCCTTGTACAAGGCCATTCTGGCGCCGTTTGCGCCGGAGTGCCTTATTTATCGTTCTGGTCGATATCACATTGGTACTTCAAAGAGATTTACAAACATTTTTTTTCGTACTTTTTTTCGTACCCATAGAGTACTTAACTGTGTGATTTTTGATTCCTTGTATAAGGCCATTCTGGACTCCGTTTTTCTTTCCGTTTGCACCGGCGTGCCTTATTTATCGCTCTGGTCGATATCACATCGCATTTCAAAGAGAATTACAAATGTTTTTTTCATACTTTTTTTCGTACCCATATAGTTCTTAACTGTGTGATTTTTGATTCCTTGTACAAGGCCGTTCTGGCCTCCGTTTTGCTTGCTGTGTGCGCCGGTGTGCCTTATTTATCGTTCGGTCGATATCACATCGCACTTCAAAGAGTATTACAAACGTTTTATTTCGTACTTTTTTTCGTACCCATAGAGTACCTAACTGGTGTGATTTTTGATTCCTTGTACAAGGCCATTCTGGCCTCCGTTTTGCTTGCCGTTTGTGCCGGCGTGCCTTATTTATCGTTCTGGTCGATATCACATTAGTACTTCAAAGAGAATTACAAACATTTTTTTTCGTACTTTTTTTCGTACCCATAGAGTACTTAACTGTGTGATTTTTGATTCCTTGTATAAGGCCATTCTCGCCTCCGTTTTTCTTTCCGTTTGCACCGGCGTGCCTTATTTATCGTTCGGTCGATATCACATCGCATTTCAAAGAGAATTACAAATGTTTTTTTTCGTACTTTTTTTCGTACCCAAATAGTACTTAACCGTGTGATTTTTGATTCCTTGTACAAGGCCATTCTCGGCCTCCGTTTTGCTTGCCGTGTGCGCCGGTGTGCCTTATTTATCGTTCGGTCGATATCACATCGCATTTCAAAAAGATTTACAAACATTTTTTTTCGTACTTTTTTTCGTACCCATAGAGTACTTAACTGTGTGATTTTTGATTCCTTGTATAAGGCCATTCTGGCCTCCGTTTTTCTTTCCGTTTGCACCGGCGTGCCTTATTTATCGTTCGGTCGATATCACATCGCACTTCAAAGAGAATTACAAATGTTTTTTTCGTACCCATATAGTACTTAACTGTGTGATTTTTGATTCCTTGTACAAGGCCATTCTGGCCTCCGTTTTGCTTGCCGTGTGCGCCGGTGTGCTTATTTATCGTTCTGGTCGATATCACATCGCACTTCAAAGAGAATTACAAACGTTTTTTTTCGTACTTTTTTTCGTACCCATAGACTACCTTAACAGTGTGATATTTGATTCCTTGTACAAGGCCATTCTGGCCTCCGTTTTGCTTGCCGTTTGTGCCGGCGTGCCTTATTTATCGTTCTGGTCGATATCACATTAGTACTTCAAAGAGAATTACAAACATTTTTTTCGTACTTTTTTTCGTACCCATAGAGTACTTAACTGTGTGATTTTTGATTCCTTGTATAAGGCCATTCTGGCCTCCGTTTTTCTTTCCGTTTGCACCGGCGTGCCTTATTTATCGTTCGGTCGATATCACATCAGTACTTCAAAGAGAATTACAAATGTTTTTTTTCGTACTTTTTTTCGTACCCATATAGTACTTAACTGTGTGATTTTTGATTCCTTGTACAAGGCCATTCTGGCCTCCGTTTTGCTTGCCGTGTGCGCCGGTGTGCTTATTTATCGTTCTGGTCGATATCACATCGCACTTCAAAGAAAGAGAATTACAAACGTTTTATTTCGTACTTTTTTTTCGTACCCATAGACTACCTTAACCGTGTGATATTTGATTCCTTGTACAAGGCCATTCTCGGCCTCCGTTTTGCTTGCCGTTTGCGCCGGTGTGCCTTATTTATCGTTCGGTCGATATCACATCGCACTTCAAAGAGAATTTCAAATGTTTTTTTTTTTGTACTTTTTTTCGTACCCATAGAGTACTTAACTCGTGATTTTTTTCATTCCTTGTACAAGGCCATTCTCGCCTCCGTTTTGCTTGCCGTTTGCGCCGGAGTGCCTTATTTATCGTTCGGTCGATATCACATCGCAATTCAAAGAGAATTACAAACATTTTTTTTCGTACTTTTTTTCGTACCCATAGAGTACTTAACTGTGTGATTTTTGATTCCTTGTATAAGGCCATTCTGGCCTCCGTTTTTCTTTCCGTTTGCACCGGCGTGCCTTATTTATCGTTCTGGTCGATATCACATAAGTACTTCAAATAGAATTACAAATGTTTTTTTTCGTACTTTTTTTCGTACCCATATAGTTCTTAACTGTGTGATTTTTGATTCCTTGTACAAGGCCATTCTGGCCTCCGTTTTGCTTGCCGTTTGCGCCGGCGTGCCTTATTTATCGTTCGGTCGATATCACATCGTACTTCAAAGAGAATTACAAACGTTTTATTTCGTACTTTTTTTCGTACCCATAGACTACCTAACTGTGTGATATTTGATTCCTTGTACAAGGCCATTCTGGCCTCCGTTTTGCTTGCCGTTTGTGCCGGCGTGTCTTATTTATCGTTCTGGTCGATATCACATTAGTACTTCAAAGAGAATTACAAACATTTTTTTCGTACTTTTTTTTCGTACCCATAGAGTACTTAACTGTGTGATTTTTGATTCCTTGTATAAGGCCATTCTGGCCTCCGTTTTTCTTTCCGTTTGCACCGGCGTGCCTTATTTATCGTTCTGGTCGATATCACATCAGTACTTCAAAGAGAATTACAATTGTTTTTTTTCGTACTTTTTTTCGTACCCATATAGTACTTAACTATATGATTTTTGATTCCTTGTACAAGGCCATTCTGGCCTCCGTTTTGCTTGCCGTTTGCGCCGGTGTGCTTATTTATCGTTCTGGTCGATATCACATCAGTACTTCAAAGAGTATTACAAACGTTTTATTTCGTACTTTTTTTCGTACCCATAGACTACCTAACTGTGTGATATTTGATTCCTTGTACAAGGCCATTCTGGCCTCCGTTTTGCTTGCCGTTTGCGCCGGCGTGCCTTATTTATCGTTCTGGTCGATATCACATCAGTACTTCAAAGAGAATTACAAATGTTTTTTTTTTGTACTTTTTTTCGTACCCATAGAGTACTTAACTGTGTGATTTTTGATTCCTTGTACAAGGCCATTCGGCCTCCGTTTTGCTTGCCGTTTGCGCCGGAGTGCCTTATTTATCGTTCGGTCGATATCACATCGCATTTCAAAGAGATTTACAAACATTTTTTTTCGTACTTTTTTTGTACCCATAGAGTACTTAACTGTGTGATTTTTGATTCCTTGTACAAGGCCATTCTGGCCTCCGTTTTGCTTGCCGTGTGCGCCGGTGTGCCTTATTTATCGTTCTGGTCGATATCACATCAGTACTTCAAAGAGTATTACAAACGTTTTATTTCGTACTTTTTTTCGTACCCATAGACTACCTTAACAGTGTGATATTTGATTCCTTGTACAAGGCCATTCTGGCCTCCGTTTTGCTTGCCGTTTGTGCCGGCGTGCCTTATTTATCGTTCTGGTCGATATCACATTAGTACTTCAAAGAGAATTACAAACATTTTTTTCGTACTTTTTTTCGTACCCATAGAGTACTTAACTGTGTGATTTTTGATTCCTTGTACAAGGCCATTCTGGCCTCCGTTTTTCTTTCCGTTTGCACCGGCGTGCCTTATTTATCGTTCTGGTCGATATCACATCAGTACTTCAAAGAGAATTATAAATGTTTTTTTTCATACTTTTTTTCGTACCCATAGAGTACTTAACTGTGTGATTTTTGATTCCTTGTACAAGGCCATTCTGGCCTCCGTTTTGCTTGCCGTTTGCGATAGCGTGCCTTATTTATCGTTCTGGTCGATATCACATCATTACTTCAAAGAGAATTACAAACATTTTTTTTCGTACTTTTTTTCGTACCCATAGAGTACTTAACTGTGTGATTTTTGATTCCTTGTACAAGGCCATTCTGGCCTCCGTTTTTCTTTCCGTTTGCACCGGCGTGCCTTATTTATCGTTCGGTCGATATCACATCGTAGATTTCAAAGAGAATTACAAATATATTTTTTCGTACTTTTTTTCGTACCCATAGAGTACTTAACTGTGTGATTTTTGATTCCTTGTACAAGGCCATTCTGGCCTCCGTTTTGCTTGCCGTTTGCGCCGGCGTGCCTTATATATCGTTCTGGTCGATATCACATCGCATTTCAAAGAGAATTACAAACCGTTTTTTTTCGTACTCTTTTTCGTACCCATAGAGTACTTAACGGTGTGATTTTTGATTCGTTGTACAAGGCCATTCTGGCCTCCGTTTTGCTTTCCGTTTTCACCGGCGTGTCTTATTTATCGTTCTGGTCGATAACACATCAGAACTTCAATGGGAATTACAAATGTTTTTTTTTGTACTTTTTTTTCGTACCCATAGAGTACTTAACTGTGTGATTTTTCATTCCTTGTACAAGGCCATTCTGGCCTCCGTTTAGCTTGCCGTTTATGCCGGCGTGCCTTATTTATCGTTTTGGTCGATAACACATCAGAACTTCAATGAGAATTACAAATGTTTTTTTTCGTACTTTTTTTCGTACCCATAGAATACTTAACTGTGTGATTTTTGATTCCTTGTACAAGGCCATTCTGGCCTCCGTTTTGCTTGCCGTTTGTGCCGGCGTGCCTTATTTATCGTTCGGTCGATATCACATCGCAATTCAAAGAGAATTGCAAACGTTTTTTTCGTACTTTTTTTCGTACCCATAGAGTACTTAACCGTGTGATATTTGATTCATTGTACAAGGCCATTCTCGGCCTCCGTTTTGCTTGCCGTTTGCGCCGGCGTGCCTTATTTATCGTTCGGTCGATATCACATCGCACTTCAAAGAGAATTACAAACATTTTTTTCGTACTTTTTTTCGTACCCATAGAGTACTTAACTGTGTGATTTTTGATTCCTTGTACAAGGCCATTCTGGCCTCCATTTTTCTTTCCGTTTGCACCGGCGTGCCTTATTTATCATTCTGGTCGATTTCACATAAGTACTTCAAAGAGAATTACAAATGTTTTTTTTCGTACTTTTTTTCGTACCCATAGAGTACTTAACTGTGTGATTTTTGATTCCTTGTACAAGGCCATTCTGGCCTCCGTTTTGCTTGCCGTTTGCGCCGGCGTGCCTTATTTATCGTTCGGTCGATAACACATCGTATTCAAAGAGAATAACAAATGTTTTTTTTTGTACTTTTTTTCGTACCCATAGAGTACTAACCGTGTGATTTTTCATTCCTTGTACAAGGCCATTCTCGCCTCCGTTTTGCTTGCCGTTTGCGCCGGAGTGCCTTATTTATCGTTCGGTCGATATCACATCGCATTTCAAAGAGAATTACAAACATTTTTTTTTGTCCTTTTTTTCGCACCCATAGAGTACTTAACTGTGTGATTTTTGATTTCTTGTATAAGGCCATTCTGGCCTCCGTTTTTCTTTCCGTTTGCACCGGCGTGCCTTATTTATCGTTCGGTCGATATCACATCGCATTTCAAAGAGAATTACAAATGTTTTTTTTCGTACTTTTTTTTCGTACCCATATAGTACTTAACTGTGTGATTTTTGATTCCTTGTACAAAGCCATTCTGGCCTCCGTTTTGCTTGCCGTGTGCGCCGGTGTGCTTATTTATCGTTCTGGTCGATATCACATCAGCACTTCAAAGAGTATTACAAACGTTTTATTTCGTACTTTTTTTCGTACCCATAGACTACCTAACTGTGTGATATTTGATTCCTTGTACAAGGCCATTCTGGCCTCCGTTTTGCTTGCTGTTTGCGCCGGTGTGCCTTACTTATCGTTCGGTCGATATCACATCGCACTTCAAAGAGAATTACAAATGTTTTTTTTTGTACTTTTTTTCGTACCCATAGAGTACTTAACTCGTGTGATTTTTGATTCCTTGTACAAGGCCATTCTCGGCCTCCGTTTTGCTTGCCGTTTGCGCCGGAGTGCCTTATTTATCGTTCGGTCGATATCACATCAGTACTTCAAAGAGATTTACAAACATTTTTTTTCGTACTTTTTTCGTACCCATAGAGTACTTAACTGTGTGATTTTTGATTCCTTGTACATGGCCATTCTGGCCTCCGTTTTTCTTTCCGTTTGCACCGGCGTGCCTTATTTATCGTTCTGGTCGATATCACATCGCATTTCAAAGAGAATTACAAATGTTTTTTTTCGTACTTTTTTTCGTACCAATAGAGTACTTAACTCGTGTGATTTTTGATTCCTTGTACAAGGCCATTCTCGGCCTCCGTTTTGCTTGCCGTTTGCTCCGGCGTGCCTTATATATCGTTCGGTCGATATCACATCGCATTTCAAAGAGAATTACAAACGGTTTTTTCGTACTCTTTTTCGTACCCATAGAGTACTTAACGGTGTGATTTTTGATTCGTTGTACAAGGCCATTCTGGCCTCCGTTTTGCTTTCCGTTTTCGCCGGCGTGTCTTATTCATCGTTCTGGTCGATAACACATCAGAACTTCAATGGGAATTACAAACGTTTTTTTTCGTACTTTTTTTTCGTACCCATAGAGTACTTAAATGTGTGATTTTTGATTCCTTGTACAAGGCCATTCCGGCCTCCGTTTAGCTTGCCGTTTGCGCCGGCGTGCCTTACTTATCGTTTTGGTCGATAACACATCAGAACTTAAATGAGAATTACAAATGTTTTTTTTCGTACTTTTTTCGTTCCCATAGAATACTTAACTGTGTGATTTTTGATTCCTCGTACAAGGCCATTCTGGCCTCCGTTTTGCTTGCCATTTGTGCCGGCGTGCCTTATTTATCGTTCTGGTCGATATCACATCAGTAATTCAAAAAGAATTGCAAACGTTTTTTTTCGTACTTTTTTTCGTACCCATAGAGTACTTAACTCGTGTGATATTTGATTCCTTGTACAAAGCCATTCTCGCCTCCATTTTGCTTGCCGTTTGCGCCGGCGTGCCTTATTTATCGTTCGGTCGATATCACATCGCATTTCAAAGAGAATTACAAACATTTTTTTTCGTACTTTATTCGTACCCATAGAGTACTTAACTGTTTGATTTTTGATTCCTTGTACAAGGCCATTCCGCCTCCGTTTATCTTTCCGTTTGCACCGGCGTGCCTTATTTATCGTTCGGTCGATATCACATCGCACTTCAAAGAGAATTACAAATGTTTTTTTTCGTACTTTTTTTCGTACCCATAGAGTACTTAACTCGTGTGATTTTTGATTCCTTGTACAAGGCCATTCTGGCCTCCGTTTTACTTGCCGTTTGCGCCGGCGTGCCTTATTTATTGTTCGTCGATATCACATCAGTACTTCAAAGAGAATTACAAACGTTTTATTTCGTACTTTTTTCCGTACCCATAGACTACCTAACTGTGTGATATTTGATTCCTTGTACAAGGCCATTCTGGCCTCCGTTTTGCTTGCCGTTTGCGCCGGCGTGCCTTATTTATCGTTCTGGTCGATATCACATCGTACTTCAAAGAGAATTACAAACATTTTTTTTCGTACTTTTTTTCGTACCCATAGAGTACTTAACTGTGTGATTTTTGATTCCTTGTACAAGGCCATTCTGGCCTCCGTTTTTCTTTCCGTTCGCACCGGCATGCCTTATTTATCGTTCGGTCGATATCACATCGTACTTCAAACGAATTACAATTTTTTTTTTTTCATACTTTTTTTCGTACCCATAGAGTACTTAACCGTGTGATTTTTGATTCCTTGTACAAGGCCATTCTCGCCTCCGTTTTGCTTGCCGTTTGCGCCGGCGTGCCTTATTTATCGTTCGGTCGATATCACATCGCACTTCAAAGAGAATTACAAACGTTTTATTTCGTACTTTTTTTCGTACCCATAGACTACCTAACTATGTGATATTTGATTCCTTGTGCAAGGCCATTCTGGCCTCCGTTTTGCATGCCGTTTGCGCCGGCGTGCCTTATTTATCGTTCTGGTCGATATCACATCAGTACTTGTCACGGATTTTATTAACACAAAACAAACACGTAATAATCCGGTTAACCTCAAGTATAAGGATCGTAGTAATAGTAGTTAATGCCGGGTTGATCTTACGGGGAACTGGCGATTGCTAACCCTAGTTTTTGTTTAACTAACTAACCTATGTCACGATTACTAAACTAAACAGATACGAAAACAGTAAATAATTCACAAGAAAGATAACAATAACGTAAACTGGACAGAAGATCAAGGATCTAAAGCCAGGAAAGATAGTTTTGAACCAATTTAAACTAAGCTAAACCTAATATGCAATAAAAGACTAACTAAGCTAAACAATTCAAATTCAATGGGTTTAAATCAATAAGTTATGAACGAACAAGCAATTGATCCACCTATCCTACAACTATCAATTTCGATCTAGATTATCTCGTGATTTCTAACCAAGTTGTGATTCACCTAACCAAGGTACGAACTCCTAATTTCTTAGACAAGTTCTCCTATCAATCTTTTATCTTTCGATCTAAAGATTAATGCTTTCGAATCGAGGTGTGAAATCTCTCAATTTCTAACCTAGAAATCTAACCTAATAACTCTCGTTGATTAGATTTAAGATCTATTCTTTATCATGGTCATCTAAAGTTTAGCATGATTTTCATCAACATAAACAATCAACATGCAAAGATCTTTCGATATAAATTGCATAACAACATGATAGACATGATAAAGAAACAACTTGACTTAAAATACTCACAAGATAACCAAGAACAAATCAATCGTTGATTGGATGGCTTCACAACGCTTGTTCAATGGAGGTCTAGCCTCTTAGCATCCTCTTCGAAACTCGAATTGTTTAGAATAAAAGTGCATAAAAGAATCTAAAGAAAAAAAAACTGTTTTTAAACTAAAAGAAAACGCACTTAGCCGCCCCTGGGTTTAGGGTTCGAATATGTATCATAATTGTGAGGAGAGAACGCAGCTATATATAGAATTCTAAGTCGGTTCTGCTAAGTCGGCGTTCGGACGCCCGTCTGGATAGTGTGAACGCCCGTCCGTCTTATGTAAACTTCTTCGAGTCGGGGCGAGCTGGATCAGACGCCCGTCCTTCACTAAATTGGACGCTCGTTCATGAAAAATCTGATCATCCTGAATGTAAAAGCTCCTCCTGGACGCCCGTCTGGATAACCAAACGCCCGTCCACTCTGGACGCCAGTTCAAGCTGCTGGACGCCAGTCCAGGGTCGACTTCATCTTGATTTCTTCATCTCTATCTCCTTTTATCAAATCAAATCATCATTATCTTTTTGTCATCAATGAAATTCGACTCTTATCTATTTTTGATCAACATTTGAGCATCAAACATGTACCTATAACACATTAAAACATCGCAAAATGTAATATCGTCCAAATAATCATGAAAATCACAATTCAAACACCAAAATTAACCAATTTTACGATTAACTCATTAAAAACCTCATCCGCTTAATAAATCTATTAAACACTCGTTTCTCATGCAAATTATGCAAATACGTGGGAAAATATCAGAGAATACAGCGTTATAAATCGTATAAATTCACCCTTAACAGTACTTCAAAGAGAATTACAAACATTTTTTTTCGTACCCATAGAGTACTTAACTGTGTGATTTTTGATTCCTTGTACAAGGCCATTCTTGCCTCCGTTTTTCTTTCCGTTTGCACCGGCGTGCCTTATTTATCGTTCTGGTCGATATCACATCAGTACTTCAAAGAGAATTACAAATGTTTTTTTTCGTACTTTTTTTCGTACCCATAGAGTACTTAACTGTGTGATTTTTGATTCCTTGTACAAGGCCATTCTGGCCTCCGTTTTGCTTGCCGTTTGCGCCGGCGTGCCTTATTTATCGTTCTGGTCGATATCACATCAGTAATTCAAAGAGAATTACAAACGTTTTTTCGTACTCTTTTTCGTACCCATAGAGTACTTAACGGTGTGATTTTTTATTCGTTGTACAAGGCCATTCTGGCCTCCGTTTTGCTTTCCGTTTTCGCCGGCGTGTCTTATTTATCGTTCTGGTCGATAACACATCAGAACTTCAATGGGAATTACAAACGTTTTTTTCGGACTTTGTTTCGTACCCAAAGAGTACTTAACTGTGTGATTTTTGATTCCTTGTACAAGGCCATTCCGGCCTCCGTTTTGCTTGCCGTTTGCGCCGGCGTGCCTTATTTATCGTTCTGGTCGATAACACATCAGAACTTCAATGAGAATTACAAACGTTATTTTTCGTACTTTTTTTGTACCCATAGAGTACGTAACTGTGTGATTTTTGATTCCTTGTACAAGGCCATTCTGGCCTCCGTTTTGCTTGCCGTTTGTGCCGGCGTGCCTTATTTATCGTTCTGGTCGATATCACATCAGTAATTCAAATTGAATTGCAAACGTTTTTATTCGTCCTTTTTTTCGTACCCATAGAGTACTTAACTGTGTGATATTTGATTCCTTGTACAAGGCCATTCTGGCCTCCGTTTTGCTTGCCGTTTACGCCGGCGTGCCTTATTTATCGTTCTGGTCGATAACACATCAGAACTTCAATGAGAATTACAAACGTTATTTTTCGTACTTTTTTTCGTACCCATAGAGTACTTAACTGTGTGATTTTTGATTCCTCGTACAAGGCCATTCTGGCCTCCGTTTTGCTTGCTGTTTGCGCCGGCGTTCCTTATTTATCGTTCTGGTCGATATCACATCAGTACTTCAAAGAGATTTACAAACGTTTTATTTCGTACTTTTTTTCGTACCCATAGACTACCTAACCGTGTGATATTTGATTCCTTGTACAAGGCCATTCTGGCCTCCGTTTTGCTTGCCGTTTGCGCCGGCGTGCCTTATTTATCGTTCTGGTCGATATCACATCAGTACTTCAAAGAGAATTACAAACATTTTTTTTCATACTTTTGTTCGTACCCATAGAGTACTTAACTGTGTGATTTTTGATTCCTTGTACAAGGCCATTATGGCCTCCGTTTTTCTTTCCGTTTGCACCGGCGTGCCTTATTTATCGTTCTGGTCGATATCACATCAGTACTTCAAAGAGAATTACAAATGTTTTTTTCGTACTTTTTTTCGTACCCATAGAGTACTTAACTGTGTGATTTTTGATTCCTTGTACAAGGCCATTCTGGCCTCCGTTTTACTTGCCGTTTGCGCCGGCGTGCCATATTTATCGTTCTGGTCGATATCACATCAGTACTTCAAAGAGAATTACAAATGTTTTATTTCGTACTTTTTTTCGTACCCATAGACTACCTAACTGTGTGATATTTGATTCCTTGTACAAGGCCATTATGGCCTCCGTTTTGCTTGCCGTTTGCGCCGGCGTGCCTTATTTATCGTTCTGGTCGATATCACATCAGTACTTGTCACGGATTTTATTAACACAAAACAAACAAGTAATAATCCGGTTAACCTCAAGTATAAGGATCGTAGTAATAGTGGTTATTGCCGGGTCGATCTTACGGGGAACTGGCGATTGCTAACCCCAGTTTTTGTTTAACTAACTAACCTATGTCACGTTTACTAAACTAAACAGATACGAAAACAGTAAATAATTCACAAGAAAGATAACAATAACATAAACTGGACAGAAGATCAAGGATCTAAAGCCAGGAAAGATAGTTTTGAACCAATTTAAACTAAACTAAACCTAATATGCAATAAAAGACTAACTAAGCTAAACAATTCAAATTCAAGGGGTTTAAATCAATAAGTTATGAACGAACAAGCAATTGATCCACCTATCCTACAACTATCAATTTTGATCTAGATTATCTCGTGATTTCTAACCAAGTTGTGATTCACCTAACCAAGGTACGAACTCCTAATTTCTTAGACAAGTTCTCCTATCAATCTTTTATCTTTCGATCTAAAGATTAACGCTTTCGAATCGAGGTGTGAAATCTCTCAATTTCTAACCTAGAAATCTAACCTAATAACTCTCGTTGATTAGATTTAAGATCTATTCTTTATCACGGTGATCTAAAGTTTAGCATGATTTTCATCAACATAAACAATCAACATGCAAAGATCTTTCGATATAAATTGCATAACAACATGATAGACATGATAAAGAAACAACTTGAATTAAAATACTCACAAGATAACCAAGAACAAAACTGAATCGTTGATTGGATGGCTCCACAACGCTTGTTCAATGGAGGTCTAGCCTCTTAGCATCCTCTTCGAAACTCAAATTGTTTAGAATAAAAGTGCATAAAAGAATCTAAAGAAAAAAAACTGTTTTTAAACTAAAAGAAAATGCAGCTTAGCCGCCCCTAGGGTTTAGGGATCGAATATGTATCATAATTGTGAGGAGAGAATGCAGCTATATATAGAATTCTAAGTCGGTTCTGCTAAGTCGGCGTTCGGACGCCCGTCTGGATAGGGTGAACGCCCGTCCGTCTTATGTAAACTTCTTCGAGTCGGGCCGAGCTGGATCAGACGCCCGTCCTTCACTAAATTGGACGCTCGTTCATGAAAAATCTGATCATCCTGAATGTAAAAGCTCCTCCTGGACGCCCGTCTGAAAAGCTCATCCTGAATCTGATCATCCTGAATGTTGATTGTTTATGTTGATGAAAATCATGTTAAACTTTAGATCACCGTGATAAAGAATAGATCTTAAATCTAATCAACGAGAGTTATTAGGTTAGATTTCTAGGTTAGAAATTGAGAGATTTCACACCTCGATTCGAAAGCGTTAATCTTTAGATCGAAAGATAAAAGATTGATAAGAGAACTTGTCTAAGAAATTAGAAGTTCGTACCTTGGTTAGGTGAATCACAACTTGGTTAGAAATCATGAGATAATCTAGATCGAAATTGATAGATGTAGGATAGGTGGATCAATTGCTTATTCGTTCATAACTTATTGATTTAAACCCCTTGAATTTGAATTGTTTAGCTTAGTTAGTCTTTTATTGCATATTAGGTTTAGTTTAGTTTAAATTGGTTCGAAACTATCTTTCCTGGCTTTAGATCATTGATCTTCTGTCGAGTTTACGTTATTGTTATCTTTCTTGTGAATTATTTACTGTTTTCGTATCTGTTTAGTTTAGTAATCGTGACATAGGTTAGTTAGTTATACAAAAACTAGGGTTAGCAATCGCCAGTTCCCCGTAAGATCGACCCGGCATTAACCACTATTACTACGATCCTTATACTTGAGGTTAACCGGATTATTACTTGTTTGTTTTG
Organism: Gentiana straminea; assembly: GCA_036785695.1. Taxonomy (NCBI): domain Eukaryota; kingdom Viridiplantae; phylum Streptophyta; class Magnoliopsida; order Gentianales; family Gentianaceae; genus Gentiana; species Gentiana straminea. Next base: position 137,007 of record JAVUPR010000154.1, on the reverse strand, counting down.
TGTTAATAAAATCCGTGACAAGTTTTTGGCGCCGTTGCCGGGGAACCGGACGGTTGTCTAGTTTTTGTTTTTCGTTTTTCTTGTTTGTATTTCGTTTCAATTCCTGTTTTTAATTTCTATTTTTAGTTGATAATCGTTTAGGTTACTAGGATATTAGGGTTTTAAGTTTAGAGTTTAAGGGTTTTCTTTCTCTTGTGATTAGTTTTCCTCTCCTCTATCTGTCTGTTTCTGTTCCAGTTTTTCTCTGTTTTTCCTTTTCTGCAAATTTTCTGCTTCTGTTCCAGTTTTTCCCGCTACCAAACGGGCGTCTGGGATCTTGGACGCCAGTCCGCTGGAAAACTTTCAATCATGTTCTGTTTTTAGTCACTTAGACGAGCGTCCATAAAATTTGGACGCCCGTTTAGGTTTCCTGACGACCAGACGAGCGTTTGGGCATCCGAACGCCCGTCCAGTCTGAAAGTTGGGCAGACGCCCGTCCAAACCTTTGGACGCCCGTCTGTTTCACCTTTTTCCTTAATAATCCTATTTTCTTCCTTTTCTTTTTTTTCTTAGGCTTTAATTTTTAGTTTAGGCTTTTAAATTTCTTAGTCTTTAGGTTGCTTTCACTTGTTTTTGGTCCGGTTTATGCAAACTCGGAGTCAAAAGGGACCGTTACTATACACCTCTGACCCCGAGCGAACCGTAGTCCGGCCAAACAGGCGGATTCTCCGTTCTGTGGTTCTGGAAGGAAGAGCCGAGCAAGATCTTGAGGATCAGTTAGCCAAAGAAATCACTGATTTTGTGATAATGGCCGCGAAAAATAGACGTATGTTGGCAGACTACGCCATGCCTGGCGCAGTCACAGTCAACCCGGCTATTGTCATTCCAGCCATTACTGCACAGAACTTTGAGCTAAGGCCTGGCCTCATTCAAATGATGCAGCATGCATCTATTTTCCATGGTTATCAGTCAGAGAATCCGCATACCCACTTACATACATTCGTAGAGATATGCGGCACTACACGCATCCAAGGAGTAAGTGAGAATGCTATCAGACTGAAACTTTTTCCATTTTCTCTGAAGGGAGAGGCTAAAGAGTGGTACACCTCTCTTCCCTATGAATCAATCACAACTTGGGCTGAACTCGAAAAGGAGTTCTTGAGTCAATACTTCCCACCTTCGAAAACAAAATTCGGTGTTTAAATGAGATTTTCACTTTCTACCAGAAAGAGAATGAGTCTTTCTTCGATTGCTGGAAAAGATTCAAGTCTTTTCTGAGAAAGTGTCCCCACCACGGCATGCCACTGCAAAGGCAAGTCAACACATTCTTTAGCGGATTGACCGAGCTTACAAAAAGGCATGGTCAATAGTTCATCTGGTGGGGCATTTCTGAAGAAAACACCTGAAGAAGGATGGGCATTGTTCGAGGACATTGCTAAATATAACTATGCCCCATCCTATCAAGCTATCCAAGCACCTCCTCCTCCTAAGGTAGAGGAGGTAAACATGCAAAGTTTGATTGCCATGCTGCAGAAGCAGATGGCAGCATCTCAAATTTCCAATCCGATAAATCAAACTTCTTCTTTTCCACAGAACCCTCAGGTTCTGTACTGTGAAAAATGCTGTCAGACTGGCCATATGAATGATCAGTGTCAGTTTAATCCCCCTGCTCCTTATCAAGTGAATGTTGTTCATGATTATGGACGGTATAATCAAGTCACATGTCAAAACTGTGACGAGGTGGGGCACACATCTAAATTCTGTCCTATGAACGGACAGAATGCTGAAGTGAATGCGTTCTATGGACAGAACAACCAAAGGTCTAATCAAGTTTCTGGCCAGCAAAATTTCCAAAACCAAGGGTTTAATCAATCTTCTGGTTTCAATCCTAATTCGAATTTCAATTCGAATCAGAATTTCAATAGGAACCCTGGCTTTAGTCAGAACCAAAACACAAATTTTTCCAATCCTACTCAAAGGTTCAATCAGAATTGGCCTTCTAGCTCCAATTCTAATCCTAATTTTCAAAATCGGCCCAGCCAGAGCAATACTCTCAAAATTTTCCAAACTCCCAAGGCCCTTCAAGCTCAGGAGACCTCAAGGCTGAATGGAACTCATTCAGAGAGGAGCAAAACAAGAATATTCAGCTCCTTATGAGTACAAATAAGAACCTTGAGAGGCAAATAGGGCAGCTGGCTGAGCAATTAGCTTCAAGACCCCCGGGGCATCTACCCGGTTTTGCGAAAAGAATCCAAAGGGCGGTCATGTTGCTCGGACCGATTTGAGCAAGGCCTTGTACCGACCTCGTACCTTCAATTCCTTACGGTAGAGAGGAGGCCAAGACAATGAACTTAAGAAGTGGTACTCAAGTTAGTGGTCCTTCCCACCGGGGAAACCACTAGCCCCTCCTGCCATTGATAACGCAGGAAGGGGAAGCTGAGCACCTACACTCCCCTTTGCCAAAAGAAAAGACTCAGGAGGCTGATCCCCTGAGAGGTGAAAGAGTTGGAGATCCTCAAGTGGCTGATCCCTTGAGGACTGGAAAAGCAAGCGAAAGTCAGGAGGCTGATCCCTTGACTACAAGAAAAACTGAAAAAGCTGTTCGGTGGAAGGACCTGGAAGACAAAGCTGTTAATGACTCCTCAAAGACAGTCTTTTCTGAGAATGACCTTAAGAAGCTTCCATTTCCACCGAGAAAGAGCAACATTTCCTTGAGTGAGGACAAAAAGTACGGAAAGGTGCTGAACCTTTTGAAAAATACTCAGGTCAATCTTCCATTATCCGAGGTCTTGGTCGAGATGCCTAGGTATACAAAATTCATCAAGGATGTTGTGTCTTCGAAAAAGAAGTTAGCAGGCATGGAAAGGCAAATTGGTGAGGATTGCTCCATGATTGATTATGAAGACTTACCAATTAAAAGAGGTGACCCTGGCAAGTTCGTACTTACAGTATTAATGGGAGGTCTAGTCTTCCCTAATTCTTTGTGTGATCTAGGTGACTCTATAAGTCTTATGCCAATGTCTGTATGCAAACAGCTCGGTTTACAAAGCCTTCTAGAACCCACTACTATGAGTTTACAATTCGCTGATAGATCCTCTAAGAAAGCTTTAGGGATCCTGAAAGACGTTTTGGTTCAGATTGATAGATTTACCTTTCCATTCGATTGGTATGTTTTAGATATGGAGAAAGATGAAAACGTCCCCCTGATTCTTGGAAGACCTTTCTTATCTACAGCTAGAGCCCTCATCGATTGTGATGGTGGGCAAGTGACTATCCGAGTTGGTGATCAAGATGTGAGTTACAATGTCTTAAAGTCCATTCAAGTACCCTCTGGCCCTCCAACCGGCTTTTCCATTGATTATATGACAGATGATTTCACCGATCATATGGATAAGCAAGTCATGGCTGTAGAAGTTGAATATGAGCGATTGGTTGATAATCTAAATACTCATGGTATGGTCAATCTAGATCAATTAGCAGCTGATTTTGAGGAAGAACTGTTGAGAGGAGAAGTTGAGGCGGTGGGACCATTGAGTAAACTCAGCGATGTTGAGTTGAAAGGTGGAGATCTTAAGTCATGTTTGGAAGACCCCCTGCTGATTTGGTTCTGAAGCCATTGCCCAAACATCTAAAGTATGTGTTTTTAAGAGAAGGCGACAAGCTTCCATTAATCATATCCGCCAAGCTGTCTCGTATAGAAGAGATGAAATTGATCAACGTCTTGAAACGAAATGAAAAAGTTTTTGGTTGGCAAGTAGGAGATATCGAGAGGGATATCTCCGGACATCTACATGCATAAGATCAAGACAAATGAGGGTGCTAAATGTGTTAGACGACCCGGAGGAGGCTCAACCCTCATATGCAAGAAGTCGTTAAAAAGGAAATCATTAAGCTTCTGGACATGGGAATCATTTATGCCATCGCTGATAGTGAGTGGGTTTCCCCAACTCAAGTAGTTCCCAAGAAAGGAGGAATTACGATTGAGAAGAATGAGAAGGGCGAGGAAATAGCATTGAGACTTGTCACCGGTTACAGAGTCTGTATCGATTATCGAAAGCTCAATGAGGTCACAATGAAAGATCATTTTCCCCTTCCATTCATTCACCAGATGCTTGAGCGTCTGGCGGGGCACGCATTCTACTGCTTTCTGGATGGTTATTCGGGATATTTCCAAATACCCATTGATCCAAATTTGACCGGGGAAAAGACCACTTTCACCGCTTACTTATGGTACATTCGCCTACCGGCGAATGCCATTTGGTCTCTACAATGCCCCACTACATTTCAGAGATGTATGCTGGCCATCTTTGACGGGCTGGTAGAAAAGTGTATGGAGATCTTTATGGATGATTTTTCGGTTTTTGCTCAGTCTTTTGATGTTTGCCTTGACAATCTTGATCAAGTGTTGTCCAGATGCGTGGAAAAGAACTTAGTGCTCAATTGGGAAAAATGCCATTTTATGGTTGATGAAGGGATAGTTCTTGGCCACAAAATCTCAGCCAAAGGTATAGAAGTTGACAGGGCGAAAGTAGAAGCTATCGAGAAGATGAGTTATCCTAAGAATGTGCGTGAAGTGAGAGGTTTTCTTGGACATGTCGGTTTATACAGAAGATTCATTCAAGACTTCTCCAAGATAGCCAAGCCCCTGTCTACTTTACTTAAGGATGACATTGAGTTCAATTTTAATGAGAGCTGCAAGCAAGCTTTTGAGGAGCTCAAGAATTGTTTAATATCTGCTCCAATTCTTATATCGCCTGACTGGAACTTACCGTTTGAGCTTATGTGCGACGCATCAAACTATGTTGTTGGTGCGGTCTTAGGACAAAGGCTTAACGGGAAATTCCAGCCTATCTATTACGCCAGTCACACATTGAATCCTTCTCAAGTTAACTATACGACCACTGAAAAGGAATTATGGGCCGTAGTCTTGCTATGGACAAGTTCCGTAGTTACTTGTTAGGAGCTCAAGTGATTGTGTGGACTGATCACGCTGCTTTGCGTTATCTGATGACCAAGAAAGAGGCTAAACCGCGCCTACTGCGTTGGATACTGACCCTACAAGAGTTTGACGTTCAAATAAAAGATAAGAAGGGTAGTGAAAACGTCGTGGCAGATCATATTTCTAGAATGTTGAGTGAGGAAAAGGATGATCCAGATGATATAGATCTTTACTTTCCTCTAGAGAACATTATGCTTATTGACGGTGTCCTCCCGATGTTCCATGGTATTCTTCCATTGTCAATTACCTTCATGCCCGATATCTTGATCCGTAATGTCTTATCAAGAGAAGAAAAAGTTCTTCTCTCGATTTGAAATCTTTCGTTTGGGATGAACCTTATCTTTTAAGATCCGTAAAGATGGTCTCGCTTAGAAGATGTGTTCCTGAGTCTGAGCAGCGAGATATCATTGAGCAGTGCCACAGTGGACCCACTGGAGGTCACTTTGGTCCATGGAAAACCGTTGCTAAGATTTTCCAATCCGGTTTCTATTGGCCCACGATCTTTAAAGACACAGAAGCTTTCTGTAAAGCTTGTGATAGGTGCCAAAGAACCGGTACTCTGACAAGGAATTTTGACATGCCTTTAAAACCCATCCTAGAATGTGAAGTCTTTGATGTATGGGGTATCGATTTTATGGGACCATTCCCATCATCCTGCGGTAACAAATACATCTTAGTCTGCGTGGATTATGTGTCAAAATGGGTGGAGGCTCAAGCCACTCCTCACAATGATCATAAGACGGTCATGAAATTCCTAAAGAAGAATATCTTTGTGAGGTTTGGATGTCCACGTGCCTTGATCAGCGATGAAGGGACGCATTTCTGTAACCGGCCCCTAGAAAAAGTGCTCGAAAAGTATGGTGTTCGTCATAAGACTGGTACACCATATCATCCGATGACTAGTGGTCAGGTTGAAAGAAGCAACCAAAGCATCAAGAAAATCCTGGAAAAAATGGTTAACAGTCACAGGAAAGACTGGAGTTTGAAGTTGGATGATGTACTATGGGCATACAGAACTGCCTATAAGACTCCGATGGGTACATCTCCATATCAAATGGTTTATGGTAAGCCATGTCATCTGCCAGTCGAGTTTGAGCATAGAGCTTATTGGGCTACCAAGTTTCTGAACTTTGATTCCCAATCTTGTGGAAAACATCGAATGCAGCAGTTGCATGAGTTGGACGAATTCAGACTCCGGGCCTATGAAAGTGCCAGGATTAGTAAAGATAAGATGAAGTTACTCCACGATGCTAAGATTAAGAAGAGAGAATTCCAAGTTGGAGAACAAGTTCTTTTATATAATTCCAGGTTACATCTGTTTCCTGGAAAGTTAAGGACACGATGGTCCGGTCCCTTTGAGATTCTCCAAATTATTCCTGGAGGCGTTTTGGAACTACGAGGTTATGGTGACCAACCGTTTCAAGTAAATGGTCAAAGGTGTAAGCACTACATTGGTGAACCCAAGGAAAAGCCTTTGATTGTTCGTTTCCTCGAGATCCTCGGGTGTGGTACTAAAGAAGTCGAAGAATTTGATGAGTTTTCACCCGACCTGTTTTCAGAGGATGACGGTAGTGGTCGATCTGAAGAAGTTCTAGCCGGTAGTTGGGATATGGAAGAGTTTGAGAGGGAGCGTAAGCTGAAGCGTCATCAGAATAATCAGAAGAAGAAGAAGTCGACCATGGGGTAGTTTAAACCGATTTGGAAAGCTATCAAAGATTTCACCCCATGTGTTAAGTGCTGTTTCTGCAGCCACACTACTGACCAAAGCCTACACGAGGTAGTGGCTGGCAGAAAAGTTAAATGGCCTGATCCAGGCTGATCTGAAGGAATGTCGAGCTAACGACATTAACCAACAGCGCCACTAGAAGGCATCCTAGATATCCCTTATTATATTAGGACTCTCTTTTATGTTATTTCTTTTCTTTGATTTAGTTTTTATCTTAAGCCTAATTAAGGTTTTGTTTGTCTCTGTCAGTTGAGCTGTGTTTTATTGTGATGAATGATTACTCTTTTATCTTATTCGATTTTTATCTTTATCCTTCTTTTCATTTTTGAGATAATATCCCCCTATGTTTCCCGAGGTCTGTTTTGTTTTGTTTGTTCAAGTGTGCAGGATCTTTCCGATAGCAATTGTGAGCTATTAGATGAAGTCAGTTTTCCGGTGGATGGTCCACAGTTTACTGATTTCATCAAGCATTTCTGGATCTGACTCATGACCACTTCCAGACTTGCACTTTCGAACTACAATCAGCTAAGTACTCTTATCCGTTCTATAATTCTGCACAACCTGAGGACATGTTGTGGTTTAAGTGTGGGGGAGGGGAATGATTCGATATGTATCTATACATTTGCTTACGTTCGTTATGTTTCTATGCAAAATGAGCTAGAATTTTCAAACTTTTTCGACACTTTTGTTTTTGTTTTGTCCCGAGTAGGCAATTCAAATCTTTGTTTGTTATTTTTATAGTCATCCAAGCTATATATCATATGTTTGATAGGTTAGTTGTTTCACCTGAACACTATTTTTCACGAGCCATAGTCAATGATGAGCTAATTTATTAAGTTATACCCCTTTTCGATTAGTGATTTCTGATTTTCTTATAAGTCATGTGCTTAGTGCTACGTATATATCTTGAGATTTATGATAGTTTGTATTTAGATCCGAAGTATGTTATACTGTGAATATCTTAGGTTTGAATGTGATAAGTAACACGTGACTTATTGTCAAATGAAAAAGTTGAATTAAATGAATAAAATGGGTGTGTCGAAAGCTGGTCGATGATTTGAGTGAGGTAGGTCATATCACGAATGTCCTATACCACTATGATGACCAAAAGCTCACGACAGTCAGGAGAAGCTGCCTTATGATTGGAGTAAGGTAGGGTATATCTCGAATATCCTATTCTGCTATGACAGGGCAATAGCTCATTCTGATGTGTGTTTAAAAGTGAAATAGTTAAATCAACTAGTGATATGGTATGAAATGAATGAAAGACTCAGTTATCGTCTATCTTATCCCCGGTATAAACTGATAGATATGCTGTAGGGACTATCCTCTGAGTATTTCAGAAAGGCCCTAGATATATTCTATCATCTTTTTCGGGATATGTCACGTTTGTAGGGTACATCTTATGAGTATCATTTATCTCTAGTTTGAAGGGGGTATTAGCTAGTTTTGCTTTGAGTCTCTCAAGTTTGGATTTAGTGGAAGTTTGTTATGGCTTTGCACACACACCGGGGTGAACCTCTAAGTTATTAAATATGTGTTATATGTGCTGAGATGTCTATCTTTTCTCGAGCCTTTATCTTGTTTTGTTTTGCTCGGGACGAGCAAAAGCTTAAGTGTGGGGGAGTTGTTAAGGGTGAATTTATACGATATATAACGCTATATTCTCTGATATTTTCCCTCGTATTTGCATAATTTGCATGAGAAATGAGTGTTTAATCGATATATTGAGTAAATGAGGTTTTAAATAAGTTATTCGCAATATTGGTTAATTTATGTGTTTTTATTATGATTTTATGATTATTTGGACGATATTACATTTTGCGATGTTTTAATGTGTTATAGGTACATGTTTGATGCTCAAATGTTGATCAAAAAGAGATAAGAGTCGAATTTCATTGATGACAAAAAGATAATGATGATTTGATTTGATAAAAGGAGATAGAGATGAAGAAATCAAGATGAAGTCGACCCTGGATCGGCGTCCAAAGCCAGCGGCTTGAATCGGCGTCCGAGTGGACGGGCGTTTGGTTATCCGAGAGGGGCGTCCGAAAGGAGCTTTTACATTCGGGATGGTCGATTTTTCATGAACGAGCGTCCAATTTAGTGAAGGACGGGCGTCGATCCAGCTCGGCCCGACTCGAAGAAGTTTACATAAGACGGACGGGCGTTCACCCTATCCAGACGGGCGTCCGAACGCCGACTTAGCGAACCGACTTAGAATTCTATATATAGATGCGTTCTCTCCTCACAATTATCATACATATTCGAACCCTAAACCCTACAGGGGCGGCTAAGCTGCGTTTTCCTTTAGTTTACAAACAGTTTTTTCCTTTAGATTCTTTTATGCACTTTTATTCTAAACTATTCGAGTTTCGAAGAGGATGCTAAGAGGCTAGACCTCCATTGAACAAGCGTTGTGAAGCCATCCAATCAACGATTCAGTTTTGTTCTTGGTTATCTTGTGAGTATTTTAATTCAAGTTGTTTCTTTATCATGTCTTTCATGTTGTTATGCAATTTATATCGAAAGATCTTTGCATGTTGATTGTTTATGTTGAAGAAAATCATGTTAAACTTTAGATCACCGTGATAAAGAATAGATCTTAAATCTTATCAACGAGAGTTATTAAGTTAGATTTCTAGGTTAGAAATTGAGAGATTTCACACCTCGATTCGAAAGCGTTAATCTTTAGATCGAAAGATAAAAGATTGATAGGAGAACTTGTCTAAGAAATTAGGAGTTCGTACCTTGGTTAGGTGAATCACAACTTGGTTAGAAATCACGAGATAATCTAGATCGAAATTGATTGTTGTAGGATAGGTGGATCAATTGCTTGTTCGTTCATAACTTATTGATTTAAACCCCTGGAATTTGAATTGTTTAGCTTAGTTAGTCTTTTATTGCATATTAGGTTTAGTTTAGTTTAAATTGGTTCGAAACTATCTTTCCCGGCTTTAGATCCTTGATCTTCTCGTCCGATTTACGTTATTGTTATCTTTCTTGTGAATTATTTATTGTTTTCGTATCTTGTTTAGTTTAGTAATCGTGACATAGGTTAGTTAGTTAAACAAAAACTAGGGTTAGCAATCGCCAGTTCCCTGTAAGATCGACCCGGCATTAACCACTATTACTACGATCCTTATACTTGAGGTTAACCGGATTATTACTTGTTTGTATTGTGTTAATAAAATCCGTGACAAGTTTTTTATCTAATGAAAACAACAAGTAATAAAATTTATAAATCCGGTATTCCCCAAGTGTAGGGATCGTAGCATAGCGATTAATACCGGAGTCGATCTCAGGGAATCGAGGTTGTTTAATCTAGTTCTTATCAATTCTTCTAAAATTGTCACTACTATTTATTACTAAACCTAAACTAGAACGGAAAATAAACTGAACAGAGGATTGTCAGTCCAAAGCCAGGAAAGATCGTTGCGAACAAAAATAACTCTAATCTATAAACTAAAAAGAAAATAAACTTCTAAGATAACAACGAAGAACAAGGCACAAAGATGATTTCAATTAATTTTAACGAAGAACAAGCTATGATCCACCTATCTCGCAACTCTCAATTACTACCCTAGATCGTTTAGTGAAGATTTAATAAAGATGTGGCTCACCTATCAAAGGTATGAATTCCTACTCTCGTAGATAATTCACCTATTAATCTTCTATCTTTCGATCTCACAGATTAACGCTCTCAAACCAAGGTGTAAGATTTCTCAATCTAGCAACCTAGAAATTCAACCAAATCAACTCTCGTTATTTTTAGGTTAAAAGTCCAATCTTTACTACGGTGATCTAGGTCTAACAACGATTCTCATCAACGTTAAACATCAATAAGCAACAATCCATCGATATAATTGCATAATCAATATAAAAGCATAATAAAGATACAAGCTTTAATAAAACTCACAAAACAAATCCAAAGAAGAAATCAAGTTGATGATCGATCGGCTTCACAAGCTTGTTCAAAATGCTTAGCCTCTATCCATCGTTGGTATGCAAATAATATAAATAAAAAGTAGAAGAAATTGTGTTCTTGGTAGTAGGGAAATGCAGCTAGGGCGCCCCCAAGGGGCCTGGGGCGGCCAGGGATCGAATTATGGTGTTTAGGGTTGCAGAAAATGCGTCTATTTATAAGTTTTTAGGTCGGTTTCAGCAAAGGCAGTGCCGTGGACGCCCGTCCATAGGGTCTGGACGCCAGTTCACAGGGCTGGACGCCCGTCCAAGGATTCTGGACGCCAGTTCAGCTGCTTTGAAATCTTCGAGTCGGGCCGAGCTGGATTGGACGCCCGTCCTATGCAAAATTGGACGCCCGTCCACTGAAAATCTGAACATCCTGAATCAAGTGGCTCTTCCTGGACGCCAGTTTACTCTCTTGGACGCCAGTCCAAGCTGACGGAGCATCAAACGCACGTCCAACTTGTAAATCTTCATTCCAACTTCAATATGCATCTTCCTCCCTCTATTTAACCTTCAATTTAATATCTTTTTAGCTCATCCCTTGCCATGTAAACGTACCTACAAGGTAATAGAAACGTGCAAAATGTAGAACCATATATCTAGATAGAAAACATCAATAAAACCACGTAATTAGCTCGATTTTGCATTTAAACCAATTTCATATGCATTCTTGCAATATTCCATTTAAACCCTCACTTTTCTATAAAAAGTAATAAAACACGAAGGAAATTGCTACGAAATAATATCATATATATCGTAAAAATCACCGTTAACAACTCCCCCACACTTAGCTTTTGCTCGTCCCGAGCAAAACAAAACAAGAAAACTAAGGCTTACTCAAACATTGAATCACATACACTCCCATATATCAAATCACAATCGGTCGACTAGCATCAAAAACATACACCCCAAAGAAATAAACGATTACTTGAATGAGTAGTGTGTGCAAAGCCTTCTTCAACTTCCACCGATTCCACACTTGACAATTAAATTCAAGCTAACCAACAAATACCCATTTAAGATAGATAATGAATCATCCTGACTATACATACGCGCCTACAAAACTACTCCCGTCATAACCAGAATCAAACATTAACAGTTTAAATGGGTACAGTCTACTAAGTTCAGCTCATCATCGAAGAGGCTTACGTGAAAAGAATTCGAGTAAAAGCTTATCACCAAAGGTCTATGCTAAAATACTAGTCAACTTAACACAAGTATGGGAATATAGCAAGTAAGTAAACCAAAAGAAAATCATGCTCGGGACGGATTTTTTAAAAAATTTCAAAATTTTTCGATTTTTCACAAAAGATACAAAAGATAAGTGTAATAATTAAGCACATGTGTAGATACCACTAATCCCTCCCCCACACTTAAATAACAACATGTCCTCATGTTGTGCAGAATAAGAAAAACTTAGCTGATTGTAGTTCGAAGGTTGCAATTCTGGAGGTGGTAGCAAGTCATATCCCGAAATGCTCGAAGAAATCGATGCGTGGACCATCCACCGGAAAAGCGGCTTCATCTAAAAGCGCACCATCGCTATCGCAAATACCACACACATGAAAAACAAAACAAAACGGCCCTCGGGGGTAGGGGCACAAAAGATGATAGACAAGGCATTATCATGGAACAAAGCATAAGCAATTCAAAAATTGACAAAAACCGAATCTATGTGAAAAGTAGTGCACAAATGTAACATCGGCAGGAAGGAAGGAATCACATGGATTTTTCAAATTACTAAAATGCAAGTTACCTAACCACAGAAACCGACTTCCAAAAACCTAGACGACACAAGACAAAACTAGCCCCCCTTATTCAACAAAACAAAATAAACCAAAATAATAATAATAATAAAAATAAACTATTCTTATTATTGGGTTGCCTCCCAATAAGCGCCTTTCTTTAGTGTCTTTGGCTAGACACACGTAATATTCAGCCTGGATCAGGCCACTTAATCTTCCTTCCGGCCACTACTTCGTGTAAGCTCTGGTCATTAGTGTGGCAACAAACACATCTCACACATGGGGTCGGGTTCTTTACACGCTTTCCAAACATTCTTAATTTTCCCCATTGCGGACTTCTTCTTCTTCAATCTTCTCTTTAATGTGCCTCCCGTTTAAACTCTTTCATATCCCAACTACCGACGAACTTCCTCTCTTGGACCACGCCGTCATTCTCGGAAAACAAATCGGGCGAAAACTCGTCAAACTCATTGACTTCGGGAGTACCACACCCGAGGATGTCGAGGAAGTGAACAATCAAAGGCTTCTCTTTGGGTTGACCGATATAATGCTTACACCTTTGGCCATTCACTCTAAACAAATGGTGGTCACCATGACCTCGTAGTTCTAAAACACCTCCAGGAATGATTTGGAGAATTTCAAAAGGACCGGACCATCGTGTCCTCAGCTTACCAGGGAACAGATGTAACCTGGAATTGTACAATAAAACTTGTTCCCCAACTTGGAATTCTCTCTTCTTAATTTTAGCATCGTGAAGGAGTTTCGTCTTTTCCTTACTGATCCTGGCACTTTTGTAGGCCTGGAGTTCGAATTCGTCTAACTCATGCAAGCATTGCAATCGATGTTTTCCACAAGATTGGGAATCGAAGTGTAAAAACATAATGGCCCAATACGCTTATGCTCTAATTCGATTGGCAAGTGGCATGATTTTCCATACACCATCGATAGGGTGATGTACCCATGGGGTCTTATAGGCGATTCGATATGCCCATAGTACATCATCCAACTTTAGACTCAGTCTTTCCTATGACCGTTAACCGTTTTTAAAGAAGATCCTGGAGAAAACGCTTAACGATCATAGGAAAGACTGAGTCTAAAGTTGGATGATGTACTATAGGCATATCGAATCGCCTATAAGACCCCCATGGGTACATCACCCTATCGATGGTGTATGGAAAATCATGCCACTTGCCAATCGAATTAGAGCATAGAGCGTATTGGGCCATTAAGTTTTTAAACTTCGATTCCCAATCTTGTGGAAAAACATCGATTGCAACAAACTTGCATGAGTTAGACGAATTCGACTCCGTGCCTACAAAAGTGCCGGATCGCAAGGAAAAGACGAAACTCCTTCACGATGCTAAAATTAAGAAGAGAGAATTCCAAGTTAGGGAACAAGTTTTATTGTACAATTCCAGTTACATCCGTTCCCCGGTAAGTCGAGGACACGATGGTCCGGTCCTTTTGAAATTCTCTAAATCATTCCTGGAGGTGTTTTAGAACTACGAGGTCATGGTGACCAACCGTGTAGAGTGAATGGCCAAAGGTGTAAGCATTATATCGGTCAACCCAAAGAGAAGCCTTTGATTGTTCACTTCCTCGACATCCTCGGGTGTGGTACTCCTGAAGTCAATGAGTTTGACGAGTTTTTGCCCGATTTGTTTTCCGAGAATGACGGTGGTCCAAAGAGAGAAGTTCGGGCCGGTAGTTGGGATATGGAAGAGTTTAAACGGGAGGCACAAGAAAGAGAAGATTGAAGAAGAAGAAGTCCGCAATGGGAAAATTAAGAATGTTTGGAAAGCGGTAAAGAACCCGCCCCATGTGTGAGATGTGAATCTTGTTTCGTTGCCACACTAATGACCGTAGCTTACACGAAGTAAAGTGGCCGGAAGGAAGATTAAGTGGCCTGATCCAGGCTGAATATTACGTGTGTCTAGCCAAAGACACTAAAGAAAGGCGCTTATTGGGAGGCAACCCAATAATAAGAATAGTTTTTTTTATTATTATTATTATTTTGGTTTATTTTGTTTTGTTGAATAAGGGGGGCTAGTTTTGTCTTGTGTCGTCTAGGTTTTTGGAAGTCGGTTTCTGTGGTTAGGTAACTTGCAATTTAGTAATTTGAAAAATCCATGTGATTCCTTCCTTCCCCGCCGATGTTACATTTGTGCACTACTTTTCACATAGATTCGGTTTTTGTCAATTTTTGCATTGCTTATGCTTTGTTCCATGATAATGCCTTGTCTATCATCTTTTGTGCCCCTACCCCCGAGGTCCGTTTTGTTTTGTTTTTCATGTGTGCAGGGTATTTGCGATAGCGATGGTGCGCGTTTAGATGAAGCCAGTTTTCCGGTGGATGGTCCACGCCATCGATTTCTTCAGGCATTTCTGGATTCTTGCTACCACCTCCGAATTGCCACCTTTGAACTACAATCAGCTAAGTTTTTCTTATTCGCACAACATGAGGACATGTTGTTATTTAAGTGTGGGGGATGGATTGGTTGTACCGACAATGTGTTTAATTTATTATGCTCACCACCGTTTTTCAAAAAATCGTAAAAAATTTTCGAATTTTTAAAAAAATCCGTCCCGAGCATGATTTTCTTTTGGTTTACTTACTTGCTATATTCCCATACTTGTGTTAAGTTGACTAGTATTTTAGCACGTACCTTTGGTGATAAGCTTTTACTCGAATTCTTTTCACGTAAGCCTCCTCGATGATGAGTTTGAACTTAGTAGACTGTACCCATTTAAACTGTTAATGTTTGATTCTGGTTATCAGACCGTTCGCTTAGTGCTCATGTCATGGAAATTGTAATATGTGCGTAGTTGGACTTGAAGTAGGAAGTATCGTGAATATACCGAAGCCTGAATGTGATAAGTGAAACGTAATTATTGTTCTTTAAAAAGTATGTTCAAAAACAAATATGATGAATAAGTTGTGTGTGTCGGAAGCTGGTCGATGATTTGAGTGCGATAGGGTATACCACGTATGTCCTATACCACTATGATGACCAAAAGCTCACGACAGTCGGAAGAAGCTGCCTTATGATTGGAGTAAGGTAGGGTATACCACGAATGTCCTATTTTGCTATGACGGGCAATAGCTCATTCTGATGTGTGTATAAATGTGAAAGTCAATTAAATCAACTTACATAAGGAATTTGGTATGAAAAAAATGAAAGACTTAGTTATCGCCTACCTTATCCCCGGTATAGGCCAAGGTATATGTTGTAGGGAATATCCTCTGGGTACGACTGAAAAGATTTCGAAAACACATGTATTACTCTAGTCATGACGGGAGCAGTTTTGTAGGCGCGTATGTATAGTCAGGATAATTCATTATCTATCTTAAATGGGTATTTGTTGGTTAGCTTGAATTTAATTGTCAAGTGTGGAATCGGTGGAAGTTGAAGAAGGCTTTGCACACACTACACATTCGAGTAATCGTTTATTTCATTGGGGTGTATGTTTTTTATGCTAGTCGACCGATTGTGATTTGATATATGGGAGTGTATGTGATTCAATGTTTGAGTAAGCCTTAGTTTTCTTGTTTTGTTTTGCTCGGGACGAGCAAAAGCTAAGTGTGGGGGAGTTGTTAACGGTGATTTTTACGATATATATGATATTATTTCGTAGCAATTTCCTTCGTGTTTTATTACTTTTTATAGAAAAGTGAGGGTTTAAATGGAATATTGCAAGAATGCATATGAAATTGGTTTAAATGCAAAATCGAGCTAATTACGTGGTTTTATTGGTGTTTTCTATCTAGATATATGGTGCTACATTTTACACGTTTCTATTACCTTGTAGGTACGTTTACATGGCAATGGATGAGCTAAAAAGATATTAAATTGAAGGTTAAATAGAGGGAGGAAGATGCATATTGAAGTTGGAATGAAGATTTACAAGTTGGACGTGCGTTTGATGCTCCGTCGGCTTGGACCAAGGCGTCCAAGAGAGTAAACCGGCGTCCGGGAAGAGCCACTTGATTCGGGATGTTCGTATTTTCGGTGGACGGGCGTCCAATTTTGCATAGGACGGGCGTCCAATCCAGGCTCGGCCCGACTCGAAGATTTCAAAGCAGCGAACTGGCGTCTAGAATCCTTGGACGGGCGTCCAGCCCTGTGAACTGGTGTCCAGACCCTATGGACGGGCGTCCACGGCACCGCCTTTGCTGAAACCGACCTAAAAACTTATAAATAGACGCGTTTTATGCAACCCTAGACACCATAATTCGATCCCTGGCCGCCGCAGGCCCCTTGGGGGCGCCCTAGCTGCGTTTCCCTGCTACCAAGAACACAATTTCTTCTACTTTTTATTTATATTATTTGCATACCAATGATGGATAGAGGCTAAGCGTTTTGAACAAGCTTGTGAAGCCGATCGAGCATCAACTTGATTTCTTCTTTGGATTTGTTTTGTGAGTTTTATTAAAGCTTGTATATTTATTATGCTTTTATATTGATTATGCAATTATATCAAAAAAAAAAAAAAAAAAAAAAAAAAAAACTGGACAGAAGATCAAGGATCTAAAGCCAGGAAAGATAGTTTCAAACCAATTTAAACTAAACTAAACCTAATATGCAATAAAAGACTAACTAAGCTAAACAATTCAAATTCAAGGGGTTTAAATCAATAAGTTATGAACGAACAAGCAATTGATCCACCTATCCTACAACTATCAATTTCGATCTAGATTATCTCGTGATTTCTAACCAAGTTGTGATTCACCTAACCAAGGTACGAACTCCTAATTTCTTAGACAAGTTCTCCTATCAATCTTTTATCTTTCTCCATATCTAAAACATACCAATCGACTGGAAAGGTAAATCTATCAATCTGAACCAAAACGTCTTTGAGGATCCTTAAAGCTTTCTTAGATGATCTATCAGCGAATTGTAAACTCATAGTAGTGGGTTCTAGAAAACTTTGTAAACCGAGCTGTTTGCACACAGACATTGGCATAAGACTTATAGAGGCACCTAGATCACACAAAGAATTAGGGAAGACTAGACCTCCCATTAATACTGTAAGTACGAACTTGCCAGGGTCACCTCTTTTAATTGGTAAGTCTTCATAATCAATCATGGAGCAATCCTCACCAATTTGCCTTTCCATGCCTGCTAACTTCTTTTTCGAAGACACAACATCCTTGATAATGGAAGATTGACCTGAGTATTTTTCAAAAGATTCAGCACCTTTCCGTACTTTTTGTCCTCACTTAAGGAAATGTTGCTCTTTCTCGGTGGAAATGGAAGCTTCTTAAGGTCATTCTCAGAAAAGACTGTCTTTGAGGAGTCATTAACAACTTTGTCTTCCAGGTCCTTCCACCGAACAAATTTTTTCAGATTTTCTTATAGTCGGGGGATCGGCCTCCCCGACTTTCGCTTGCTTTTCCGGTCCTCGAGGGATCAGCCACTTGAGGATCTCCAACTCTTTCACCTCTCAGGGGATCAGCCATCTGAGTCTTTTCTTTTGGCAAAGGGGAGTGTAGGTGCACAGCTTCCCCTCTTGCCTTATCAATGGCAGGAGGGGCTAGTGGTTTCCCTGGTGGGAAGAACCACTAACTTGAGTACCACTTCTTAAGTTCATTGTACTGGCCTCCTCTCTACCGTAAGGAATTGAAGGTACGAGGTCAGTACAAGGGCCTTTGCTCAAATCGGTCCGAGCAACATGACCGCCCTTTGGATTCTTTTCGGTAAACCGGGTAGATGCCCAGGGGTCTTGAAGCTAACCGCTCGGCCCGAGTGCCTTATTTGCCTCTCAAGGTTCTTATTTGTACTCATAAGGAGCTGAATATTCTTGTTTTGCTCCTCTCTGAATGATTTCCATTCGACCTTGAGGTCTCCCGAGCTTGAAGGGCCTTGGGAGTTTGGAAAATTTTGAGAGTATTTCGTTTGGGCCGATTTTGAAAATTAGGATTAGAATTGGAGCTAGAAGGCCAATTCTGATTGAACCTTTGAGTAGGATTGGAAAAATTTGTGTTTTGGTTCTGACTAAAGCCAGGGTTCCTATTGAAATTCTGATTCGAATTGAAATTCGAATTAGGATTGAAACCAGAAGATTGATTAAACCCTTGGTTTTGGAAATTTTGCTGGGGCCGAAACTTGATTAGACCTTTGGTTGTTCGGCCATAGAACGCATTCACTTCAGCATTTTGTCCGTTCATAGGACAGAATTTAGATGTGTGCCCCACCTCGTCACAGTTTTGACATGTGACTTGATTATACTGTCCATAATCATGAACATCATTCACTTGATAAGGAGCAGGGGGATTAAACTGACACTGATCATTCATATGGCCATCGACGGCGGTTTTCACGATACGAGAACACGAAGGTTACGTGGAAAATAAGAAGTTTGATTTATCGGATTGGAAATTTGAGATGCTTGCCATCGCACGCGACATGGCAATCAAACTTTGCATGTTTACCTCCTCTACCTTAGGAGGAGGAGGTGCTTGGATAGCTTGATAGGATGGGGCATAGTTATATTTAGCAATGTCCTCGAACAATGCCCATCCTTCTTCAGGTGTTTTCTTCAGAAATGCCCCACCAGATGAACTATTGACCATGCCTTTTGTAAGCTCGGTCAATCCGCTAAAGAATGTGTTGACTTGCCTTTGTAGTGGCAAGCCGTGGTGGGGACACTTTCTCAGAAGAGACTTGAATCTTTTCCAGCAATCGAAGAAAGACTCATTCTCTTTCTGGTAGAAAGTGAAAATCTCATTTAAACACTGGGCTGTTTTCGAAGGTGGGAAGTATTGACTCAAGAACTCCTTTTCGAGTTCAGTCCAAGTTGTGATTGATTCAGAGGGAAGAGAGGTGTACCACTCTTTAGCCTCTCCCTTCGGAGAAAATGGAAAAAGTTTCGGTCGATAGCATCCTCACTTACTCCTTGGATGCGTGTAGTGCCGCATATATCTAAGAATGTATGTAAGTGGGTATGCGGATTCTCTGACTGATAACCATGGAAATAGATGCATGCTGCATCATTTGAAAGAGGCCAGGCCTTAACTCAAAGTTATGTGCGGTAATGGCTGGAATGACAATAGCCGGGTTGACTGTGACTGCGCCAGGCATGGTGTAGTCTGCCAATGTACGTCTATTATTCGCGGCCATTATCACAAAATCAGTGATTTCTTTGGCTAACTGATCCTTAAGATCTTGCTCGGCTCTTCCTTCCAGAACCGCAGAACGGAGAATCCGCCTGTTTGGCCGGACTACGGTTTGCTCGGGGTCAGGGGTGTATAGTAACGGTCCCTTTTGACTCCGAGTTTGCATAAACCGGACCAAAAACAAGTGAAAGCAACCTAAAGACTAAGAAATTTAAAAGCCTAAACTAAAAATTAAAGCCTAAGAAAAGAAAAGAAAAGGAAGAAAATAGGATTATTAAGGAAAAAGGTGAAACAGACGGGCGTCCAAAGGTTTGGACGGGCGTCTGCCCAACTTCCAGACTGGACGGGCGTTCGGATGCCCAAACGCTCGTCTGGTCGTCAGGAAACCTAAACGGGCGTCCAAATTTTATAGACGCTCGTCTAAGTGACTAAAAACAGAACAGGATTGAAAGTTTTCCAGCGGATGGGCGTCCAAGATCCCAGACACCCGTAACGATAAATAAGGCACGCCGGTGCAAACGGAAAGAAAAATGGAGGCCAGAATGGCCTTGTACAAGGAATCAAAAATCACACGGTTAAGTACTCTATGGGTACGAAAAAAAGTACGAAAAAAAACGTTTGTAATTCTCTTTGAAGTGCGATGTGATATCGACCGAACGATAAATAAGGCACGCCGGCGCAAACGGCAAGCAAAACGGAGGCCGAGAATGGCCTTGTACAAGGAATCAAATATCACACGGTTAGGTAGTCTATGGGTACGAAAAAAAGTACGAAATAAAACGTTTGTAATTCTCTTTGAAGTACGATGTGATATCGACCGAACGATAAATAAGGCACGCCGGCGCAAACGGCAAGCAAAACGGAGGCCGAATGGCCTTGTACAAGGAATCAAATATCACACGGTTAAGTACTCTATGGGTACGAAAAAAAGTACGAAAAAAAACATTTGTAATTCTCTTTGAATTACGATGTGATATCGACCGAACGATAAATAAGGCACGCCGGCGCAAACGGCAAGCAAAACGGAGGCCGAATGGCCTTGTACAAGGAATCAAAAATCACACGGTTAAGTACTCTATGGGTACGAAAAAAAGTACGAAAAAAAACGTTTGTAATTCTCTTTGAAGTACGATGTGATATCGACCGAACGATAAATAAGGCACGCCGGCGCAAACGGCAAGCAAAACGGAGGCCGAATGGCCTTGTACAAGGAATCAAATATCACACGGTTAAGTACTCTATGGGTACGAAAAAAAGTACGAAAAAAACGTTTGTAATTCTCTTTGAATTACGATGTGATATCGACCGAACGATAAATAAGGCACGCCGGCACAAACGGCAAGCAAAACGGAGGCCGAGAATGGCCTTGTACAAGGAATCAAAAATCACACAGTTAAGTACTCTATGGGTACGAAAAAAAGTACGAAAAAAAACGTTTGTAATTCTCATTGAAGTTCTGATGTGTTATCGACCAGAACGATAAATAAGGCACGCCGGCGCAAACGGCAAGCAAAACGGAGGCCGGAATGGCCTTGTACAAGGAATCAAAAATCACACAGTTAAGTACTCTATGGGTACGAAAAAAAGTACGAAAAAAAACGTTTGTAATTCCCATTGAAGTTCTGATGTGTTATCGACCAGAACGATAAATAAGACACGCCGGCGAAAACGGAAAGCAAAACGGAGGCCAGAATGGCCTTGTACAACGAATCAAAAATCACACCGTTAAGTACTCTATGGGTACGAAAAAAAGTACGAAAAAAAACGTTTGTAATTCTCTTTGAAGTACTGATGTGATATCGACCAGAACGATAAATAAGGCACGCCGGCGCAAACGGCAAGCAAAACGGAGGCCAGAATGGCCTTGTACAAGGAATCAAAAATCACACGGTTAAGTACTCTATGGGTACGAAAAAAAGTACGAAAAAAAACATTTGTAATTCTCTTTGAAGTGCGATGTGATATCGACCGAACGATAAATAAGGCACGCCGGCGCAAACGGCAAGCAAAACGGAGGCCGAATGGCCTTGTACAAGGAATCAAAAATCACACGGTTAAGTACTCTATGGGTACGAAAAAAAGTACGAAAAAAAACGTTTGTAATTCTCTTTGAAGTACGATGTGATATCGACCGAACGATAAATAAGGCACGCCGGCGCAAACGGAAAGCAAAACGGAGGCCGAATGGCCTTGTACAAGGAATCAAAAATCACACGGTTAAGTACTCTATGGGTACGAAAAAAAGTACGAAAAAAAAAAATGTTTGTAATTCTCTTTGAAGTACGATGTGATATCGACCGAACGATAAATAAGGCACGCCGGCGCAAACGGCAAGCAAAACGGAGGCCGAATGGCCTTGTACAAGGAATCAAATATCACACGGTTAGGTAGTACTCTATGGGTACGAAAAAAAGTACGAAAAAAAACGTTTGTAATTCTCTTTGAAGTACGATGTGATATCGACCGAACGATAAATAAGGCACGCCGGCGCAAACGGCAAGCAAAACGGAGGCCGAAATGGCCTTGTACAAGGAATCAAAATCACACGGTTAAGTACTCTATGGGTACGAAAAAAAGTACGAAAAAAAACATTTGTAATTCTCTTTGAAGTACGATGTGATATCGACCGAACGATAAATAAGGCACGCCGGTGCAAACGGAAAGAAAAACGGAGGCCGAATGGCCTTGTACAAGGAATCAAAAATCACACGGTTAAGTACTCTATGGGTACGAAAAAAAGTACGAAAAAAAATGTTTGTAATTCTCTTTGAAGTACGATGTGATATCGACCGAACGATAAATAAGGCACGCCGGCGCAAACGGCAAGCAAAACGGAGGCCGAATGGCCTTGTACAAGGAATCAAATATCACACGGTTAGGTAGTCTATGGGTACGAAAAAAAGTACGAAATAAAACGTTTGTAATTCTCTTTGAAGTGCGATGTGATATCGACCGAACGATAAATAAGGCACGCCGGCGCAAACGGCAAGCAAAACGGAGGCCGAATGGCCTTGTACAAGGAATCAAATATCACACGATTAAGTACTCTATGGGTACGAAAAAAAGTACGAAAAAAAACGTTTGCAATTCTCTTTGAATTACGATGTGATATCGACCGAACGATAAATAAGGCACGCCGGCACAAACGGCAAGCAAAACGGAGGCCAGAATGGCCTTGTACAAGGAATCAAAAATCACACAGTTAAGTACTCTATGGGTACGAAAAAAAAGTACGAAAAAAAAACGTTTGTAATTCTCATTGAAGTTCTGATGTGTTATCGACCAGAACGATAAATAAGGCACGCCGGCGCAAACGGCAAGCAAAACGGAGGCCGGAATGGCCTTGTACAAGGAATCAAAAATCACACAGTTAAGTACTCTATGGGTACGAAAAAAAGTACGAAAAAAAACGTTTGTAATTCCCATTGAAGTTCTGATGTGTTATCGACCAGAACGATAAATAAGACACGCCGGCGAAAACGGAAAGCAAAACGGAGGCCAGAATGGCCTTGTACAACGAATCAAAAATCACACCGTTAAGTACTCTATGGGTACGAAAAAAGTACGAAAAAAACGTTTGTAATTCTCTTTGAAGTACTGATGTGATATCGACCAGAACGATAAATAAGGCACGCCGGCGCAAACGGCAAGCAAAACGGAGGCCGGAATGGCCTTGTACAAGGAATCAAAAATCACACGAGTTAAGTACTCTATGGGTACGAAAAAAAGTACGAAAAAAAACATTTGTAATTCTCTTTGAAGTGCGATGTGATATCGACCGAACGATAAATAAGGCACGCCGGTGCAAACGGAAGCAAAAACGGAGGCCGAATGGCCTTGTACAAGGAATCAAAAATCACACGGTTAAGTACTCTATGGGTACGAAAAAAAAGTACGAAAAAAAACGTTTGTAATTCTCTTTGAAGTACGATGTGATATCGACCGAACGATAAATAAGGCACGCCGGCGCAAACGGCAAGCAAAACGGAGGCCGAAATGGCCTTGTACAAGGAATCAAAAATCACACGGTTAAGTAGTCTATGGGTACGAAAAAAAGTACGAAAAAAAACGTTTGTAATTCTCTTTGAAGTACGATGTGATATCGACCGAACGATAAATAAGGCACGCCGGCGCAAACGGCAAGCAAAACGGAGGCCGAATGGCCTTGTACAAGGAATCAAATATCACACGAGTTAAGTACTCTATGGGTACGAAAAAAAAGTACGAAAAAAAACGTTTGTAATTCTCTTTGAAGTACGATGTGATATCGACCGAACGATAAATAAGGCACGCCGGCGCAAACGGCAAGCAAAACGGAGGCCGAGAATGGCCTTGTACAAGGAATCAAAAATCACACGGTTAAGTACTCTATGGGTACGAAAAAAAGTACGAAAAAAAAACATTTGTAATTCTCTTTGAAGTACGATGTGATATCGACCGAACGATAAATAAGGCACGCCGGCGCAAACGGCAAGCAAAACGGAGGCCGAGAATGGCCTTGTACAAGGAATCAAATATCACACGGTTAGGTAGTCTATGGGTACGAAAAAAAGTACGAAATAAAACGTTTGTAATTCTCTTTGAAGTGCGATGTGATATCGACCGAACGATAAATAAGGCACGCCGGCGCAAACGGCAAGCAAAACGGAGGCCGAATGGCCTTGTACAAGGAATCAAATATCACACGATTAAGTACTCTATGGGTACGAAAAAAAGTACGAAAAAAAACGTTTGCAATTCTCTTTGAATTACGATGTGATATCGACCGAACGATAAATAAGGCACGCCGGCACAAACGGCAAGCAAAACGGAGGCCGAATGGCCTTGTACAAGGAATCAAAAATCACACGAGTTAAGTACTCTATGGGTACGAAAAAAAGTACGAAAAAAAACGTTTGTAATTCTCATTGAAGTTCGATGTGTTATCGACCGAACGATAAATAAGGCACGCCGGCGCAAACGGCAAGCAAAACGGAGGCCGGAATGGCCTTGTACAAGGAATCAAAAATCACAGTTAAGTACTCTATGGGTACGAAAAAAAGTACGAAAAAAAACGTTTGTAATTCCCATTGAAGTTCTGATGTGTTATCGACCAGAACGATAAATAAGACACGCCGGCGAAAACGGAAAGCAAAACGGAGGCCGAATGGCCTTGTACAACGAATCAAAAATCACACCGTTAAGTACTCTATGGGTACGAAAAAAAGTACGAAAAAAAACGTTTGTAATTCTCTTTGAAGTACGATGTGATATCGACCGAACGATAAATAAGGCACGCCGGCGCAAACGGCAAGCAAAACGGAGGCCGAATGGCCTTGTACAAGGAATCAAAAATCACACGGTTAAGTACTCTATGGGTACGAAAAAAAGTACGAAAAAAAACATTTGTAATTCTCTTTGAAGTACGATGTGATATCGACCGAACGATAAATAAGGCACGCCGGCGCAAACGGCAAGCAAAACGGAGGCCGAATGGCCTTGTACAAGGAATCAAAATCACACGAGTTAAGTACTCTATGGGTACGAAAAAAAGTACGAAAAAAAACGTTTGTAATTCTCTTTGAAGTACGATGTGATATCGACCGAACGATAAATAAGGCACGCCGGCGCAAACGGCAAGCAAAACGGAGGCCGAATGGCCTTGTACAAGGAATCAAAAATCACACGGTTAAGTACTCTATGGGTACGAAAAAAAGTACGAAAAAAAACGTTTGTAATTCTCTTTGAAGTACGATGTGATATCGACCGAACGATAAATAAGGCACGCCGGCGCAAACGGCAAGCAAAACGGAGGCCGAATGGCCTTGTACAAGGAATCAAAAATCACACGGTTAAGTACTCTATGGGTACGAAAAAAAGTACGAAAAAAAACGTTTGTAATTCTCTTTGAAGTACGATGTGATATCGACCGAACGATAAATAAGGCACGCCGGCGCAAACGGCAAGCAAAACGGAGGCCGAATGGCCTTGTACAAGGAATCAAAAATCACACGGTTAAGTACTCTATGGGTACGAAAAAAAGTACGAAAAAAAACGTTTGTAATTCTCTTTGAAGTGCGATGTGATATCGACCGAACGATAAATAAGGCACGCCGGCGCAAACGGCAAGCAAAACGGAGGCCGAGAATGGCCTTGTACAAGGAATCAAAAATCACACGGTTAAGTACTCTATGGGTACGAAAAAAAGTACGAAAAAAAATGTTTGTAATTCTCTTTGAAGTACGATGTGATATCGACCGAACGATAAATAAGGCACGCCGGCGCAAACGGCAAGCAAAACGGAGGCCGAATGGCCTTGTACAAGGAATCAAATATCACACGGTTAAGTACTCTATGGGTACGAAAAAAAGTACGAAAAAAACGTTTGTAATTCTCTTTGAAGTGCGATGTGATATCGACCGAACGATAAATAAGGCACGCCGGCGCAAACGGCAAGCAAAACGGAGGCCGAATGGCCTTGTACAAGGAATCAAAAATCACACGGTTAAGTACTCTATGGGTACGAAAAAAAGTACGAAAAAAAATTTTGTAATTCTCTTTGAAGTACGATGTGATATCGACCGAACGATAAATAAGGCACGCCGGCGCAAACGGCAAGCAAAACGGAGGCCGAGAATGGCCTTGTACAAGGAATCAAATATCACACGGTTAGGTAGTCTATGGGTACGAAAAAAAGTACGAAATAAAACGTTTGTAATTCTCTTTGAAGTACGATGTGATATCGACCGAACGATAAATAAGGCACGCCGGCGCAAACGGCAAGCAAAACGGAGGCCGAATGGCCTTGTACAAGGAATCAAATATCACACGGTTAAGTACTCTATGGGTACGAAAAAAAGTACGAAAAAAAACGTTTGTAATTCTCTTTGAATTACGATGTGATATCGACCGAACGATAAATAAGGCACGCCGGCACAAACGGCAAGCAAAACGGAGGCCGAATGGCCTTGTACAAGGAATCAAAAATCACACGGTTAAGTACTCTATGGGTACGAAAAAAAGTACGAAAAAAAACGTTTGTAATTCTCTTTGAAGTTCTGATGTGATATCGACCGAACGATAAATAAGGCACGCCGGCGCAAACGGCAAGCAAAACGGAGGCCGGAATGGCCTTGTACAAGGAATCAAAAATCACACAGTTAAGTACTCTATGGGTACGAAAAAAAGTACGAAAAAAAACGTTTGTAATTCCCATTGAAGTTCTGATGTGTTATCGACCAGAACGATAAATAAGACACGCCGGCGCAAACGGCAAGCAAAACGGAGGCCGGAATGGCCTTGTACAAGGAATCAAAAATCACACAGTTAAGTACTCTATGGGTACGAAAAAAGTACGAAAAAAAACGTTTGTAATTCTCTTTGAAGTCGATGTGATATCGACCGAACGATAAATAAGGCACGCCGGCGCAAACGGCAAGCAAAACGGAGGCCGAGAATGGCCTTGTACAAGGAATCAAAAATCACACGGTTAAGTACTCTATGGGTACGAAAAAAAGTACGAAAAAAAACATTTGTAATTCTCTTTGAAGTGCGATGTGATATCGACCGAACGATAAATAAGGCACGCCGGCGCAAACGGCAAGCAAAACGGAGGCCGAATGGCCTTGTACAAGGAATCAAAAATCACACGGTTAAGTACTCTATGGGTACGAAAAAAAGTACGAAAAAAAACGTTTGTAATTCTCTTTGAAGTACGATGTGATATCGACCGAACGATAAATAAGGCACGCCGGTGCAAACGGAAAGCAAAACGGAGGCCGAATGGCCTTGTACAAGGAATCAAAAATCACACGGTTAAGTACTCTATGGGTACGAAAAAAAGTACGAAAAAAACGTTTGTAATTCTCTTTGAAGTACGATGTGATATCGACCGAACGATAAATAAGGCACGCCGGCGCAAACGGCAAGCAAAACGGAGGCCGAGAATGGCCTTGTACAAGGAATCAAATATCACACGGTTAAGTACTCTATGGGTACGAAAAAAATACGAAAAAAACGTTTGTAATTCTCTTTGAAGTACGATGTGATATCGACCGAACGATAAATAAGGCACGCCGGCGCAAACGGCAAGCAAAACGGAGGCCGAAATGGCCTTGTACAAGGAATCAAAAATCACACGAGTTAAGTACTCTATGGGTACGAAAAAAAGTACGAAAAAAACGTTTGTAATTCTCTTTGAAGTGCGATGTGATATCGACCGAACGATAAATAAGGCACGCCGGCGCAAACGGCAAGCAAAACGGAGGCCGAGAATGGCCTTGTACAAGGAATCAAAAATCACACGAGTTAAGTACTCTATGGGTACGAAAAAAAGTACGAAAAAAAATGTTTGTAATTCTCTTTGAAGTACGATGTGATATCGACCGAACGATAAATAAGGCACGCCGGCGCAAACGGCAAGCAAAACGGAGGCCGAGAATGGCCTTGTACAAGGAATCAAAAATCACACGGTTAAGTACTCTATGGGTACGAAAAAAAGTACGAAAAAAACGTTTGTAATTCTCTTTGAAGTACGATGTGATATCGACCGAACGATAAATAAGGCACGCCGGCGCAAACGGCAAGCAAAACGGAGGCCGAATGGCCTTGTACAAGGAATCAAAAATCACACGAGTTAAGTACTCTATGGGTACGAAAAAAAGTACGAAAAAAAACGTTTGTAATTCTCTTTGAAGTGCGATGTGATATCGACCGAACGATAAATAAGGCACGCCGGCGCAAACGGCAAGCAAAACGGAGGCCGAATGGCCTTGTACAAGGAATCAAAAATCACACGGTTAAGTACTCTATGGGTACGAAAAAAAGTACGAAAAAAAATGTTTGTAATTCTCTTTGAAGTGCGATGTGATATCGACCGAACGATAAATAAGGCACGCCGGCGCAAACGGCAAGCAAAACGGAGGCCGAATGGCCTTGTACAAGGAATCAAAAATCACACGGTTAAGTACTCTATGGGTACGAAAAAAAGTACGAAAAAAAAAACGTTTGTAATTCTCTTTGAAGTGCGATGTGATATCGACCGAACGATAAATAAGGCACGCCGGCGCAAACGGCAAGCAAAACGGAGGCCGAATGGCCTTGTACAAGGAATCAAATATCACACGATTAAGTACTCTATGGGTACGAAAAAAAGTACGAAAAAAAACGTTTGTAATTCTCTTTGAAGTGCGATGTGATATCGACCGAACGATAAATAAGGCACGCCGGCGCAAACGGCAAGCAAAACGGAGGCCGAGAATGGCCTTGTACAAGGAATCAAAAATCACACGGTTAAGTACTCTATGGGTACGAAAAAAAGTACGAAAAAAAACGTTTGTAATTCTCTTTGAAGTTACGATGTGATATCGACCGAACGATAAATAAGGCACGCCGGCGCAAACGGCAAGCAAAACGGAGGCCGGAATGGCCTTGTACAAGGAATCAAAAATCACACGGTTAAGTACTCTATGGGTACGAAAAAAAGTACGAAAAAAAACGTTTGTAATTCTCTTTGAAGTTACGATGTGATATCGACCGAACGATAAATAAGGCACGCCGGCGCAAACGGCAAGCAAAACGGAGGCCGAATGGCCTTGTACAAGGAATCAAAAATCACACGATTAAGTACTCTATGGGTACGAAAAAAAGTACGAAAAAAAACGTTTGTAATTCTCTTTGAAGTTCGATGTGTTATCGACCGAACGATAAATAAGGCACGCCGGCGCAAACGGCAAGCAAAACGGAGGCCGAATGGCCTTGTACAAGGAATCAAAAATCACACGGTTAAGTACTCTATGGGTACGAAAAAAAGTACGAAAAAAAACGTTTGTAATTCTCTTTGAAGTGCGATGTGATATCGACCGAACGATAAATAAGGCACGCCGGCGCAAACGGCAAGCAAAACGGAGGCCGAATGGCCTTGTACAAGGAATCAAAAATCACACGATTAAGTACTCTATGGGTACGAAAAAAAGTACGAAAAAAAACATTTGTAATTCTCTTTGAAATGCGATGTGATATCGACCGAACGATAAATAAGGCACGCCGGCGCAAACGGCAAGCAAAACGGAGGCCGAATGGCCTTGTACAAGGAATCAAAAATCACACGGTTAAGTACTCTATGGGTACGAAAAAAAGTACGAAAAAAACGTTTGTAATTCTCTTTGAAGTACGATGTGATATCGACCGAACGATAAATAAGGCACGCCGGCGCAAACGGCAAGCAAAACGGAGGCCGAATGGCCTTGTACAAGGAATCAAATATCACACGATTAAGTACTCTATGGGTACGAAAAAAAGTACGAAAAAAAACGTTTGTAATTCTCTTTGAAGTACGTGTGATATCGACCGAACGATAAATAAGGCACGCCGGCGCAAACGGCAAGCAAAACGGAGGCCGAATGGCCTTGTACAAGGAATCAAAAATCACACGATTAAGTACTCTATGGGTACGAAAAAAAGTACGAAAAAAAACGTTTGTAATTCTCTTTGAAGTACGATGTGATATCGACCGAACGATAAATAAGGCACGCCGGCGCAAACGGCAAGCAAAACGGAGGCCGAAATGGCCTTGTACAAGGAATCAAATATCACACGGTTAAGTACTCTATGGGTACGAAAAAAAGTACGAAAAAAACGTTTGTAATTCTCTTTGAAGTGCGATGTGATATCGACCGAACGATAAATAAGGCACGCCGGCGCAAACGGCAAGCAAAACGGAGGCCGAGAATGGCCTTGTACAAGGAATCAAATATCACACGATTAAGTACTCTATGGGTACGAAAAAAAAAAAGTACGAAAAAAAACGTTTGTAATTCTCTTTGAATTACGATGTGATATCGACCGAACGATAAATAAGGCACGCCGGCACAAACGGCAAGCAAAACGGAGGCCAGAATGGCCTTGTACAAGGAATCAAAAATCACACAGTTAAGTACTCTATGGGTACGAAAAAAAAGTACGAAAAAAAACGTTTGTAATTCTCATTGAAGTTCTGATGTGTTATCGACCAGAACGATAAATAAGGCACGCCGGCGCAAACGGCAAGCAAAACGGAGGCCGGAATGGCCTTGTACAAGGAATCAAAAATCACACAGTTAAGTACTCTATGGGTACGAAAAAAAGTACGAAAAAAAACGTTTGTAATTCCCATTGAAGTTCTGATGTGTTATCGACCAGAACGATAAATAAGACACGCCGGCGAAAACGGAAAGCAAAACGGAGGCCAGAATGGCCTTGTACAACGAATCAAAAATCACACCGTTAAGTACTCTATGGGTACGAAAAAAGTACGAAAAAAAACGTTTGTAATTCTCTTTGAAGTGCGATGTGATATCGACCGAACGATAAATAAGGCACGCCGGCGCAAACGGCAAGCAAAACGGAGGCCGAATGGCCTTGTACAAGGAATCAAAAATCACACGAGTTAAGTACTCTATGGGTACGAAAAAAAGTACGAAAAAAAACATTTGTAATTCTCTTTGAAGTACGATGTGATATCGACCGAACGATAAATAAGGCACGCCGGCGCAAACGGCAAGCAAAACGGAGGCCGAGAATGGCCTTGTACAAGGAATCAAAAATCACACGGTTAAGTACTCTATGGGTACGAAAAAAAGTACGAAAAAAAACGTTTGTAATTCTCTTTGAAGTACGATGTGATATCGACCGAACGATAAATAAGGCACGCCGGCGCAAACGGCAAGCAAAACGGAGGCGAATGGCCTTGTACAAGGAATCAAAAATCACACGGTTAAGTACTCTATGGGTACGAAAAAAAGTACGAAAAAAAACGTTTGTAATTCTCTTTGAAGTTCGATGTGATATCGACCGAACGATAAATAAGGCACGCCGGCGCAAACGGCAAGCAAAACGGAGGCCGAAATGGCCTTGTACAAGGAATCAAAAATCACACGGTTAAGTACTCTATGGGTACGAAAAAAAGTACGAAAAAAAACGTTTGTAATTCTCTTTGAAGTGCGATGTGATATCGACCGAACGATAAATAAGGCACGCCGGCGCAAACGGCAAGCAAAACGGAGGCCGAAATGGCCTTGTACAAGGAATCAAAAATCACACGGTTAAGTACTCTATGGGTACGAAAAAAAGTACGAAAAAAAACGTTTGTAATTCTCTTTGAAGTGCGATGTGATATCGACCGAACGATAAATAAGGCACGCCGGCGCAAACGGCAAAGCAAAACGGAGGCCGAATGGCCTTGTACAAGGAATCAAAAATCACACGGTTAAGTACTCTATGGGTACGAAAAAAAGTACGAAAAAAAACGTTTGTAATTCTCTTTGAAGTACGATGTGATATCGACCGAACGATAAATAAGGCACGCCGGCGCAAACGGCAAGCAAAACGGAGGCCGAATGGCCTTGTACAAGGAATCAAAAATCACACGGTTAAGTACTCTATGGGTACGAAAAAAAGTACGAAAAAAAACGTTTGTAATTCTCTTTGAAGTACGATGTGATATCGACCGAACGATAAATAAGGCACGCCGGCGCAAACGGCAAGCAAAACGGAGGCGAATGGCCTTGTACAAGGAATCAAAAATCACACGATTAAGTACTCTATGGGTACGAAAAAAAGTACGAAAAAAAAAAACGTTTGTAATTCTCTTTGAAGTGCGATGTGATATCGACCGAACGATAAATAAGGCACGCCGGCGCAAACGGCAAGCAAAACGGAGGCCGGAATGGCCTTGTACAAGGAATCAAAAATCACACGGTTAAGTAGTCTATGGGTACGAAAAAAAGTACGAAAAAAAACGTTTGTAATTCTCTTTGAAGTGCGATGTGATATCGACCGAACGATAAATAAGGCACGCCGGCGCAAACGGCAAGCAAAACGGAGGCCGAGAATGGCCTTGTACAAGGAATCAAATATCACACGATTAAGTACTCTATGGGTACGAAAAAAAGTACGAAAAAAAACGTTTGTAATTCTCTTTGAATTACGATGTGATATCGACCGAACGATAAATAAGGCACGCCGGCACAAACGGCAAGCAAAACGGAGGCCGAGAATGGCCTTGTACAAGGAATCAAAAATCACACAGTTAAGTACTCTATGGGTACGAAAAAAAGTACGAAAAAAAATGTTTGTAATTCTCTTTGAAGTTCTGATGTGTTATCGACCTGAACGATAAATAAGGCACGCCGGCGCAAACGGCAAGCAAAACGGAGGCCGGAATGGCCTTGTACAAGGAATCAAAAATCACACAGTTAAGTACTCTATGGGTACGAAAAAAAGTACGAAAAAAAACGTTTGTAATTCCCTTTGAAGTTCTGATGTGTTATCGACCAGAACGATAAATAAGACACGCCGGCGAAAACGGAAAGCAAAACGGAGGCCGAATGGCCTTGTACAACGAATCAAAAATCACACCGTTAAGTACTCTATGGGTACGAAAAAAAGTACGAAAAAAAACGTTTGTAATTCTCTTTGAAGTGCGATGTGATATCGACCGAACGATAAATAAGGCACGCCGGCGCAAACGGCAAGCAAAACGGAGGCCGAATGGCCTTGTACAAGGAATCAAAAATCACACGAGTTAAGTACTCTATGGGTACGAAAAAAAGTACGAAAAAAAACATTTGTAATTCTCTTTGAAGTACGATGTGATATCGACCGAACGATAAATAAGGCACGCCGGCGCAAACGGCAAGCAAAACGGAGGCCGAATGGCCTTGTACAAGGAATCAAAAATCACACGGTTAAGTACTCTATGGGTACGAAAAAAAGTACGAAAAAAAACGTTTGTAATTCTCTTTGAAGTACGATGTGATATCGACCGAACGATAAATAAGGCACGCCGGCGCAAACGGCAAGCAAAACGGAGGCCGAAATGGCCTTGTACA
The DNA here is from genome assembly GCA_036785695.1 of Gentiana straminea. Lineage (NCBI taxonomy): Eukaryota > Viridiplantae > Streptophyta > Magnoliopsida > Gentianales > Gentianaceae > Gentiana > Gentiana straminea. Next base: position 103,625 of record JAVUPR010000154.1, on the reverse strand, counting down.
AGGAATCAAAAATCACACGAGTTAAGTACTCTATGGGTACGAAAAAAAGTACGAAAAAAACGTTTGTAATTCTCTTTGAAGTACGATGTGATATCGACCGAACGATAAATAAGGCACGCCGGCGCAAACGGCAAGCAAAACGGAGGCCGAGAATGGCCTTGTACAAGGAATCAAAAATCACACGGTTAAGTACTACTATGGGTACGAAAAAAAGTACGAAAAAAACGTTTGTAATTCTCTTTGAAGTACGATGTGATATCGACCGAACGATAAATAAGGCACGCCGGCGCAAACGGCAAGCAAAACGGAGGCCGGAATGGCCTTGTACAAGGAATCAAAAATCACACGATTAAGTACTCTATGGGTACGAAAAAAAGTACGAAAAAAAACGTTTGTAATTCTCTTTGAAGTTCGATGTGATATCGACCGAACGATAAATAAGGCACGCCGGCGCAAACGGCAAGCAAAACGGAGGCCGAGAATGGCCTTGTACAAGGAATCAAAAATCACACGGTTAAGTACTCTATGGGTACGAAAAAAAGTACGAAAAAAAACGTTTGTAATTCTCTTTGAAGTGCGATGTGATATCGACCGAACGATAAATAAGGCACGCCGGCGCAAACGGCAAGCAAAACGGAGGCCGAGAATGGCCTTGTACAAGGAATCAAAAATCACACGGTTAAGTACTCTATGGGTACGAAAAAAAGTACGAAAAAAAACGTTTGTAATTCTCTTTGAAGTACGATGTGATATCGACCGAACGATAAATAAGGCACGCCGGCGCAAACGGCAAGCAAAACGGAGGCCGAGAATGGCCTTGTACAAGGAATCAAAAATCACACGGTTAAGTACTCTATGGGTACGAAAAAAAGTACGAAAAAAAACATTTGTAATTCTCTTTGAAGTATGCGATGTGATATCGACCGAACGATAAATAAGGCACGCCGGCGCAAACGGCAAGCAAAACGGAGGCCAGAATGGCCTTGTACAAGGAATCAAATATCACAGAGTTAGGTAGTCTATGGGTACGAAAAAAAGTACGAAAAAAACGTTTGTAATTCTCTTTGAAGTGCGATGTGATATCGACCGAACGATAAATAAGGCACGCCGGCGCAAACGGCAAGCAAAACGGAGGCCGAGAATGGCCTTGTACAAGGAATCAAATATCACACGGTTAAGTACTCTATGGGTACGAAAAAAAGTACGAAAAAAAACGTTTGCAATTCTCTTTGAATTACGATGTGTGATATCGACCGAACGATAAATAAGGCACGCCGGCACAAACGGCAAGCAAAACGGAGGCCGAATGGCCTTGTACAAGGAATCAAAAATCACACAGTTAAGTACTCTATGGGTACGAAAAAAAGTACGAAAAAAAACGTTTGTAATTCTCATTGAAGTTCTGATGTGTTATCGACCAGAACGATAAATAAGGCACGCCGGCGCAAACGGCAAGCAAAACGGAGGCCGGAATGGCCTTGTACAAGGAATCAAAAATCACACAGTTAAGTACTCTATGGGTACGAAAAAAAGTACGAAAAAAAACGTTTGTAATTCCCATTGAAGTTCTGATGTGTTATCGACCAGAACGATAAATAAGACACGCCGGCGAAAACGGAAAGCAAAACGGAGGCCAGAATGGCCTTGTACAACGAATCAAAAATCACACCGTTAAGTACTCTATGGGTACGAAAAAGACGAAAAAAAACGTTTGTAATTCTCTTTGAAGTGCGATGTGATATCGACCGAACGATAAATAAGGCACGCCGGCGCAAACGGCAAGCAAAACGGAGGCCGAATGGCCTTGTACAAGGAATCAAAAATCACACGAGTTAAGTACTCTATGGGTACGAAAAAAAGTACGAAAAAAAACATTTGTAATTCTCTTTGAAGTGCGATGTGATATCGACCGAACGATAAATAAGGCACGCCGGCGCAAACGGCAAGCAAAACGGAGGCGAGAATGGCCTTGTACAAGGAATCAAAAATCACACGGTTAAGTACTCTATGGGTACGAAAAAAAGTACGAAAAAAAACGTTTGTAATTCTCTTTGAAGTACGATGTGATATCGACCGAACGATAAATAAGGCACGCCGGCGCAAACGGCAAGCAAAACGGAGGCCGAATGGCCTTGTACAAGGAATCAAAAATCACACGGTTAAGTACTCTATGGGTACGAAAAAAAGTACGAAAAAAAACGTTTGTAATTCTCTTTGAAGTGCGATGTGATATCGACCGAACGATAAATAAGGCACGCCGGCGCAAACGGCAAGCAAAACGGAGGCCGGAATGGCCTTGTACAAGGAATCAAAAATCACACGAGTTAAGTACTCTATGGGTACGAAAAAAAGTACGAAAAAAAACGTTTGTAATTCTCTTTGAAGTACGATGTGATATCGACCGAACGATAAATAAGGCACGCCGGCGCAAACGGCAAGCAAAACGGAGGCCGAATGGCCTTGTACAAGGAATCAAAAATCACACGGTTAAGTACTCTATGGGTACGAAAAAAAGTACGAAAAAAAACGTTTGTAATTCTCTTTGAAGTACGATGTGATATCGACCGAACGATAAATAAGGCACGCCGGCGCAAACGGCAAGCAAAACGGAGGCCGAATGGCCTTGTACAAGGAATCAAAAATCACACGGTTAAGTACTCTATGGGTACGAAAAAAAAGTACGAAAAAAAACGTTTGTAATTCTCTTTGAAGTACGATGTGATATCGACCGAACGATAAATAAGGCACGCCGGCGCAAACGGCAAGCAAAACGGAGGCCGGAATGGCCTTGTACAAGGAATCAAAAATCACACGGTTAAGTACTCTATGGGTACGAAAAAAAGTACGAAAAAAAACGTTTGTAATTCTCTTTGAAGTTGCGATGTGTGATATCGACCGAACGATAAATAAGGCACGCCGGCGCAAACGGCAAGCAAAACGGAGGCCGAATGGCCTTGTACAAGGAATCAAAAATCACACGGTTAAGTACTCTATGGGTACGAAAAAAAGTACGAAAAAAAATGTTTGTAATTCTCTTTGAAGTTACGATGTGATATCGACCGAACGATAAATAAGGCACGCCGGCGCAAACGGCAAGCAAAACGGAGGCCGAATGGCCTTGTACAAGGAATCAAAAATCACACGATAAGTACTCTATGGGTACGAAAAAAAGTACGAAAAAAAACGTTTGTAATTCTCTTTGAAGTTCGATGTGATATCGACCGAACGATAAATAAGGCACGCCGGCGCAAACGGCAAGCAAAACGGAGGCCAGAATGGCCTTGTACAAGGAATCAAAAATCACACAGTTAAGTACTCTATGGGTACGAAAAAAAGTACGAAAAAAAAAACATTTGTAATTCTCTTTGAAGTGCGATGTGATATCGACCGAACGATAAATAAGGCACGCCGGCGCAAACGGCAAGCAAAACGGAGGCCGAGAATGGCCTTGTACAAGGAATCAAAAATCACACGGTTAAGTACTCTATGGGTACGAAAAAAAGTACGAAAAAAAAACGTTTGTAATTCTCTTTGAAGTACGATGTGATATCGACCGAACGATAAATAAGGCACGCCGGCGCAAACGGCAAGCAAAACGGAGGCCGAGAATGGCCTTGTACAAGGAATCAAAAATCACACGGTTAAGTACTCTATGGGTACGAAAAAAAGTACGAAAAAAAACGTTTGTAATTCTCTTTGAAGTGCGATGTGATATCGACCGAACGATAAATAAGGCACGCCGGCGCAAACGGCAAGCAAAACGGAGGCCGAATGGCCTTGTACAAGGAATCAAAAATCACACGGTTAAGTACTCTATGGGTACGAAAAAAAGTACGAAAAAAAAACGTTTGTAATTCTCTTTGAAGTACGATGTGATATCGACCGAACGATAAATAAGGCACGCCGGCGCAAACGGCAAGCAAAACGGAGGCCGAATGGCCTTGTACAAGGAATCAAAAATCACACGGTTAAGTACTCTATGGGTACGAAAAAAAGTACGAAAAAAAACGTTTGTAATTCTCTTTGAAGTGCGATGTGATATCGACCGAACGATAAATAAGGCACGCCGGCGCAAACGGCAAGCAAAACGGAGGCCGAATGGCCTTGTACAAGGAATCAAATATCACACGGTTAAGTACTCTATGGGTAAAAAAAAGTACGAAAAAAACGTTTGTAATTCTCTTTGAAGTGCGATGTGATATCGACCGAACGATAAATAAGGCACGCCGGCGCAAACGGCAAGCAAAACGGAGGCCGAGAATGGCCTTGTACAAGGAATCAAAAATCACACGGTTAAGTACTCTATGGGTACGAAAAAAAGTACGAAAAAAAACGTTTGTAATTCTCTTTGAAGTACGATGTGATATCGACCGAACGATAAATAAGGCACGCCGGCGCAAACGGCAAGCAAAACGGAGGCCGAGAATGGCCTTGTACAAGGAATCAAAAATCACACGGTTAAGTACTCTATGGGTACGAAAAAAAAAAGTACGAAAAAAAACGTTTGTAATTCTCTTTGAAGTTCGATGTGATATCGACCGAACGATAAATAAGGCACGCCGGCGCAAACGGCAAGCAAAACGGAGGCCGGAATGGCCTTGTACAAGGAATCAAAAATCACACGGTTAAGTACTCTATGGGTACGAAAAAGTACGAAAAAAAACGTTTGTAATTCTCTTTGAAGTTCGATGTGATATCGACCGAACGATAAATAAGGCACGCCGGCGCAAACGGCAAGCAAAACGGAGGCCGAATGGCCTTGTACAAGGAATCAAAAATCACACGGTTAAGTACTCTATGGGTACGAAAAAAAGTACGAAAAAAAACGTTTGTAATTCTCTTTGAAGTGCGATGTGATATCGACCGAACGATAAATAAGGCACGCCGGCGCAAACGGCAAGCAAAACGGAGGCCGAGAATGGCCTTGTACAAGGAATCAAAAATCACACGGTTAAGTACTCTATGGGTACGAAAAAAAGTACGAAAAAAAACGTTTGTAATTCTCTTTGAAGTACGATGTGATATCGACCGAACGATAAATAAGGCACGCCGGCGCAAACGGCAAGCAAAACGGAGGCCGAATGGCCTTGTACAAGGAATCAAAAATCACACGGTTAAGTACTCTATGGGTACGAAAAAAAGTACGAAAAAAACATTTGTAATTCTCTTTGAAGTACGATGTGATATCGACCGAACGATAAATAAGGCACGCCGGCGCAAACGGCAAGCAAAACGGAGGCCGAATGGCCTTGTACAAGGAATCAAAAATCACACGGTTAAGTACTCTATGGGTACGAAAAAAAGTACGAAAAAAAACGTTTGTAATTCTCTTTGAAGTACGATGTGATATCGACCGAACGATAAATAAGGCACGCCGGCGCAAACGGCAAGCAAAACGGAGGCGAGAATGGCCTTGTACAAGGAATCAAAAATCACACGGTTAAGTACTCTATGGGTACGAAAAAAAGTACGAAAAAAAACGTTTGTAATTCTCTTTGAAGTACGATGTGATATCGACCGAACGATAAATAAGGCACGCCGGCGCAAACGGCAAGCAAAACGGAGGCCGAGAATGGCCTTGTACAAGGAATCAAAAATCACACGAGTTAAGTACTCTATGGGTACGAAAAAAAAAGTACGAAAAAAAATGTTTGTAATTCTCTTTGAAGTACGATGTGATATCGACCGAACGATAAATAAGGCACGCCGGCGCAAACGGCAAGCAAAACGGAGGCCGAATGGCCTTGTACAAGGAATCAAAAATCACACGGTTAAGTACTCTATGGGTACGAAAAAAAGTACGAAAAAAAACGTTTGTAATTCTCTTTGAAGTACGATGTGATATCGACCGAACGATAAATAAGGCACGCCGGCGCAAACGGCAAGCAAAACGGAGGCCGAATGGCCTTGTACAAGGAATCAAATATCACACGAGTTAGGTACTCTATGGGTACGAAAAAAAAAGTACGAAAAAAACGTTTGTAATTCTCTTTGAATTACGATGTGATATCGACCGAACGATAAATAAGGCACGCCGGCGCAAACGGCAAGCAAAACGGAGGCCGAGAATGGCCTTGTACAAGGAATCAAAAATCACACAGTTAAGTACTCTATGGGTACGAAAAAAAGTACGAAAAAAAACGTTTGTAATTCTCTTTGAAGTTCTGATGTGTTATCGACCAGAACGATAAATAAGGCACGCCGGCGCAAACGGCAAGCAAAACGGAGGCCGGAATGGCCTTGTACAAGGAATCAAAAATCACACAGTTAAGTACTCTATGGGTACGAAAAAAAGTACGAAAAAAAACGTTTGTAATTCCCATTGAAGTTCTGATGTGTTATCGACCAGAACGATAAATAAGACACGCCGGCGAAAACGGAAAGCAAAACGGAGGCCAGAATGGCCTTGTACAACGAATCAAAAATCACACCGTTAAGTACTCTATGGGTACGAAAAAAAAAGTACGAAAAAAAATGTTTGTAATTCTCTTAGAAGTACTGATGTGATATCGACCAGAACGATAAATAAGGCACGCCGGCGCAAACGGCAAGCAAAACGGAGGCCGAATGGCCTTGTACAAGGAATCAAAAATCACACGGTTAAGTACTCTATGGGTACGAAAAAAAGTACGAAAAAAAACGTTTGTAATTCTCTTTGAAGTACGATGTGATATCGACCGAACGATAAATAAGGCACGCCGGCGCAAACGGCAAGCAAAACGGAGGCCGAAATGGCCTTGTACAAGGAATCAAAAATCACACGGTTAAGTACTCTATGGGTACGAAAAAAAGTACGAAAAAAAACGTTTGTAATTCTCTTTGAAATACGATGTGATATCGACCGAACGATAAATAAGGCACGCCGGCGCAAACGGCAAGCAAAACGGAGGCCGAGAATGGCCTTGTACAAGGAATCAAATATCACACGGTTAGTAGTCTATGGGTACGAAAAAAAGTACGAAAAAAAACGTTTGTAATTCTCTTTGAAGTACGATGTGATATCGACCGAACGATAAATAAGGCACGCCGGCGCAAACGGCAAGCAAAACGGAGGCCGGAATGGCCTTGTACAAGGAATCAAAAATCACACGGTTAAGTACTCTATGGGTACGAAAAAAAAAGTACGAAAAAAAACGTTTGTAATTCTCTTTGAAGTACGATGTGATGTGATATCGACCGAACGATAAATAAGGCACGCCGGCGCAAACGGCAAGCAAAACGGAGGCCGAATGGCCTTGTACAAGGAATCAAAAATCACACGGTTAAGTACTCTATGGGTACGAAAAAAAGTACGAAAAAAACGTTTGTAATTCTCTTTGAAGTACGATGTGATATCGACCGAACGATAAATAAGGCACGCCGGCGCAAACGGCAAGCAAAACGGAGGCCGAATGGCCTTGTACAAGGAATCAAAAATCACACGAGTTAAGTACTCTATGGGTACGAAAAAAAGTACGAAAAAAAACGTTTGTAATTCTCTTTGAAGTGCGATGTGATATCGACCGAACGATAAATAAGGCACGCCGGCGCAAACGGCAAGCAAAACGGAGGCCGAGAATGGCCTTGTACAAGGAATCAAAAATCACACGGTTAAGTACTCTATGGGTACGAAAAAAAGTACGAAAAAAAACGTTTGTAATTCTCTTTGAAGTACGATGTGATATCGACCGAACGATAAATAAGGCACGCCGGCGCAAACGGCAAGCAAAACGGAGGCGAGAATGGCCTTGTACAAGGAATCAAATATCACACGATTAAGTACTCTATGGGTACGAAAAAAAAGTACGAAAAAAACGTTTGTAATTCTCTTTGAAGTGCGATGTGATATCGACCGAACGATAAATAAGGCACGCCGGCGCAAACGGCAAGCAAAACGGAGGCCGAATGGCCTTGTACAAGGAATCAAAAATCACACGGTTAAGTACTCTATGGGTACGAAAAAAAGTACGAAAAAAAACGTTTGTAATTCTCTTTGAAGTTCGATGTGTTATCGACCGAACGATAAATAAGGCACGCCGGCGCAAACGGCAAGCAAAACGGAGGCCGGAATGGCCTTGTACAAGGAATCAAAAATCACACGATTAAGTACTCTATGGGTACGAAAAAAAGTACGAAAAAAAACGTTTGTAATTCCCTTTGAAGTTCGATGTGTTATCGACCGAACGATAAATAAGACACGCCGGCGAAAACGGAAAGCAAAACGGAGGCCGAATGGCCTTGTACAACGAATCAAAAATCACACCGTTAAGTACTCTATGGGTACGAAAAAAAGTACGAAAAAAAACGTTTGTAATTCTCTTTGAAGTGCGATGTGATATCGACCGAACGATAAATAAGGCACGCCGGCGCAAACGGCAAGCAAAACGGAGGCCGAGAATGGCCTTGTACAAGGAATCAAAAATCACACGGTTAAGTACTCTATGGGTACGAAAAAAAGTACGAAAAAAAACATTTGTAATTCTCTTTGAAGTACGATGTGATATCGACCGAACGATAAATAAGGCACGCCGGCGCAAACGGCAAGCAAAACGGAGGCCGAATGGCCTTGTACAAGGAATCAAAAATCACACGGTTAAGTACTCTATGGGTACGAAAAAAAGTACGAAAAAAAACATTTGTAATTCTCTTTGAAGTACGATGTGATATCGACCGAACGATAAATAAGGCACGCCGGCGCAAACGGCAAGCAAAACGGAGGCCGAAATGGCCTTGTACAAGGAATCAAAAATCACACGGTTAAGTACTCTATGGGTACGAAAAAAAGTACGAAAAAAAATTTGTAATTCTCTTTGAAGTACGATGTGATATCGACCGAACGATAAATAAGGCACGCCGGCGCAAACGGCAAGCAAAACGGAGGCCGAATGGCCTTGTACAAGGAATCAAAAATCACACGGTTAAGTACTCTATGGGTACGAAAAAAAGTACGAAAAAAACGTTTGTAATTCTCTTTGAAGTACGATGTGATATCGACCGAACGATAAATAAGGCACGCCGGCGCAAACGGCAAGCAAAACGGAGGCCGAATGGCCTTGTACAAGGAATCAAATATCACACGGTTAAGTACTCTATGGGTACGAAAAAAAGTACGAAAAAAAACGTTTGTAATTCTCTTTGAAGTACGATGTGATATCGACCGAACGATAAATAAGGCACGCCGGCGCAAACGGCAAGCAAAACGGAGGCCGAATGGCCTTGTACAAGGAATCAAAAATCACACGGTTAAGTACTCTATGGGTACGAAAAAAAGTACGAAAAAAAACGTTTGTAATTCTCATTGAAGTTCTGATGTGTTATCGACCAGAACGATAAATAAGGCACGCCGGCGCAAACGGCAAGCAAAACGGAGGCCGGAATGGCCTTGTACAAGGAATCAAAAATCACACAATTAAGTACTCTATGGGTACGAAAAAAAGTACGAAAAAAAACGTTTGTAATTCCCATTGAAGTTCTGATGTGTTATCGACCAGAACGATAAATAAGACACGCCGGCGAAAACGGAAAGCAAAACGGAGGCCAGAATGGCCTTGTACAACGAATCAAAAATCACACCGTTAAGTACTCTATGGGTACGAAAAAAAGTACGAAAAAAAACGTTTGTAATTCTCTTTGAAGTACGATGTGATATCGACCGAACGATAAATAAGGCACGCCGGCGCAAACGGCAAGCAAAACGGAGGCCGAATGGCCTTGTACAAGGAATCAAAAATCACACAGTTAAGTACTCTATGGGTACGAAAAAAAAGTACGAAAAAAAACATTTGTAATTCTCTTTGAAGTACGATGTGATATCGACCGAACGATAAATAAGGCACGCCGGCGCAAACGGCAAGCAAAACGGAGGCGAGAATGGCCTTGTACAAGGAATCAAAAATCACACGGTTAAGTACTCTATGGGTACGAAAAAAAGTACGAAAAAAACGTTTGTAATTCTCTTTGAAGTACGATGTGATATCGACCGAACGATAAATAAGGCACGCCGGCGCAAACGGCAAGCAAAACGGAGGCGAGAATGGCCTTGTACAAGGAATCAAATATCACACGGTTAAGTACTCTATGGGTACGAAAAAAAGTACGAAAAAAACGTTTGTAATTCTCTTTGAATTACGATGTGATATCGACCGAACGATAAATAAGGCACGCCGGCGCAAACGGCAAGCAAAACGGAGGCCGAGAATGGCCTTGTACAAGGAATCAAAAATCACACGAGTTAAGTACTCTATGGGTACGAAAAAAAGTACGAAAAAAAACGTTTGTAATTCTCTTTGAAGTTCTGATGTGATATCGACCAGAACGATAAATAAGGCACGCCGGCGCAAACGGCAAGCAAAACGGAGGCCGGAATGGCCTTGTACAAGGAATCAAAAATCACACAGTTAAGTACTCTATGGGTACGAAAAAAAGTACGAAAAAAAACGTTTGTAATTCCCATTGAAGTTCTGATGTGTTATCGACCAGAACGATAAATAAGACACGCCGGCGAAAACGGAAAGCAAAACGGAGGCCAGAATGGCCTTGTACAACGAATCAAAAATCACACCGTTAAGTACTCTATGGGTACGAAAAAAAGTACGAAAAAAAACGTTTGTAATTCTCTTTGAAGTACTGATGTGATATCGACCAGAACGATAAATAAGGCACGCCGGCGCAAACGGCAAGCAAAACGGAGGCCGAGAAATGGCCTTGTACAAGGAATCAAAAATCACACGAGTTAAGTACTCTATGGGTACGAAAAAAAGTACGAAAAAAAACATTTGTAATTCTCTTTGAAGTACGATGTGATATCGACCGAACGATAAATAAGGCACGCCGGCGCAAACGGCAAGCAAAACGGAGGCCGGAATGGCCTTGTACAAGGAATCAAAAATCACACGGTTAAGTACTCTATGGGTACGAAAAAAAGTACGAAAAAAAACATTTGTAATTCTCTTTGAAGTACGATGTGATATCGACCGAACGATAAATAAGGCACGCCGGCGCAAACGGCAAGCAAAACGGAGGCCGAATGGCCTTGTACAAGGAATCAAAATCACACGGTTAAGTACTCTATGGGTACGAAAAAAAGTACGAAAAAAAACGTTTGTAATTCTCTTTGAAGTACGATGTGATATCGACCGAACGATAAATAAGGCACGCCGGCGCAAACGGCAAGCAAAACGGAGGCCGAATGGCCTTGTACAAGGAATCAAATATCACACGGTTAAGTACTCTATGGGTACGAAAAAAAAAGTACGAAAAAAAACGTTTGTAATTCTCTTTGAAGTACGATGTGATATCGACCGAACGATAAATAAGGCACGCCGGCGCAAACGGCAAGCAAAACGGAGGCCGAATGGCCTTGTACAAGGAATCAAAAATCACACGAGTTAAGTACTCTATGGGTACGAAAAAAAGTACGAAAAAAAACGTTTGTAATTCTCTTTGAAGTACGATGTGATATCGACCGAACGATAAATAAGGCACGCCGGCGCAAACGGCAAGCAAAACGGAGGCCGAGAATGGCCTTGTACAAGGAATCAAAAATCACACGGTTAAGTACTCTATGGGTACGAAAAAAAGTACGAAAAAAAACGTTTGTAATTCTCTTTGAAGTATGCGATGTGATATCGACCGAACGATAAATAAGGCACGCCGGCGCAAACGGCAAGCAAAACGGAGGCCGAATGGCCTTGTACAAGAATCAAAAATCACACGAGTTAAGTACTCTATGGGTACGAAAAAAAGTACGAAAAAAAACGTTTGTAATTCTCTTTGAAGTTACGATGTGATATCGACCGAACGATAAATAAGGCACGCCGGCGCAAACGGCAAGCAAAACGGAGGCCGAGAATGGCCTTGTACAAGGAATCAAAAATCACACGATTAAGTACTCTATGGGTACGAAAAAAAGTACGAAAAAAAACGTTTGTAATTCTCTTTGAAGTTCGATGTGATATCGACCGAACGATAAATAAGGCACGCCGGCGCAAACGGCAAGCAAAACGGAGGCCGGAATGGCCTTGTACAAGGAATCAAAAATCACACGGTTAAGTACTCTATGGGTACGAAAAAAAGTACGAAAAAAAACGTTTGTAATTCTCTTTGAAGTACGATGTGATATCGACCGAACGATAAATAAGGCACGCCGGCGCAAACGGCAAGCAAAACGGAGGCCGAATGGCCTTGTACAAGGAATCAAAATCACACGTTAAGTACTCTATGGGTACGAAAAAAAGTACGAAAAAAAACGTTTGTAATTCTCTTTGAAGTACGATGTGATATCGACCGAACGATAAATAAGGCACGCCGGCGCAAACGGCAAGCAAAACGGAGGCCGAAATGGCCTTGTACAAGGAATCAAAAATCACACGGTTAAGTACTCTATGGGTACGAAAAAAAGTACGAAAAAAAACGTTTGTAATTCTCTTTGAAGTACGATGTGATATCGACCGAACGATAAATAAGGCACGCCGGCGCAAACGGCAAGCAAAACGGAGGCCGAGAATGGCCTTGTACAAGGAATCAAAAATCACACGGTTAAGTACTCTATGGGTACGAAAAAAAGTACGAAAAAAAACGTTTGTAATTCTCTTTGAAGTACGATGTGATATCGACCGAACGATAAATAAGGCACGCCGGCGCAAACGGCAAGCAAAACGGAGGCCGAATGGCCTTGTACAAGGAATCAAAAATCACACGTTAAGTACTCTATGGGTACGAAAAAAAGTACGAAAAAAAACGTTTGTAATTCTCTTTGAAGTACGATGTGATATCGACCGAACGATAAATAAGGCACGCCGGCGCAAACGGCAAGCAAAACGGAGGCCGGAATGGCCTTGTACAAGGAATCAAAAATCACACGGTTAAGTACTCTATGGGTACGAAAAAAAGTACGAAAAAAAACGTTTGTAATTCTCTTTGAAGTACGATGTGATATCGACCGAACGATAAATAAGGCACGCCGGCGCAAACGGCAAGCAAAACGGAGGCCGGAATGGCCTTGTACAAGGAATCAAAATCACACGGTTAAGTACTCTATGGGTACGAAAAAAAGTACGAAAAAAAACGTTTGTAATTCTCTTTGAAGTACGATGTGATATCGACCGAACGATAAATAAGGCACGCCGGCGCAAACGGCAAGCAAAACGGAGGCCGAATGGCCTTGTACAAGGAATCAAAAATCACACGATTAAGTACTCTATGGGTACGAAAAAAAGTACGAAAAAAAACGTTTGTAATTCTCTTTGAAGTACGATGTGATATCGACCGAACGATAAATAAGGCACGCCGGCGCAAACGGCAAGCAAAACGGAGGCCGGAATGGCCTTGTACAAGGAATCAAAAATCACACGGTTAAGTACTCTATGGGTACGAAAAAAAGTACGAAAAAAAACGTTTGTAATTCTCTTTGAAGTACGATGTGATATCGACCGAACGATAAATAAGGCACGCCGGCGCAAACGGCAAGCAAAACGGAGGCCGAATGGCCTTGTACAAGGAATCAAAAATCACACGGTTAAGTACTCTATGGGTACGAAAAAAAGTACGAAAAAAAACGTTTGTAATTCTCTTTGAAGTACGATGTGATATCGACCGAACGATAAATAAGGCACGCCGGCGCAAACGGCAAGCAAAACGGAGGCCGAGAATGGCCTTGTACAAGGAATCAAAAATCACACGAGTTAAGTACTCTATGGGTACGAAAAAAAGTACGAAAAAAAACGTTTGTAATTCTCTTTGAAGTTACGATGTGATATCGACCGAACGATAAATAAGGCACGCCGGCGCAAACGGCAAGCAAAACGGAGGCCGAATGGCCTTGTACAAGGAATCAAAAATCACACGGTTAAGTACTCTATGGGTACGAAAAAAAGTACGAAAAAAAATGTTTGTAATTCTCTTTGAAGTACGATGTGATATCGACCGAACGATAAATAAGGCACGCCGGCGCAAACGGCAAGCAAAACGGAGGCCGGAATGGCCTTGTACAAGGAATCAAAATCACACGGTTAAGTACTCTATGGGTACGAAAAAAAGTACGAAAAAAAACGTTTGTAATTCTCTTTGAAGTACGATGTGATATCGACCGAACGATAAATAAGGCACGCCGGCGCAAACGGCAAGCAAAACGGAGGCCGAATGGCCTTGTACAAGGAATCAAAAATCACACGAGTTAAGTACTCTATGGGTACGAAAAAAAGTACGAAAAAAAACGTTTGTAATTCTCTTTGAAGTGCGATGTGATATCGACCGAACGATAAATAAGGCACGCCGGCGCAAACGGCAAGCAAAACGGAGGCGAATGGCCTTGTACAAGGAATCAAAAATCACACGGTTAAGTACTCTATGGGTACGAAAAAAAGTACGAAAAAAAACGTTTGTAATTCTCTTTGAAGTACGATGTGATATCGACCGAACGATAAATAAGGCACGCCGGCGCAAACGGCAAGCAAAACGGAGGCCGAGAATGGCCTTGTACAAGGAATCAAAAATCACACGGTTAAGTACTCTATGGGTACGAAAAAAAGTACGAAAAAAAACATTTGTAATTCTCTTTGAAGTACGATGTGATATCGACCGAACGATAAATAAGGCACGCCGGCGCAAACGGAAAGCAAAACGGAGGCCGAATGGCCTTGTACAAGGAATCAAAAATCACACGAGTTAAGTACTCTATGGGTACGAAAAAAAGTACGAAAAAAAATGTTTGTAATTCTCTTTGAAGTACGATGTGATATCGACCGAACGATAAATAAGGCACGCCGGCGCAAACGGCAAGCAAAACGGAGGCCGAATGGCCTTGTACAAGGAATCAAATATCACACGAGTTAGGTAGTCTATGGGTACGAAAAAAAGTACGAAATAAAACGTTTGTAATTCTCTTTGAAGTACGATGTGATATCGACCGAACGATAAATAAGGCACGCCGGCGCAAACGGCAAGCAAAACGGAGGCCGAATGGCCTTGTACAAGGAATCAAATATCACACGGTTAAGTACTCTATGGGTACGAAAAAAAGTACGAAAAAAAACGTTTGCAATTCTCTTTGAATTACTGATGTGATATCGACCGAACGATAAATAAGGCACGCCGGCACAAACGGCAAGCAAAACGGAGGCCAGAATGGCCTTGTACAAGGAATCAAAAATCACACGGTTAAGTACTCTATGGGTACGAAAAAAAGTACGAAAAAAAACGTTTGTAATTCTCATTGAAGTTCTGATGTGTTATCGACCAGAACGATAAATAAGGCACGCCGGCGCAAACGGCAAGCAAAACGGAGGCCGGAATGGCCTTGTACAAGGAATCAAAAATCACACAGTTAAGTACTCTATGGGTACGAAAAAAAGTACGAAAAAAAACGTTTGTAATTCCCATTGAAGTTCTGATGTGTTATCGACCAGAACGATAAATAAGACACGCCGGCGAAAACGGAAAGCAAAACGGAGGCCGAAATGGCCTTGTACAACGAATCAAAAATCACACGTTAAGTACTCTATGGGTACGAAAAAAGTACGAAAAAAAACGTTTGTAATTCTCTTTGAAATGCGATGTGATATCGACCGAACGATAAATAAGGCACGCCGGCGCAAACGGCAAGCAAAACGGAGGCCGAATGGCCTTGTACAAGGAATCAAAAATCACACGATTAAGTACTCTATGGGTACGAAAAAAAGTACGAAAAAAAACATTTGTAATTCTCTTTGAAGTACGATGTGATATCGACCGAACGATAAATAAGGCACGCCGGCGCAAACGGCAAGCAAAACGGAGGCCGAGAATGGCCTTGTACAAGGAATCAAAAATCACACGAGTTAAGTACTCTATGGGTACGAAAAAAAGTACGAAAAAAAACATTTGTAATTCTCTTTGAAGTGCGATGTGATATCGACCGAACGATAAATAAGGCACGCCGGCGCAAACGGCAAGAAAAACGGAGGCCGGAATGGCCTTGTACAAGGAATCAAAAATCACACGATTAAGTACTCTATGGGTACGAAAAAAAGTACGAAAAAAAACGTTTGTAATTCTCTTTGAAGTACGATGTGATATCGACCGAACGATAAATAAGGCACGCCGGCGCAAACGGCAAGCAAAACGGAGGCCGGAATGGCCTTGTACAAGGAATCAAATATCACACGGTTAAGTAGTCTATGGGTACGAAAAAAAGTACGAAAAAAAACGTTTGTAATTCTCTTTGAAGTACGATGTGATATCGACCGAACGATAAATAAGGCACGCCGGCGCAAACGGCAAGCAAAACGGAGGCCGAATGGCCTTGTACAAGGAATCAAAAATCACACGAGTTAAGTACTCTATGGGTACGAAAAAAAGTACGAAAAAAAACATTTGTAATTCTCTTTGAAGTACGATGTGATATCGACCGAACGATAAATAAGGCACGCCGGCGCAAACGGCAAGCAAAACGGAGGCCGAGAATGGCCTTGTACAAGGAATCAAAAATCACACGGTTAAGTACTCTATGGGTACGAAAAAAAGTACGAAAAAAAACATTTGTAATTCTCTTTGAAGTACTGATGTGATATCGACCAGAACGATAAATAAGGCACGCCGGTGCAAACGGAAAGAAAAACGGAGGCCGGAATGGCCTTGTACAAGGAATCAAAAATCACACAGTTAAGTACTCTATGGGTACGAAAAAAAGTACGAAAAAAAATGTTTGTAATTCTCTTTGAAGTGCGATGTGATATCGACCGAACGATAAATAAGGCACGCCGGCGCAAACGGCAAGCAAAACGGAGGCGAGAATGGCCTTGTACAAGGAATCAAATATCACACGGTTAGGTAGTCTATGGGTACGAAAAAAAGTACGAAATAAAACGTTTGTAATTCTCTTTGAAGTACGATGTGATATCGACCGAACGATAAATAAGGCACGCCGGCGCAAACGGCAAGCAAAACGGAGGCCGAATGGCCTTGTACAAGGAATCAAATATCACACGGTTAAGTACTCTATGGGTACGAAAAAAAGTACGAAAAAAAACGTTTGCAATTCTCTTTGAATTACTGATGTGATATCGACCAGAACGATAAATAAGGCACGCCGGCACAAACGGCAAGCAAAACGGAGGCCAGAATGGCCTTGTACAAGGAATCAAAAATCACACAGTTAAGTACTCTATGGGTACGAAAAAAAGTACGAAAAAAACGTTTGTAATTCTCATTGAAGTTCTGATGTGTTATCGACCAGAACGATAAATAAGGCACGCCGGCGCAAACGGCAAGCAAAACGGAGGCCGGAATGGCCTTGTACAAGGAATCAAAAATCACACAGTTAAGTACTCTATGGGTACGAAAAAAAGTACGAAAAAAAACGTTTGTAATTCCCATTGAAGTTCTGATGTGTTATCGACCAGAACGATAAATAAGACACGCCGGCGAAAACGGAAAGCAAAACGGAGGCCAAAATGGCCTTGTACAACGAATCAAAAATCACACCGTTAAGTACTCTATGGGTACGAAAAAAGTACGAAAAAAAACGTTTGTAATTCTCTTTGAAGTACTGATGTGATATCGACCAGAACGATAAATAAGGCACGCCGGCGCAAACGGCAAGCAAAACGGAGGCCAGAATGGCCTTGTACAAGGAATCAAAAATCACACGAGTTAAGTACTCTATGGGTACGAAAAAAAGTACGAAAAAAAACATTTGTAATTCTCTTTGAAGTACGATGTGATATCGACCGACGATAAATAAGGCACGCCGGTGCAAACGGAAAGAAAAACGGAGGCAAGAATGGCCTTGTACAAGGAATCAAAAATCACACAGTTAAGTACTCTACGGGTACGAAAAAAAATGTACGAAATTCTCTTTGAAACGTTTGTGAATTCTCGATTTATAAGTATTCTACGATATTTTCCCTCGTATTTGCATAATTTGCATGAGAAACGAGTGTTTAATAGATTTATTAAGCGGATGAGGTTTTTAATGAGTTAATCGTAAAATTGGTTAATTTTGGTGTTTGAATTGTGATTTTCATGATTATTTGGACGATATTACATTTTGCGATGTTTTAATGTGTTATAGGTACATGTTTGATGCTCAAATGTTGATCAAAAATAGATAAGAGTCGAATTTCATTGATGACAAAAAGATAATGATGATTTGATTTGATAAAAGGAGATAGAGATGAAGAAATCAAGATGAAGTCGACCTTGGACTGGCGTCCAGCAGCTTGAACTGGCGTCCAGAGTGGACGGGCGTTTGGTTATCCAGACAGGCGTCCAGGAAGAGCTTTTACATTCAGGATCATCAGATTTTTCATGAACGAGCGTCCAATTTAGTGAAGGACGGGCGTCTGATCCTGCTCGGCCCTACTCGAAGAAGTTTACATAAGACGGACGGGCGTTCACCCTATCCAGACGGGCGTCCGAACGCCGACTTAGCAGAACCGACTTAGAATTCTATATATAGCTGCGTTCTCTCCTCACAATTATGATACATATTCGAACCCTAAACCCTAGGGGCGGCTAAGCTGCATTTTCTTTTAGTTTAAAAACAGTTTTTTTCTTTAGATTCTTTTATGCACTTTTATTCTAAACAATTCGAGTTTCGAAGAGGATGCTAAGAGGCTAGACCTCCATTGAACAAGCGTTGTGAAGCCATCCAATCAACGATTCAGTTTTGTTCTTGGTTATCTTGTGAGTATTTTAATTCAAGTTGTTTCTTTATCATGTCTATCATGTTGTTATGCAATTTATATCGAAAGATCTTTGCATGTTGATTGTTTATGTTGATGAAAATCATGCTAAACTTTAGATCACCGTGATAAAGAATAGATCTTAAATCTAATCAACGAGAGTTATTAGGTTAGATTTCTAGGTTAGAAATTGAGAGATTTCACACCTCGATTCGAAAGCGTTAATCTTTAGATCGAAAGATAAAAGATTGATAGGAGAACTTGTCTAAGAAATTAGGAGTTCGTACCTTGGTTAGGTGAATCACAACTTGGTTAGAAATCACGAGATAATCTAGATCGAAATTGATAGTTGTAGGATAGGTGGATCAATTGCTTGTTCGTTCATAACTTATTGATTTAAACCCCTTGAATTTGAATTGTTTAGCTTAGTTAGTCTTTTATTGCATATTAGGTTTAGTTTAGTTTAAATTGGTTCGAAACTATCTTTCCTGCCTTTAGCTCCTTGATCTTCTGTCCAGTTTACGTTATTGTTATCTTTCTTGTGAATTATTTACTGTTTTCGTATCTTTTTAGTTTAGTAATCGTGACATAGGTTAGTTAGTTAAACAAAAACTAGGGTTAGCAATCGCCAGTTCCCCATAAGATCGACCCGGCATTAACTCTTGTCGTTTGCGCCGGCGTGCCTTATTTATCGTTCTGGTCGATATCACATCGATTTCAAAGAGAAATACAAACGTTTTATTTCGTACTTTTTTTATGTACCCATAGACTACCTAACTCGTGTGATATTTGATTCAATGTACAAGGCCATTCGGCCTCCGTTTTGCTTGCCGTTTGCGCCGGCGTGCCTTATTTATCATTCGGTCGATATCACATCGATAATTCAAAGAGAATTGCAAACGTTTTTTTTCGTACTTTTTTTTCGTACCCATAGAGTACTTAACTGTGTCATTTTTGATTCCTTGTACAAGGCCATTCTGGCCTCCGTTTTTCTTTCCGTTTGCACCGGCGTGCCTTATTTATAGTTCTGGTCGATATCACATCAGTACTCCAAAGAGAATTACAAATGTTTTTTTTCGTACTTTTTTTCGTACCCATAGAGTACTTAACTGTGTGATTTTTGATTCCTTGTACAAGGCCATTCTGGCCTCCGTTTTGCTTGCCGTTTGCGCCGGCGTGCCTTATTTATCGTTCGGTCGATATCACATCGATACTTCAAAGAGAATTACAAACGTTTTATTTCGTACTTTTTTTCGTACCCACAGACTACCTAACTGTGTGATATTTGATTCCTTGTACAAGGCCATTCTGGCCTCCGTTTTGCTAGCCGTTTGCGCCGGCGATATCACATCAGTACTTCAAAGAGAATTACAAACATTATTTTTCGTACTTTTTTCGTACCCATAGAGTACTTAACTGTGTGATTTTTGATTCCTTGTACAAGGCCATTCTGGCCTCCGTTTTTCTTTCCGTTTGCACCGGCGTGCCTTATTTATCGTTCGGTCGATATCACATCGATACTTCAAAGAGAATAACAAATGTTTTTATTCGTACTTTTTTTCGTACCCATAGAGTACTTAACGTGTGATTTTTGATTCCTTGTACAAGGCCATTCGGCCTCCGTTTTGCTTGCCGTTTGCGCCGGCGTGCCTTATTTATCGTTCGGTCGATATCACATCAGTACTTCAATGACAATTACAAACGTTTTTTTTCGTACTCTTTTTCGTACCCATAGAGTACTTAACGGTGTGATTTTTGATTCGTTGTACAAGGCCATTCTGGCCTCCGTTTTGCTTGCCGTTTGCGCCGGCGTGCCTTATTTATCGTTCTGGTCGATATCACATCAGTAATTCAAAGAGAATTGCAAACGTTTTATTTTGTACTTTTTTCGTACCCATAGACTACCTAACTGTGTGATATTTGATTCCTTGTACAAGGCCATTCTGGCCTCCGTTTTGCTTGCCGTTTGCACCAACGTGCCGTATTTATCGTTCTGGTCGATATCACATCAGTACTTCAAAGAGAATTACAAATGTTTTTTTTCGTACTTTTTTTCGTACCCATAGAGTACTTAACCGTGTTATTTTTGATTCCTTGTACAAGGCCATTCTGGCCTCCGTTTTCCTTGCCGTTCGCGCCGGCGTGCCTTATTTATCGTTCGGTCGATATCACATCAGTACTACAAAGAGAATTATAAACGTTTTAATTCGTACTTTTTTTCGTACCCATAGACTACCTAACTGTGTGATTTTTGATTCCTTGTACAAGGCCATTCTGGCCTCCGTTTTGCTTGCCGTTTGGGCCGGCGTGCCTTATTTATCGTTCGGTCGATATCACATCGCATTTCAAAGAGAATTACAAACGTTTTATTTCGTACTTTTTTTCGTACCCATAGACTACCTAACAGTGTGATATTTGATTCCTTGTACAAGGCTATTCTGGCCTCCGTTTTTCTTTCCGTTTGCGCCGGCGTGCCTTATTTATCGTTCTGGTTGATATCACATCAATACTTCAAAGAGAATTACAAACTTTTTTTTCGTACTTTTTTTCGTACCCATAGAGTACTTAACTGTGTGATTTTTGATTCCTTGTACAAGGCCATTCTGGCCTCCGTTTTGCTTGCCGTTTGTGCCGGCGTGCCTTATTTATCGTTCGGTCGATATCACATCGTAATTCAAAGAGAATTGCAAACGTTTTTTTTTTCGTACTTTTTTTCGTACCCATTGAGTACTTAACTATGTGATATTTGATTGCTTATACAAGGCCATTCTGGCCTCCGTTTTGCTTTTTGTTTGCGCCGGCGGGCCTTATTTATCGTTCTGGTCGATATCACATCAGTACTTCAAAGAGAATTACAAACGTTTTATTTCGTACTTTTTTTCGTACCCATAGACTACCTAACTGTGTGATATTTGATTCCTTGTACAAGGCCATTCTGGCCTCCGTTTTGCTTGCCGTTTGCGCCGGCATGCCTTATTTATCGTTCTGGTCGATATCACATCAGTACTTCAAAGAGAATTACAAACGTTTTATTTCATACTTTTTTCGTACCCATAGACTACCTAACTGTGTGATATTTGATTCCTTGTACAAGGCCATTCTGGCCTCCGTTTTGCTTCTCGTTTGCGCCGGCGTGCCTTATTTATCGTTCTGGTCGATATCATATCGATACTTCAAAGAGAATTACAAATGTTTTTTTTCGTACTTTTTTTCGTACCCATAGAGTACTTAACTCGTGTGATTTTTTATTCCTTGTACAAGGTCATTCTGGCCTCCGTTTTGCATGCCGTTTGCGCCGGCGTGCCTTATTTATCGTTCTGGTCGATATCACATCAGTACTTCAAAGAGAATTACAAACGTTTTTTTTCGGACTCTTTTTCGTACCCATAGAGTACTTAACGGTGTGATTTTTGATTCGTTGTACAAGGCCATTCTGGCCTCCGTTTTGCTTTCCGTTTTCGCCGGCGTGTCTTATTTATCGTTCTGGTCGATAAAACATCATAACTTCAATGGGTATTACAAACGTTTTTTTTCGTACTTTTTTTCATACCCATAGAGTACTTAACTGTGTGATTTTTGATTCCTTGTACAAGGCCATTCCGGCCTCCGTTTTGCTTGCCGTTTGCGCCGGCATGCCTTATTTATCGATCTGGTCGATAACACATCAGAACTTCAATGAGAATTACAAACGTTTTTTTTCATACTTTTTTTCGTACCCATAGAGTACTTAACTGTGTGATTTTTGATTCCTTGTACAAGGCCATTCTGGCCTCCGTTTTGCTTGCCGTTTGAGCCGGCGTGCCTTATTTATCGTTCTGGTCGATATCACATCAGTAATTCAAAGATAATTGCAAACATTTTTTTTCGTACTTTTTTTCGTACCCATAGAGTACTTAACTGTGTGATATTTGATTCCTTGTACAAGGCCATTCTGGCCTCCGTTTTGCTTGCCGTTTGCGCCGGCGTGCCTTATTTATCGTTCTGGTCGATATCACATTAGTCCTTCAAAGAGAATTACAAACGTTTTATTTCGTACTTTTTTTCGTACTCATAGACTACCTAACTGTGGGATATTTGATTCCTTGTACAAGGCCATTCTGGCCTCCGTTTTGCATGCCGTTTGCGCCTGCGTGCCTTATTTATCGTTCGGTCGATATCACATCGCACTTCAAAGAGAATTACAAACATTTTTTTTCGTACTTTTTTTCGTACCCATAGAGTACTTAACGTGTGTGATTTTTGATTCCTTGTACAAGGCCATTCGGCCTCCGTTTTTCTTTCCGTTTGCACCGGCGTGCCTTATTTATCGTTCGGTCGATATCACATCGCACTTCAAAGAGAATTACAAATGTTTTTTTTCGTACTTTTTTTCGTACCCATAGAGTACTTAACGTGTGATTTTTGATTCCTTGTACAATGCCATTCGGCCTCCGTTTTGCTTGCCGTTTGCGCCGGCGTGCCTTATTTATCTTTCGGTCGATATCACATCGTACTTCAAAGAGAATTACAAACGTTTTATTTCGTACTTTTTTTCGTACCCATAGACTACCTAACTGTGTGATTTTTGATTCCTTGTACAAGGCCATTCTAGCCTCCGTTTTGCTTGCCGTTTGCGCCGGCGTGCGTTATTTATCGTTCTGGTCGATATCACATCGGTACTTCAAAGAGAATTACAAACGTTTTTTCGTACTTTTTTTCGTACCCATAGACTACCTAACTGTGTGATATTTGATTCCTTGTACAAGGCCATTCTGGCCTCCGCTTTTCTTTCCGTTTGCGCCGGCGTGCCTTATTTATCGTTCTGGTCGATATCACGTCATTACTTCAAAGAGAATTGCAAACATTTTTTTTCGTACTTTTTTTCGTACCCATCCATAGAGTACTTAACTGTGTGATTTTTGATTCCTTGTACAAGTCCATTCTGGCCTTCGTTTTGCTTGCCGTTTGTGGCGGCGTGCCTTATTTATCGTTCTGGTCGATATCACTTCGGTAATTCAAAGAGAATTGCAAACATTTTTTTTTTGTACTTTTTTTTGTACCCAGAGAGTACTTAACTGTGTGATATTTGATTCCTTGTACAAGGCCATTCTGGCCTCCGTTTTGCTGCCGTTTGCGCCGGCGTGCCTTATTTATCGTTCGGTCGATATCACATCGTACTTCAAAGAGAATTACAAACGTTTTATTTCGTACTTTTGTTTGTACCCATAGACTACCTAACTCGTGTGATATTTGATTCCTTGTACAAGGCCATTCGGCCTCCGTTTTGCTTGCCGTTTGCGCCGGCGTGCCTTATTTATCGTTCGGTCGATATCACATCGCACTTCAAAGAGAATTCTAAATGTTTTTTTTCGTACTTTTTTTCGTACCCACGTAGTACTTAACTCGTGTGATTTTTGATTCCTTGTACAAGGCCATTCGGCCTCCGTTTTGCTTGCCGTTTGCGCCGGCGTGCCTTATTTATCGTTCTGGTCGATATCACATCAGTACTTCAAAGAGAATTACAAACGTTTTATTTCGTACTTTTTTTCGTACCCATAGACTACCTAAGTGTGTGAAATTTGATTCCTTGTACAAGGCCATTATGGCCTCCGTTTTGCTTGCCGTTTGCGCCGGCGTGCCTTATTTATCGTTCTGGTCGATATCACATCAGTACTTCAAAGAGTATTACAAACATTTTATTTCGTACTTTTTTTCGTACCCATATTCTACCTAACTGTGTGATATTTGATTCCTTGTACAAGGCCATTCTGGCCTCCGTTTTGCTTGCCGTTTGCGCCGGCGTGCCTTATTTATCGTTCTGGTCGATATCACATCAGTACTTCAAAGAGTATTACAAACATTTTATTTCGTACTTTTTTTCGTACCCATAGACTACCTAACTGTGTGAAATTTGATTCCTTGTACAAGGCCATTCTGGCCTCCGTTTTGCTTGCCGTTTGCGCCGGCATGCCTTATTTATCGTTCTGGTCGATATCACATCAGCATTCAAAGAGAATTACAAACGTTTTATTTCGTACTTTTTTTTCGTACCCGTAGACTACCTAACTGTGTGATATTTGATTCCTTGTACAAGGCCATTCTGGCCTCCGTTTTGCTTGCCGTTTGCACCGGCGTGCCTTATTTATCGTTCTGGTCGATATCACATCAGTACTTCAAAGGGAATTACAAACATTTTTTTTCGTACTTTTTTTTCGTACCCAAAGAGTACTTAACTGTGTGATTTTTGATTCCTTGTACAAAGCCATTCTGGCCTCCGTTTTGCTTGCCGTTTGCGCCGGTATGCCTTATTTATCGTTCTGGTCGATATCACATAAGTACTTTAAAGAGAATTACAAACATTTTATTTCATACTTTTTTTCGTACCCATGGACTACCTAACTGTGTGATATTTGATTCCTTCGACAAGGCCATTCTGGCCTCCGTTTTGCTTGCCGTTTGCGCCGGCGTGCCTTATTTATCGTTCTGGTCGATATCACATCAGTACTTCAAAGAGTATTACAAACATTTTATTTCATACTTTTTTCATACCCATAGAGTACTTAACTGTGTGATATTTGATTCATTGTACAAGGCCATTCTGGCCTCCGTTTTGCTTGCCGTTTGCGCCGGCGTGCCTTATTTATCGTTCTGGTCGATATCACATTAGTACTTCAAAGAGAATTACAAACGTTTTATTTCGTACTTTTTTTCGTACCCATAGACTACCTAATTGTGTGATATTTGATTCCTGGTACAAGGCCATTCTGGCCTCCGTTTTTCTTGCCGTTTGCGCCGGTGTGCCTTATTTGTCGTTCTGGTCGATATCACATCAGTACTTCAAAGAGAATTACAAACGTTTTTTTTCGTACTTTTTTTTTGTACCCATAGAGTACTTAACTGTGTGATTTTTGATTTACTTGTACAAGGCCATTCTGGCCTCCGTTTTGCTTGCCGTTTGTGCCGGCGTGCCTTATTTATCGTTCTGGTCGATATCACATCAGTAATTCAAAGAGAATTGCAAACATTTTTTTTCGTACTTTTTTTCGTACCCATAGAGTACTTAACTTGTGTGATATTTGATTCCTTGTACAAGGCCATTCTGGCCTCCGTTTTGCTTGCCGTTTGCGTGGGCGTGCCTTATTTATCGTTCTGGTCGACATCACATCAGTACTTCAAAGTGAATTACAAACGTTTTATTTCATACTTTTTTTCGTACCCATAGACTACCTAACTGTGTGATATTTGATTCCTTGTACAAGGCCATTCTGGCCTCCGTTTTTCTTGCCGTTTGGGCCGGCGTGCCTTATTTATCGTTCTGCTCGATATCACATCGCACTTCAAAGAGAATTACAAACATTTTTTTTCATACTTTTTTTCGTACCCATAGAGTACTTAACGTGTGATTTTTGATTCCTTGTACAAGGCCATTCGGCCTCCGTTTTTCTTTCCGTTTGCACCGGCGTGCCTTATTTATCGTTCGGTCGATATCACATCAGTACTTCAAAGAGAATTACAAATGTTTTTTTTCGTACTTTTTTTCCTACCCATAGAGTACTTAACTGTGTGATTTTTGATTCCTTGTAGAAGGCCATTCTGGCCTCCGTTTTGCTTGCCGTTTGTGTCGGCGTGCCTTATTTATCGTTCGGTCGATATCACATCGTAATTCAAAGAGAATTGCAAACGTTTTTTTCGTACTTATTTTTCGTACCCATAGAGTACTTAACTCGTGTGATATTTGATTCCTTGTACAAGGCCATTCGGCCTCCGTTTTGCTTGCCGTGTGCGCCGGCATGCCTTATTTATCGTTCGGTCGATATCACATCGCACTTCAAAGAGAATTACAAACGTTTTATTTCGTACTTTTTTTTCGTACCCATAGACTACCTAACTCGTGTGATATTTGATTCCTTGTACAAGGCCATTCGGCCTCCATTTTTCTTGCCGTTTGCGCCGGCGTGCCTTTTTTATCGTTCGGTCGATATCACATCGCATTTCAAAGAGAATTACAAACATTTTTTTCGTACTTTTTTCGTACCCATATAGTACTTAACCGTGTGATTTTTGATTCCTTGTACATGGCCATTCTGGCCTCCGTTTTTCTTTCCGTTTGCACCGGCGTGCCTTATTTATCGTTCTGGTCGATATCACATCAGTACTTCAAAGAGTATTACAAACATTTTTTTTCGTACTTTTTTTCGTACCCATAGAGTACTTAACTGTGTGATTTTTGATTCCTTGTACAAGGCCATTCTGGCCTCCGTTTTCCTTGCCGTTTGTGCCGGCGTGCCTTATTTATCGTTCTGGTCGATATCACATCAGTAATTCAAAGAGAATTGCAAAAAAAAAATTTCGTACCCATAGAGTACTTAACTGTGTGATATTTGATTCATTGTACAAGGCCATTCTGGCCTCCGTTTTGCTTGCCGTTTGCGCCGGCGTGCCTTATTTATCGTTCTGGTCGATATCACATCGCACTTCAAAGAGAATTACAAACGTTTTATTTCGTACTTTTTTTCGTACCCATAGACTACCTAATTGTGTGATATTTGATTCCTCGGTACAAGGCCATTCGGCCTCCGTTTTTCTTGCCGTTTGCGCCGGCGTGCCTTATTTATCGTTCTGGTCGATATCACATCAGTACTTCAAAGAGAATTACAAACGTTTTTTTCGTACTTTTTTTTCGTACCCATAGAGTACTTAATTGTGTGATTTTTGATTCCTTGTACAAGGCCATTCTGGCCTCCATTTTTCTTGCCGTTTGTGCCGGCGTGCCTTATTTATCGTTCTGGTCGATATCACATCAATAATTCAAATAGAATTGCAAACGTTTTTTTTCGTACTTTTTTTCGTACCCATAGAGTACTTAACTGTGTGATATTTGATTCCTTGTACAAGGCCATTCTGGCCTCCGTTTTGCTTGCCGTTTGCGTGGGCGTGCCTTATTTATCGTTCTTGTCGATATCACATCAGTACTTCAAAGAGAATTACAAACGTCTTATTTCATACTTTTTTTCGTACCCATAGACTACCTAACTGTGTGATATTTGATTCCTTCTACAAGGCCATTCTGGCCTCCGTTTTTCTTGCCGTTTGCGCCAGCGTGCCTTATTTATCGTTCGCTCGATATCACATCGCATACTTCAATGAGAATTACAAACATTTTTTTTCGTACTTTTTTTCGTACCCATAGAGTACTTAACTCGTGTGATTTTTGATTCCTTGTACAAGGCCATTCGGCCTCCGTTTTTCTTTCCGTTTGCACCGGCGTGCCTTATTTATCGTTCGGTCGATATCACATCGCATACTTCAAAGAGAATTACAAATGTTTTTTTTCGTACTTTTTTTCCTACCCATAGAGTACTTAACTGTGTGATTTTTGATTCCTTGTAGAAGGCCATTCTGGCCTCCGTTTTGCTTGCCGTTTGTGTCGGCGTGCCTTATTTATCGTTCTGGTCGATATCACATCAGTAATTCAAAGAGAATTGCAAACGTTTTTTTCGTACTTTTTTTTCGTACCCATAGAGTACTTAACTGTGTGATATTTGATTCCTTGTACAAGGCCATTCGGCCTCCGTTTTGCTTGCCGTTTGCGCCGGCATGCCTTATTTATCGTTCGGTCGATATCACATCGCACTTCAAAGAGAATTACAAACGTTTTTTTTGTACTTTTTTTCGTACCCATAGACTACCTAACTGTGTGATATTTGATTCCTTGTACAAGGCCATTCTGGCCTCCATTTTTCTTGCCGTTTGCGCCGGCGTGCCTTTTTTATCGTTCTGGTCGATATCACATCAGTACTTCAAAGAGAATTACAAACATTTTTTTCGTACTTTTTCGTACCCATAGAGTACTTAACTGTGTGATTTTTGATTCCTTGTACATGGCCATTCTGGCCTCCGTTTTTCTTTCCGTTTGCACCGTCGTGCCTTATTTATCATTCTGGTCGATATCACATCAGTACTTCAAAAAGAATTACAAACATTTTTTTTCGTACTTTTTTTCGTACCCATAGAGTACTTAACTGTGTGATTTTTGTTTCTTGTACAAGGCCATTCTGGCCTCCGTTTTTCTTTCCGTTTGCACCGGCGTGCCTAATTTATCGTTCTGGTCGATATCACATCAGTACTTCAAAGAGAATTACAAATGTTTCTTTTCGTACTTTTTTTCGTACCCATAGAGTACTTAACTGTGTGATTTTTGATTCCTTGTACAAGGCCATTCTGGCCTCCGTTTTGCTTGCCGTTTGCGCCGGCGTGCCTTATTTATTGTTCTGGTTGATATCACATCAATAATTCAAAGAGAATTGCAAACGTTTTTTTTCGTACTTTTTTTCGTACCCATAGAGTACTTAACTCGTGTGATATTTGATTCCTTGTACAAGGCCATTCGGCCTCCGTTTTGCTTGCCGTTTGCGCCGTTGTGCCTTATTTATCGTTCGGTCGATATCACATCGCACTTCAAATAGAATTACAAACGTTTTATTTCGTACTTTTTTTCGTACCCATAGACTACCTAACCGTGTGATATTTGATTCCTTGTACAAGGCCATCCCGCCTCCGTTTTTCTTGCCGTTTGCGCCGGCGTGCCTTATTTATCGTTCGGTCGGTATCACATCGGTACTTTCAAACGAGAATTACAAACATTTTTTTTCGTATTTTTTTCGTACCCATAGAGTACTTAACTGTGTGATTTTTGATTCCTTGTACAAGGCCATTCTGGCCTCCGTTTTTCTTTCCGTTTGCACCGTCGTGCCTTATTTATCATTCTGGTCGATATCACATCAGTACTTCAAAGAGAATTACAAACATTTTTTTCGTACTTTTTTTTCGTACCCATAGAGTACTTAACTGTGTGATTTTTGATTCCTTGTACAAGGCCATTCTGGCCTCCGTTTTGCTTGCCGTTTGCGCCGGCGTGCCTTATTTATCGTTCGGTCGATATCACATCGGTACTTCAAAGAGAATTACAAACGTTTTATTTCGTACTTTTTTTCGTACCCATAGACTACCTAACTGTGTGATATTTGATTCTGGTACAAGGCCATTCTGGCCTCCGTTTTTCTTGCCGTTTGCACCGGCGTGCCTTATTTATTGTTCTGGTCGATATCACATCAGTACTTCAAAGAGAATTACAAACGTTTTATTTCGTACTTTTTTTCGTACCCATAGACTACCTAACTGTGTGATATTTGATTCCTTGTACAAGGCCATTCTAGCCTCCATTTTTCTTGCCGTTTGCGCCGGCGTGCCTTTTTTATCGTTCTGGTCGATATCACATCAGTACTTCAAAGAGAATTACAAATGTTTTTTTCGTACTTTTTTTTCGTACCCATAGAGTACTTAACTGTGTGATATTTGATTCCTTGTACAAGGCCATTCTGGCCTCCGTTTTGCTTGCCGTTTGTGTCGGCGTGCCTTATTTATCGTTCGGTCGATATCACATCGCAATTCAAAGAGAATTGCAAACGTTTTTTTCGTACTTTTTTTCGTACCCATAGAGTACTTAACTGTGTGATATTTGATTCCTTGTACAAGGCCATTCTGGCCTCCGTTTTGCTTGCCGTTTGCGCCGGCATTCCTTATTTATCGTTCTGGTCGATATCACATCAGTACTTCAAAGAGAATTACAAACGTTTTATTTCGTACTTTTTTTCGTACCCATAGACTACCTACTGTGTGATATTTGATTCCTTGTACAAGGCCATTCTAGCCTCCATTTTTCTTGCCGTTTGCGCAGCTGCCTTTTTTATCGTTCGGTCGATATCACATCGCATACTTCAAAGAGAATTACAAATGTTTCTTTTCGTACTTTTTTTCGTACCCATAGAGTACTTAACCGTGTGATTTTTGATTCCTTGTACAAGGCCATTCGGCCTCCGTTTTGCTTGCCGTTTGCGCCGGCGTGCCTTATTTATTGTTCGGTTGATATCACATCGGTAATTCAAAGAGAATTGCAAACGTTTTTTTTCGTACTTTTTTTCGTACCCATAGAGTACTTAACTCGTGTGATATTTGATTCCTTGTACAAGGCCATTCTCGCCTCCGTTTTGCTTGCCGTTTGCGCCGGTGTGCCTTATTTATCGTTCGGTCGATATCACATCGCATACTTCAAATAGAATTACAAACGTTTTATTTCGTACTTTTTTTCGTACCCATAGACTACCTAACCGTGTGATATTTGATTCCTTGTACAAGGCCATCCTGCCCTCCGTTTTTCTTGCCGTTTGCGCCGGCGTGCCTTATTTATCGTTCGGTCGGTATCACATCAGTACTTCAAACGAGAATTACAAACATTTTTTTTCGTATTTTTTTTCGTACCCATAGAGTACTTAACTGTGTGATTTTTGATTCCTTGTACAAGGCCATTCTGGCCTCCGTTTTTCTTTCCGTTTGCACCGTCGTGCCTTATTTATCTTTCTGGTCGATATCACATCAGTACTTCAAAGAGAATTACAAACATTTTTTTTCATACTTTTTTTCGTACCCATAGAGTACTTAACTCGTGTGATTTTTGATTCCTTGTACAAGGCCATTCGGCTCCGCGTTTTGCTTGCCGTTTGCGCCGGCGTGCCTTATTTATCGTTCGGTCGATATCACATCAGTACTTCAAAGAGAATTACAAACGTTTTATTTCGTACTTTTTTTCGTACCCATAGACTACCTAACTGTGTGATATTTGATTCCTGGTACAAGGCCATTCTGGCCTCCGTTTTTCTTGCCGTTTGCACCGGCGTGCCTTATTTATTGTTCTGGTCGATATCACATCAGTACTTCAAAGAGAATTGCAAACGTTTTTTATTCGTACTTTTTTTCGTACCCATAGAGTACTTAACTGTGTGATTTTTGATTCCTTGTACAAGGCCATTCTCGGCCTCCGTTTTGCTTGCCGTTTGTGCCGGCGTGCCTTATTTATCGTTCTGGTCGATATCACATCAGTAATTCAAAGAGAATTGCAAACGTTTTTTTTCGTACTTTTTTTCGTACCCATAGAGTACTTAACTGTGTCATATTTGATTCCTTGTACAAGGCCATTCTGGCCTCCGTTTTGCTTGCCGTTTGTGCCGGCGTGCCTTATTTATCGTTCTGGTCGATATCACATCAGTACTTCAACGAGAATTATAAATTTTTTATTTCGTACTTTTTTTCGTACCCATAGACTACCTTACTGTGTGATATTTGATTCCTTGTACAAGGCCATTCTAGCCTCCGTTTTTCTTGCCGTTTGCGCCGGCGTGCCTTATTTATCGTTCTAGTCGATATCACATCAGTACTTCAAAGAGAATTACAAACATTTTTTTTCCGTACCCATAGAGTACTTAACTGTGTGATTTTTGATTCCTTGTACAAGGCCATTCTGGCCTCCGTTTTTCTTTCCGTTTGCACCGGCGTGCCTTATTTATCGTTCGGACGATATCACATCGCATACTTCAAAGAGAATTACAAATGTTTTTTTTCGTACTTTTTTTCCTACCCGTAGAGTACTTAACTGTGTGATTTTTGATTCCTTGTAGAAGGCCATTCTGGCCTCCGTTTTGCTTGCCGTTTGTGTCGGCGTGCCTTATTTATCGTTCTGGTCGATATCACATCGCAATTCAAAGAGAATTGCAAACGTTTTTTTCGTACTTTTTTTTTCGTACCCGTAGAGTACTTAACCGTGTGATATTTGATTCCTTGTACAAGGCCATTGATCGCCTCCGTTTTGCTTGCCGTTTGCGCCGGCATGCCTTATTTATCGTTCGGTCGATATCACATCGCACTTCAAAGAGAATTACAAACGTTTTATTTCGTACTTTTTTTCGTACCCATAGACTACCTAACTGTGTGATATTTGATTCCTTGTACAAGGCCATTCTAGCCTCCATTTTCCTTGCCGTTTGCGCCGGCGTGCCTTTTTTATCGTTCTGGTCGATATCACATCAGTACTTCAAAGAGAATTACAAACATTTTTTTCGTACTTTTTTCGTACCCATAGAGTACTTAACTGTGTGATTTTTGATTCCTTGTACAAGGCCATTCTGGCCTCCGTTTTTCTTTCCGTTTGCACCGGCGTGCCTTATTTATCGTTCTGGTCGATATCACATCAGTACTTCAAAGAGAATTACAAACATTTTTTTCGTACTTTTTTTCGTACCCATAGAGTACTTAACTGTGTGATTTTTGATTCCTTGTACAAGGCCATTCTGGCCTCCGTTTTGCTTGCCGTTTGTGCCGGCGTGCCTTATTTATCGTTCTGGTCGATATCACATCAGTAATTCAAAGAGAATTGCAAACGTTTTTTTCGTACTTTTTTTTTTCGTACCCATAGAGTACTTAACTGTGTGATATTTGATTCCTTGTACAAGGCCATTCTGGCCTCCGTTTTGCTTGCCGTTTGCGCCGGCATGCCTTATTTATCGTTCTGGTCGATATCACATCAGTACTTCAAAGAGAATTACAAACGTTTTATTTTGTACTTTTTTTCGTACCCATAGACTACCTAACTGTGTGATATTTGATTCCTTGTACAAGGCCATTCTGGCCTCCATTTTTCTTGCCGTTTGCGCCGGCGTGCCTTTTTATCGTTCGGTCGATATCACATCAGTACTTCAAAGAGAATTACAAACATTTTTTTCGTACTTTTTTCGTACCCATAGAGTACTTAACTGTGTGATTTTTGATTCCTTGTACATGGCCATTCTGGCCTCCGTTTTTCTTTCCGTTTGCACCGTCGTGCCTTATTTATCATTCTGGTCGATATCACATCAGTACTTCAAAGAGAATTACAAACATTTTTTTTCGTACTTTTTTTCGTACCCATAGAGTACTTAACTGTGTGATTTTTGTTTCCTTGTACAAGGCCATTCTGGCCTCCGTTTTTCTTTCCGTTTGCACCGGCGTGCCTAATTTATCGTTCTGGTCGATATCACATCGCATACTTCAAAGAGAATTACAAATGTTTCTTTTCGTACTTTTTTTCGTACCCATAGAGTACTTAACTGTGTGATTTTTGATTCCTTGTACAAGGCCATTCTGGCCTCCGTTTTGCTTGCCGTTTGCGCCGGCGTGCCTTATTTATTGTTCTGGTTGATATCACATCAATAATTCAAAGAGAATTGCAAACGTTTTTTTTCGTACTTTTTTTCGTACCCATAGAGTACTTAACTGTGTGATATTTGATTCCTTGTACAAGGCCATTCTGGCCTCCGTTTTGCTTGCCGTTTGCGCCGTTGTGCCTTATTTATCGTTCTGGTCGATATCACATCAGTACTTCAAATAGAATTACAAACGTTTTATTTCGTACTTTTTTTCGTACCCATAGACTACCTAACTGTGTGATATTTGATTCCTTGTACAAGGCCATCCTGCCCTCCGTTTTTCTTGCCGTTTGCGCCGGCGTGCCTTATTTATCGTTCTGGTCGGTATCACATCAGTACTTCAAACAGAATTACAAACATTTTTTTTCGTATTTTTTTCGTACCCATAGAGTACTTAACTGTGTGATTTTTGATTCCTTGTACAAGGCCATTCTGGCCTCCGTTTTTCTTTCCGTTTGCACCGTCGTGCCTTATTTATCATTCTGGTCGATATCACATCAGTACTTCAAAGAGAATTACAAACATTTTTTTCGTACTTTTTTTCGTACCCATAGAGTACTTAACTGTGTGATTTTTTATTCCTTGTACAAGGCCATTCTGGCCTCCGTTTTGCTTGCCGTTTGCGCCGGCGTGCCTTATTTATCGTTCGGTCGATATCACATCGCATTTCAAAGAGAATTACAAACGTTTTATTTCGTACTTTTTTTCGTACCCATAGACTACCTAACTCGTGTGATATTTGATTCCTGGTACAAGGCCATTCGGCCTCCGTTTTTCTTGCCGTTTGCACCGGCGTGCCTTATTTATTGTTCTGGTCGATATCACATCAGTACTTCAAAGAGAATTACAAACGTTTTATTTCGTACTTTTTTTCGTACCCATAGACTACCTAACTGTGTGATATTTGATTCCTTGTACAAGGCCATTCTAGCCTCCATTTTTCTTGCCGTTTGCGCCGGCGTGCCTTTTTTATCGTTCTGGTCGATATCACATCAGCATTCAAAGAGAATTACAAATGTTTTTTCGTACTTTTTTTTCGTACCCATAGAGTACTTAACTGTGTGATATTTGATTCCTTGTACAAGGCCATTCTGGCCTCCGTTTTGCTTGCCGTTTGTGTCGGCGTGCCTTATTTATCGTTCTGGTCGATATCACATCAGTAATTCAAAGAGAATTGCAAACGTTTTTTTTCGTACTTTTTTTCGTACCCATAGAGTACTTAACTGTGTGATATTTGATTCCTTGTACAAGGCCATTCTGGCCTCCGTTTTGCTTGCCGTTTGCGCCGGCATTCCTTATTTATCGTTCGGTCGATATCACATCGACTTCAAAGAGAATTACAAACGTTTTATTTCGTACTTTTTTTCGTACCCATAGACTACCTAACTGTGTGATATTTGATTCCTTGTACAAGGCCATTCTAGCCTCCATTTTTCTTGCCGTTTGCGCAGGCCTGCCTTTTTTATCGTTCTGGTCGATATCACATCAGTACTTCAAAGAGAATTACAAATGTTTCTTTTCGTACTTTTTTTCGTACCCATAGAGTACTTAACTGTGTGATTTTTGATTCCTTGTACAAGGCCATTCTGGCCTCCGTTTTGCTTGCCGTTTGCGCCGGCGTGCCTTATTTATTGTTCTGGTTGATATCACATCAGTAATTCAAAGAGAATTGCAAACGTTTTTTTTCGTACTTTTTTTCGTACCCATAGAGTACTTAACTGTGTGATATTTGATTCCTTGTACAAGGCCATTCTGGCCTCCGTTTTGCTTGCCGTTTGCGCCGGTGTGCCTTATTTATCGTTCTGGTCGATATCACATCAGTACTTCAAATAGAATTACAAACGTTTTATTTCGTACTTTTTTTCGTACCCATAGACTACCTAACTGTGTGATATTTGATTCCTTGTACAAGGCCATCCTGCCCTCCGTTTTTCTTGCCGTTTGCGCCGGCGTGCCTTATTTATCGTTCTGGTCGGTATCACATCAGTACTTCAAACAGAATTACAAACATTTTTTTTCGTATTTTTTTTCGTACCCATAGAGTACTTAACTGTGTGATTTTTGATTCCTTGTACAAGGCCATTCTGGCCTCCGTTTTTCTTTCCGTTTGCACCGTCGTGCCTTATTTATCTTTCGGTCGATATCACATCGCATTTCAAAGAGAATTACAAACATTTTTTTTCGTACTTTTTTTCGTACCCATAGAGTACTTAACCGTGTGATTTTTGATTCCTTGTACAAGGCCATTCGCCTCGTTTTGCTTGCCGTTTGCGCCGGCGTGCCTTATTTATCGTTCGGTCGATATCACATCGGTACTTCAAAGAGAATTACAAACGTTTTATTTCGTACTTTTTTTCGTACCCATAGACTACCTAACGTGTGATATTTGATTCTGGTACAAGGCCATTCGGCCTCCGTTTTTCTTGCCGTTTGCACCGGCGTGCCTTATTTATTGTTCTGGTCGATATCACATCAGTACTTCAAAGAGAATTGCAAACGTTTTTTATTCGTACTTTTTTTCGTACCCATAGAGTACTTAATTGTGTGATTTTTGATTCCTTGTACAAGGCCATTCTGGCCTCCGTTTTGCTTGCCGTTTGTGCCGGCGTGCCTTATTTATCGTTCGGTCGATATCACATCGGTAATTCAAAGAGAATTGCAAACGTTTTTTTTCGTACTTTTTTTCGTACCCATAGAGTACTTAACTCGTGTCATATTTGATTCCTTGTACAAGGCCATTCTGGCCTCCGTTTTGCTTGCCGTTTGTGCCGGCGTGCCTTATTTATCGTTCTGGTCGATATCACATCAGTACTTCAACGAGAATTATAAATTTTTTATTTCGTACTTTTTTTCGTACCCATAGACTACCTTACTGTGTGATATTTGATTCCTTGTACAAGGCCATTCTAGCCTCCGTTTTTCTTGCCGTTTGCGCCGGCGTGCCTTATTTATCGTTCTAGTCGATATCACATCAGTACTTCAAAGAGAATTACAAACATTTTTTTTCCGTACCCATAGAGTACTTAACTGTGTGATTTTTGATTCCTTGTACAAGGCCATTCTGGCCTCCGTTTTTCTTTCCGTTTGCACCGGCGTGCCTTATTTATCGTTCTGGACGATATCACATCAGTACTTCAAAGAGAATTACAAATGTTTTTTTTCGTACTTTTTTTCCTACCCGTAGAGTACTTAACTGTGTGATTTTTGATTCCTTGTAGAAGGCCATTCTGGCCTCCGTTTTGCTTGCCGTTTGTGTCGGCGTGCCTTATTTATCGTTCTGGTCGATATCACATCAGTAATTCAAAGAGAATTGCAAACGTTTTTTTCGTACTTTTTTTTTCGTACCCATAGAGTACTTAACTGTGTGATATTTGATTCCTTGTACAAGGCCATTCTGGCCTCCGTTTTGCTTGCCGTTTGCGCCGGCATGCCTTATTTATCGTTCTGGTCGATATCACATCAGTACTTCAAAGAGAATTACAAACGTTTTATTTCGTACTTTTTTTCGTACCCATAGACTACCTAACTGTGTGATATTTGATTCCTTGTACAAGGCCATTCTAGCCTCCATTTTCCTTGCCGTTTGCGCCGGCGTGCCTTTTTTATCGTTCTGGTCGATATCACATCAGTACTTCAAAGAGAATTACAAACATTTTTTTCGTACTTTTTTCGTACCCATAGAGTACTTAACTGTGTGATTTTTGATTCCTTGTACATGGCCATTCTGGCCTCCGTTTTTCTTTCCGTTTGCACCGGCGTGCCTTATTTATCGTTCTGGTCGATATCACATCAGTACTTCAAAGAGAATTACAAACATTTTTTTCGTACTTTTTTTCGTACCCATAGAGTACTTAACCGTGTGATTTTTGATTCCTTGTACAAGGCCATTCTGGCCTCCGTTTTGCTTGCCGTTTGTGCCGGCGTGCCTTATTTATCGTTCTGGTCGATATCACATCAGTAATTCAAAGAGAATTGCAAACATTTTTTTTCGTACTTTTTTTCGTACCCATAGAGTACTTAACTGTGTGATATTTGATTCATTGTACAAGGACATTCTGGCCTCCGTTTTGCTTGCTGTTTGTGCCGGCGTGCCTTATTTATCGTTCGGTCTATATCACATCAGTAATTCAAAGAGAATTGCAACCGTTTTTTCCGTACTTTTTTTCGTACCCATAGAGTACTTAACTGTGTGATACTTGATTCCTTGTACAAGGCCATTCTGGCCTCCGTTTTGCTTGCCGTTTGCGCCGGCGTGCCTTATTTATCGTTCTGTTCGATATCACATCACTACTTCAAAGAGAATTACATACGTTTTTTTTCGTACTTTTTTTCGTACCCATAGAGTACTTAACTGTGTTATTTTTTATTCCTTGTACAAGGCCATTCTGGCCTCCGTTTTGCTTTCCGTTTGTGCCGGCGTGCCTTATTTATCGTTCTGGTCGAAATCACATCAGTAATTCAAAGAGAATTGCATACGTTTTTTTTCGTACTTTTTTTTCGTACCCATAGAGTACTTAACTGTGTGATATTTGATTCCTTGTACAAGGCCATTCAGGCCTCCGTTTTGCTTGCCGTTTGCGCCGGCGTGCCTTATTTATCGTTCGGTCGATATCACATCGGTACTTCCAAGAGAATTACAAACGTTTTATTTCGTACTTTTTTTTCGTACCCATAGACTACTTAACCGCGTGTGATTTTTGATTCCTTGTACAAGGCCATTCTGGCCTCCGTTTTTCTTTCCGTTTGCACCGGCGTGCCTTATTTATCGTTCTGGTCGATATCACATTAGTACTTCAAAGAGAATTACAAATGTTTTTTTCGTACTTTTTTTTTTCGTACCCATAGAGTACTTAACTGTGTGATTTTTTATTCCTTTTACAAGGCCATTCTGGACTCCGTTTTGCTTGCCGTTTGTGCCGGCGTCCCTTATTTATCGTTCTGGTCGATATCACATCAGTAATTCAAAGAGAATTGCAAACGTTTTTTTCGTACTTTTTTCGTACCCATAGAGTACTTAACTGTGTGATATTTGATTCCTTGTGCAAGGCCATTCTGGCCTCCGTTTTGATTGCCGTTTGCGCCGGCGTGCCTTATTTATCGTTCTGGTCGATATCACATCGACTTCAAAGAGAATTACAAAAGTTTTATTTCGTACTTTTTTACCCATAGACTACCTAACTCGTGTGATATTTGATTCCTTGTACAAGGCCATTCGGCCTCCGTTTTTCTTGCTGTTTGCGCCGGCGTGCCTTATTTATCGTTCTGGTCGATATCACATCAGTACTTCAAAGAGAATTACAAACATTTTTATTCGTACTTTTTTCGTACCCATAGAATGCTTAACTGTGTGATTTTTGATTCCTTGTACAAGGCCATTCTGGCCTAAGTTTTTCTTTCCGTTTGCACCGGCGTGCCTTATTTATCGTTCTGGTCGATATAACATCAGTACTTCAAAGAGAATTACAAACATTTTTTTCGTACCCATAGACTACCTAACTGTGTGATATTTGATTCCTTGTACAAGGCCATTCTGGCCTCCGTTTTTCTTGCCGTTTGCGCCGACGTTCCTTATTTATCATTCTGGTCGATATCACATCAGTATTTCAAAGAGAATTACAAAAGTTTTATTTCGTACTTTTTTTCGTACCCATAGACTCCTTAACTGTGTGATTTTTGATTCCTTGTACAAGGCCATTCTGGCCTCCGTTTTTCTTTCCGTTTGCACCGGCGTGCCTTATTTATCGTTCTGGTCGATATAACATCAGTACTTCAAAGAGTATTACAAACATTTTTTTCGTACCCATAGACTACCTAACTGTGTGATATTTGATTCCTTGTACAAGGCCATTCGGCCTCCGTTTTTCTTGCTTTGTTTGCGCCGGCGTGCCTTATTTATCGTTCGGTCGATATCACATCGGTACTTCAAAGAGAATTACAAACATTTTTATTCGTACATTTTTTCGTACCCATAGAGTACTTAACTCGTGTGATATTTGATTCCTTGTACAAGGCCATTCGGCCTCCGTTTTTCTTGCTTTGTTTGCGCCGGCGTGCCTTATTTATCGTTCGGTCGATATCACATCGGTACTTCAAAGAGAATTACAAACATTTTTTTTCGTACTTTTTTTCGTACCCATAGAGTACTTAACTCGTGTGATTTTTGATTCCTTGTACAAGGCCATTCTCGGACTCCGTTTTGCTTGCCGTTTGCGCCGGCATGCCTTATTTATCGTTCGGTCGATATCACATCGCATACTTCAAAGAGAATTACAAACGTTTTTTTTCGTACTTTTTTCATACCCATAGAGTACTTAACCGTGTGATTTTTGATTCCATGTACAAGGCCATTTTGGCCTCCATTTTGCTTGCTGTTTGTGCCGGCGTGAATTATTCATCATTCTGGTCGATATCACATCAGTAATTCAAAGAGAATTGCAACCGTTTTTTTCCGTACTTTTTTTCGTACCCATAAAGTACTTAACTGTGTGATACTTGATTCCTTGTACAAGGCCATTCTGGCCTCCGTTTTGCTTGCCGTTTGCGCCGGCGTGCCTTATTTATCGTTCTGGTCGATATCACATCACTACTTCAAAGAGAATTACATACGTTTTTTTTCGTACTTTTTTTCGTACCCATAGAGTACTTAACTCGTGTTATTTTTTATTCCTTTTACAAGGCCATTCGGCCTCCGTTTTACTTGCCGTTTGTGCCGGCGTGCCTTATTTATCGTTCGGTCGATATCACATCGGTAATTCAAAGAGAAATGCGTACATTTTTTTCGTACTTTTTTTCTTACCCATAGAGTACTTAATTGTGTGATATTTGATTCCTTGTACAAGGCCATTCGTGCCTCCGTTTTGCTTGCCGTTTGCGCCGGCGTGCCTTATTTATCGTTCGGTCGATATCACATCGCATTTCAAAGAGAATTACAAACGTTTTATTTCGTAATTTTTTTCGTACCCATAGACTACTTAACCGTGTGATTTTTGATTCCTTGTACAAGGCCATTCTGGCCTCCGTTTTTCTTTCCGTTTGCACCGGCGTGCCTTATTTATCGTTCTGGTCGATATCACATCAGTACTTCAAAGAGAATTGCAACCGTTTTTTCCGTACTTTTTTTCGTACCCATAGAGTACTTAACTGTGTGATACTTGATTCCTTGTACAAGGCCATTCTGTCCTCCGTTTTGCTTGCCATTTGCGCCGGCGTGCCTTATTTATCGTTCTGGTCGATATCACATCACTACTTCAAAGAGAATTACAAACGTTTTTTTCGTACTTTTTATCGTACCCATAGAGTACTTAACTGTGTGATTTTTGATTCCTTGTACAAGGCCATTCTGGCCTCCGTTTTGCTTGCCGTTTGTGCCGGCGTGCCTTATTTATCGTTCGGTCGAAATCACATCGGTAATTCAAAGAGAATTACGTACGTTTTTTTCGTACTTTTTTTCGTACCCATAGAGTACTTAACTCGTGTGATATTTGATTCCTTGTACAAGGCCATTCGGCCTCCGTTTTGCTTGCCGTTTGCGCCGGCGTGCCTTATTTATCGTTCGGTCGATATCACATCGGTACTTCAAAGAGAATTACAAACGTTTTATTTCGTACTCTTTTTCGTACCCATAGACTACTTAACTCGTGTGATTTTTGATTCCTTGTACAAGGCCATTCGGCTCCGTTTTTCTTTCCGTTTGCACCGGCGTGCCTTATTTATCGTTCTGGTCGATATCACATCAGTACTTCAAAGAGAATTACAAATGTTTTTTTCGTACTTTTTTTCGTACCCATAGAGTACTTAACTGTGTGATTTTTTATTCCTTTTACAAGGCCATTCTGGACTCCGTTTTGCTTGCCGTTTGTGCCGGCGTGCCTTATTTATCGTTCTGGTCGATATCACATCAGTAATTCAAAGGGAATTGCAAACGTTTTTTTTCGTACATTTTTCGTACCCATAGAGTACTTAACTGTGTGATATTTGATTCCTTGTGCAAGGCCATTCTGGCCTCCGTTTTGCTTGCCGTTTGCGCCGGCGTGCCTTATTTATCGTTCTGGTCGATATCACATCAGTACTTCAAAGAGGATTACAAAAGTTTGATTTCGTACTTTTTTTCGTCCCCATAGACTACCTAACTGTGTGATATTTGATTCCTTGTACAAGGCCATTCTGGCCTCCGTTTTTCTTGCTGTTTGCTCCGGCGTGTCTTATTTATCGTTCTGGTCGATATCACATCAGTACTTCAAAGAGAATTACAAACATTTTTATTCGTACTTTTTTCGTACCCATAGAGTGCTTAACTGTGTGATTTTTGATTCCTTGTACAAGGCCATTCTGGCCTACGTTTTTCTTTCCGTTTAAACCGGCGTGCCTTATTTATCGTTCTGGTCGATATAACATCAGTACTTCAAAGAGAATTACAAACATTTTTTTCGTACCCATAGACTACCTAACTGTGTGATATTTGATTCCTTGTACAAGGCCATTCTGGCCTCCGTTTTTCTTGCCGTTTGCGCCGGCGTGCCTTATTTATCGTTCTGGTCGATATCACATCAGTACTTCAAAGAGAATTACAAACGTTTTATTTCGTACT
This sequence comes from Gentiana straminea, assembly GCA_036785695.1. Taxonomy (NCBI): domain Eukaryota; kingdom Viridiplantae; phylum Streptophyta; class Magnoliopsida; order Gentianales; family Gentianaceae; genus Gentiana; species Gentiana straminea. Next base: position 61,344 of record JAVUPR010000154.1, on the reverse strand, counting down.
TTTTTTCGTACCCATAGACTACTTAACTGTGTGATTTTTGATTCCTTGTACAAGGCCATTCTGGCCTCCGTTTTTCTTTCCGTTTGCACCGGCGTGCCTTATTTATCGTTCTGGTCGATATAACATCAGTACTTCAAAGAGAATTACAAACATTTTTTTCGTTCCAATAGACTACCTAACTGTGTGATATTTGATTCCTTGTACAAGGCCATTCTGGCCTCCGTTTTTCTTGCTGTTTGCACCGGCGTGCCTTATTTATCGTTCTGGTCGATATCACATCAGTACTTCAAAGAGAATTACAAACATTTTTATTCGTACATTTTTTCGTACCCATAGAGTACTTAACGTGTGATATTTGATTCCTTGTACAAGGCCATTCGGCCTCCGTTTTTCTTGCTTTGTTTGCGCCGGCGTGCCTTATTTATCGTTCGGTCGATATCACATCGGTACTTCAAAGAGAATTACAAACATTTTTTTTCGTACTTTTTTTCGTACCCATAGAGTACTTAACTCGTGTGATTTTTGATTCCTTGTACAAGGCCATTCTGGCCTCCGTTTTGCTTGCCGTTTGCGCCGGCATGCCTTATTTATCGTTCTGGTCGATATCACATCAGTACTTCAAAGAGAATTACAAACGTTTTTTTTCGTACTTTTTTCATACCCATAGAGTACTTAACTGTGTGATTTTTGATTCCATGTACAAGGCCATTTTGGCCTCCATTTTGCTTGCTGTTTGTGCCGGCGTGAATTATTCATCATTCTGGTCGATATCACATCAGTAATTCAAAGAGAATTGCAACCGTTTTTTTCCGTACTTTTTTTCGTACCCATAAAGTACTTAACTGTGTGATACTTGATTCCTTGTACAAGGCCATTCTGGCCTCCGTTTTGCTTGCCGTTTGCGCCGGCGTGCCTTATTTATCGTTCGGTCGATATCACATCACTACTTCAAAGAGAATTACATACGTTTTTTTTCGTACTTTTTTTCGTACCCATAGAGTACTTAACTGTGTTATTTTTTATTCCTTGTACAAGGCCATTCTGGCCTCCGTTTTACTTGCCGTTTGTGCCGGCGTGCCTTATTTATCGTTCTGGTCGATATCACATCAGTAATTCAAAGAGAAATGCAGACATTTTTTTCGTACTTTTTTTCTTACCCATAGAGTACTTAATTGTGTGATATTTGATTCCTTGTACAAGGCCATTCAGGCCTCCGTTTTGCTTGCCGTTTGCGCCGGCGTGCCTTATTTATCGTTCTGGTCGATATCACATCAGTACTTCAAAGAGAATTACAAACGTTTTATTTCGTAATTTTTTTCGTACCCATAGACTACTTAACTGTGTGATTTTTGATTCCTTGTACAAGGCCATTCTGGCCTCCGTTTTTCTTTCCGTTTGCACCGGCGTGCCTTATTTATCGTTCTGGTCGATATCACATCGCATACTTCAAAGAGAATTGCAACCGTTTTTTCCGTACTTTTTTTCGTACCCATAGAGTACTTAACTCGTGTGATACTTGATTCCTTGTACAAGGCCATTCGTCCTCCGTTTTGCTTGCCATTTGCGCCGGCGTGCCTTATTTATCGTTCGGTCGATATCACATCACTACTTCAAAGAGAATTACAAACGTTTTTTTCGTACTTTTTATCGTACCCATAGAGTACTTAACGTGTGATTTTTGATTCCTTGTACAAGGCCATTCGGCCTCCGTTTTGCTTGCCGTTTGTGCCGGCGTGCCTTATTTATCGTTCGGTCGAAATCACATCGGTAATTCAAAGAGAATTACGTACGTTTTTTTCGTACTTTTTTTCGTACCCATAGAGTACTTAACGTGTGATATTTGATTCCTTGTACAAGGCCATTCGAGCCTCCGTTTTGCTTGCCGTTTGCGCCGGCGTGCCTTATTTATCGTTCGGTCGATATCACATCGGTACTTCAAAGAGAATTACAAACGTTTTATTTCGTACTCTTTTTCGTACCCATAGACTACTTAACCGTGTGATTTTTGATTCCTTGTACAAGGCCATTCGGCCTCCGTTTTTCTTTCCGTTTGCACCGGCGTGCCTTATTTATCGTTCGGTCGATATCACATCGCACTTCAAAGAGAATTACAAATGTTTTTTTCGTACTTTTTTTCGTACCCATAGAGTACTTAACTGTGTGATTTTTTATTCCTTTTACAAGGCCATTCTGGACTCCGTTTTGCTTGCCGTTTGTGCCGGCGTGCCTTATTTATCGTTCTGGTCGATATCACATCAGTAATTCAAAGGGAATTGCAAACGTTTTTTTTCGTACATTTTTCGTACCCATAGAGTACTTAACGTGTGATATTTGATTCCTTGTGCAAGGCCATTCGGCCTCCGTTTTGCTTGCCGTTTGCGCCGGCGTGCCTTATTTATCGTTCTGGTCGATATCACATCAGTACTTCAAAGAGGATTACAAAAGTTTGATTTCGTACTTTTTTTCGTCCCCATAGACTACCTAACTGTGTGATATTTGATTCCTTGTACAAGGCCATTCTGGCCTCCGTTTTTCTTGCTGTTTGCTCCGGCGTGTCTTATTTATCGTTCTGGTCGATATCACATCAGTACTTCAAAGAGAATTACAAACATTTTTATTCGTACTTTTTTCGTACCCATAGAGTGCTTAACTCGTGTGATTTTTGATTCCTTGTACAAGGCCATTCTGGCCTACGTTTTTCTTTCCGTTTAAACCGGCGTGCCTTATTTATCGTTCTGGTCGATATAACATCAGTACTTCAAAGAGAATTACAAACATTTTTTTCGTACCCATAGACTACCTAACTGTGTGATATTTGATTCCTTGTACAAGGCCATTCGGCCTCCGTTTTTCTTGCCGTTTGCGCCGGCGTGCCTTATTTATCGTTCGGTCGATATCACATCGGTACTTCAAAGAGAATTACAAACGTTTTATTTCGTACTTTTTTTCGTACCCATAGACTACTTAACCGTGTGATTTTTGATTCCTTGTACAAGGCCATTCGGCCTCCGTTTTTCTTTCCGTTTGCACCGGCGTGCCTTATTTATCGTTCGGTCGATATAACATCGGTACTTCAAAGAGAATTACAAACATTTTTTTCGTTCCAATAGACTACCTAACTCGTGTGATATTTGATTCCTTGTACAAGGCCATTCGGCCTCCGTTTTTCTTGTTTTTGCACCGGCGTGCCTTATTTATCGTTCGGTCGATATCACATCGTACTTCAAAGAGAATTACAAACATTTTTATTCGTACTTTTTTTCGTACCCATAGAGTAATTAACTCGTGTGATATTTGATTCCTTGTACAAGGCCATTCGGCCTCCGTTTTTCTTGTCCGTTTGCGCCGGCGTGCCTTATTTATCGTTCGGTCGATATCACATCAATACTTCAAAGAGAATTACAAACATTTTTTTCGTACTTTTATTCGTACCCATAGAGTACTTAACGTGTGATTTTTGATTCCTTGTACAAGGCCATTCGGCCTCCGTTTTGCTTGCCGTTTGCGCCGGCATGCCTTATTTATCGTTCGGTCGATATCACATCGGTACTTCAAAGAGAATTACAAACGTTTTTTTTTGTACTTTTTTTCGTACCCATAGAGTACTTAACTCGTGTGATTTTTAATTCCTTGTACAAGGCCATTCGGCCTCCGTTTTTCTTGCTGTTTGTGCCGGCGTGCCTTATTTATCGTTCGGTCGATATCACATCGCAATTCAAAGAGAATTGCAACCGTTTTTTCCGTACTTTTTTTCGTACCCATAAAGTACTTAACGTGTGATACTTGATTCCTTGTACAAGGCCATTCGGCCTCCATTTTGCTTGCCGTTTGCGCCGGCGTGCCTTATTTATCGTTCGGTCGATATCACATCACTACTTCAAAGAGAATTACAAACGTTTTTTTTCGTACTTTTTTTCGTACCCATAGAGTACTTAACTGTGTGATTTTTGATTCTTTGTACAAGGCCATTCTGCCCTCCGTTTTGCTTGCCGTTTGTGCCGGCGTGCCTTATTTATCGTTCGGTCGATATCACATCGCAATTCAAAGAGAATTGCGTACGTTTTTTTTCGTACTTTTTTTCGTACCCATAGACTACTTAATCGTGTGATATTTGATTCCTTGTACAAGGCCATTCGAGCCTCCGTTTTGCTTGCCGTTTGCGCCGGCGTGCCTTATTTATCGTTCTGGTCGATATCACATCAGTACTTCAAAGAGAATTACAAACGTTTTATTTCGTAATTTTTTTCATACCCATAGACTACTTAACTGTGTGATTTTTGATTCCTTGTACAAGGCCATTCTGGCCTCCGTTTTTCTTTCCGTTTGCACCGGCGTGCCTTATTTATCGTTCTGGTCGATATCACATCAGTACTTCAAAGAGAATTGCAACCGTTTTTTTCCGTACTTTTTTTCGTACCCATAGAGTACTTAACTGTGTGATACTTGATTCCTTGTACAAGGCCATTCTGGCCTCCGTTTTGCTTGCCGTTTGCGCCGGCGTGCCTTATTTATCGTTCTGGTCGATATCACATCACTACTTCAAAGAGAATTACAAACGTTTTTTTCGTACTTTTTATCGTACCCATAGAGTACTTAACTATGTGATTTTTGATTCCTTGTACAAGGCCATTCTGGCCTCCGTTTTGCTTGCCGTTTGTGCCGGCGTGCCTTATTTATCGTTCGGTCGAAATCACATCGCAATTCAAAGAGAATTGCGTACGTTTTTTTCGTACTTTTTTTCGTACCCATAGAGTACTTAACTGTGTGATATTTGATTCCTTGTACAAGGCCATTCGTGCCTCCGTTTTGCTTGCCGTTTGCGCCGGCGTGCCTTATTTATCGTTCTGGTCGATATCACATCGGTACTTCAAAGAGAATTACAAACGTTTTATTTCGTACTCTTTTTCGTACCCATAGACTACTTAACCGTGTGATTTTTGATTCCTTGTACAAGGCCATTCGGCCTCCGTTTTTCTTTCCGTTTGCACCGGCGTGCCTTATTTATCGTTCTGGTCGATATCACATCAGTACTTCAAAGAGAATTACAAATGTTTTTTTCGTACTTTTTTTCGTTCCCATAGAGTACTTAATCGTGTGATTTTTTATTCCTTTTACAAGGCCATTCTGGACTCCGTTTTGCTTGCCGTTTGTGCCGGCGTGCCTTATTTATCGTTCTGGTCGATATCACATCAGTAATTCAAAGGGAATTGCAAACGTTTTTTTTCGTACTTTTTTCGTACCCATAGAGTACTTAACTGTGTGATATTTGATTCCTTGTGCAAGGCCATTCTGGCCTCCGTTTTGCTTGCCGTTTGCGCCGGCGTGCCTTATTTATCGTTCTGGTCGATATCACATCATTACTTCAAAGAGAATTACAAAAGTTTTATTTCGTACTTTTTTTCGTACCCATAGACTACCTAACTGTGTGATATTTGATTCCTTGAACAAGGCCATTCTGGCCTCCGTTTTTCTTGCTGTTTGCGCCGGCGTGCCTTATTTATCGTTCTGGTCGATATCACATCAGTACTTCAAAGAGAATTACAAACATTTTTATTCGTACTTTTTTCGTACCCATAGAGTGCTTAACTGTGTGATTTTTGATTCCTTGTACAAGGCCATTCTGGCCTACGTTTTTCTTTCCGTTTGCACCGGCGTGCCTTATTTATCGTTCTGTTCGATATAACATCAGTACTTCAAAGAGAATTACAAACATTTTTTTCGTACCCATAGACTACCTAACTGTGTGATATTTGATTCCTTGTACAAGGCCATTCTGGCCTCCGTTTTTCTTGCCGTTTGCGCCGGCGTGGCTTATTTATCGTTCGGTCGATATCACATCGCACTTCAAAGAGAATTACAAACGTTTTATTTCGTACTTTTTTTTGTACCCATAGAGTACTTAACTGTGTGATTTTTGATTCCTTGTACAAGGCCATTCTGGCCTCCGTTTTTCTTTCCGTTTGCACCGGCGTGCCTTATTTATCGTTCTGGTCGATATAACATCAGTACTTCAAAGAGAATTACAAACATTTTTTTCGTTCCCATAGACTACCTAACGTGTGATATTTGATTCCTTGTACAAGGCCATTCGGCCTCCGTTTTTCTTCTTTGTTTGCGCCGGCGTGCCTTATTTATCGTTCGGTCGATATCACATCGCACTTCAAAGAGAATTACAAACATTTTTATTTGTACTTTTTTTCGTACCCATAGAGTAATTAATCGTGTGATATTTGATTCCTTGTACAAGGCCATTCTGGCCTCCGTTTTTCTTGCCGTTTGCGCCGGCGTGCCTTATTTATCGTTCTGGTCGATATCACATCAATACTTCAAAGAGAATTACAAACATTTTTTTCGTACTTTTTTTCGTACCCATAGAGTACTTAACTGTGTGATTTTTGATTCCTTGTACAAGGCCATTCTGGCCTCCGTTTTGCTTGCCGTTTGCGCCGGCATGCCTTATTTATCGTTCTGGTCGATATTACATCAGTACTTCAAAGAGAATTACAAACGTTTTTTTTGTACTTTTTTCGTACCCATAGAGTACTTAACTGTGTGATTTTTAATTCCTTGTACAAGGCCATTCTGGCCTCCGTTTTTCTTGCTGTTTGTGCCGGCGTGCCTTATTTATCGTTCGGTCGATATCACATCGAATTCAAAGAGAATTGCAACCGTTTTTTTCCGTACTTTTTTTCGTACCCATAAAGTACTTAACTCGTGTGATACTTGATTCCTTGTACAAGGCCATTCGGCCTCCATTTTGCTTGCCGTTTCCGCCGGCGTGCCTTATTTATCGTTCGGTCGATATCACATCACTACTTCAAAGAGAATTACAAACGTTTTTTTTCGTACTTTTTTTCGTACCCATAGAGTACTTAACGTGTGATTTTTGATTCCTTGTACAAGGCCATTCGGCCTCCGTTTTGCTTGCCGTTTGTGCCGGCGTGCCTTATTTATCGTTCGGTCGATATCACATCGGTAATTCAAAGAGAATTGCGTACGTTTTTTTCGTACTTTTTTTCGTACCCATAGACTACTTAACTCGTGTGATATTTGATTCCTTGTACAAGGCCATTCAAGCCTCCGTTTTGCTTGCCGTTTGCGCCGGCGTGCCTTATTTATCGTTCTGGTCGATATCACATCAGTACTTCAAAGAGAATTACAAACGTTTTATTTCGTACTCTTTTTCGTACCCATAGACTACTTAACTGTGTGATTTTTGATTCCTTGTACAAGGCCATTCTGGCCTCCGTTTTTCTTTCCGTTTGCACCGGCGTGCCTTATTTATCGTTCTGGTCGATATCACATCAGTACTTCAAAGAGAATTACAAATGTTTTTTTCGTACTTTTTTTCGTACCCATAGAGTACTTAATCGTGTGATTTTTTATTCCTTTTACAAGGCCATTCGGACTCCGTTTTGCTTGCCGTTTGTGCCGGCGTGCCTTATTTATCGTTCTGGTCGATATCACATCAGTAATTCAAAGGGAATTGCAAACGTTTTTTTTCGTACTTTTTTCGTACCCATAGAGTACTTAACGTGTGATATTTGATTCCTTGTGCAAGGCCATTCGGCCTCCGTTTTGCTTGCCGTTTGCGCCGGCGTGCCTTATTTATCGTTCGGTCGATATCACATCGGTACTTCAAAGAGAATTGCGTACGTTTTTTTTCGTATTTTTTTCGTACCCATAGAGTACTTAACTCGTGTGATATTTGATTCCTTGTACAAGGCCATTCTGGCCTCCGTTTTGCTTGCCGTTTGCGCCGGCGTGCCTTATTTATCGTTCTGGTCGATATCACATCAATACTTCAAAGAGAATTACAAACGTTTTATTTCGTACTTTTTTCGTACCCATAGACTACTTAACTGTGTGATTTTTGATTCCTTGTACAAGGCCATTCTGGCCTCCGTTTTTCTTTCCGTTTGCACCGGCGTGCCTTATTTATCGTTCGGTCGATATCACATCGCACTTCAAAGAGAATTACAAATGTTTTTTTCGTACTTTTTTTCGTACCCATAGAGTACTTAATCGTGTGATTTTTTATTCCTTTTACAAGGCCATTCTGGACTCCGTTTTGCTTGCCGTTTGTGCCGGCGTGCCTTATTTATCGTTCTGGTCGATATCACATCAGTAATTCAAAGGGAATTGCAAACGTTTTTTTTCGTACTTTTTTCGTACCCATAGAGTACTTAACTGTGTGATATTTGATTCCTTGTGCAAGGCCATTCTGGCCTCCGTTTTGCTTGCCGTTTGCGCCGGCGTGCCTTATTTATCGTTCTGGTCGATATCACATCGCATTTCAAAGAGAATTACAAAAGTTTTATTTCGTACTTTTTTTTCGTACCCATAGACTACCTAACTCGTGTGATATTTGATTCCTTGTACAAGGCCATTCGCCTCCGTTTTTCTTGCTTTGTTTGCGCCGGCGTGCCTTATTTATCGTTCGGTCGATATCACATCGCATACTTCAAAGAGAATTACAAACATTTTTATTCGTACTTTTTTCGTACCCATAGAGTGCTTAACTGTGTGATTTTTGATTCCTTCTACAAGGCCATTCTGGCCTACGTTTTTCTTTCCGTTTGCACCGGCGTGCCTTATTTATCGTTCTGGTCGATATAACATCAGTACTTCAAAGAGAATTACAAACATTTTTTTCGTACCCATAGACTACCTAACCGTGTGATATTTGATTCCTTGTACAAGGCCATTCTGGCCTCCGTTTTTCTTGCCGTTTGCGCCGGCGTGCCTTATTTATCGTTCTGGTCGATATCACATCAGTACTTCAAAGAGAATTACAAACGTTTTATTTCGTACTTTTTTTCGTACCCATAGACTACTTAACTGTGTGATTTTTGATTCCTTGTACAAGGCCATTCTGGCCTCCGTTTTTCTTTCCGTTTGCACCGGCGTGCCTTATTTATCGTTCTGGTCGATATAACATCAGTACTTCAAAGAGAATTACAAACATTTTTTTTCGTTCCTATAGACTACCTAACTGTGTGATATTTGATTCCTTGTACAAGGCCATTCTGGCCTCCGTTTTTCTTGCTGTTTGCGCCGGCGTGCCTTATTTATCGTTCTGGTCGATATCACATCAGTACTTCAAAGAGAATTACAAACATTTTTATTCGTACTTTTTTTCGTACCCATAGAGTAATTAACTGTGTGATATTTGATTCCTTGTACAAGGCCATTCTGGCCTCCGTTTTTCTTGCTGTTTGCGCCGGCGTGCCTTATTTATCGTTCTGGTCGATATCACATCAATACTTCAAAGAGAATTACAAACATTTTTTTCGTACTTTTTTTCGTACCCATAGAGTACTTAACTGTGTGATTTTTGATTCCTTGTACAAGGCCATTCTGGCCTCCGTTTTGCTTGCCGTTTGCGCCGGCATGCCTTATTTATCGTTCGGTCGATATCACATCGGTACTTCAAAGAGAATTACAAACGTTTTTTTTTGTACTTTTTTTCGTACCCATAGAGTACTTAACTCGTGTGATTTTTAATTCCTTGTACAAGGCCATTCTGGCCTCCGTTTTTCTTGCTTGTTTGTGCCGGCGTGCCTTATTTATCGTTCTGGTCGATATCACATCAGTAATTCAAAGAGAATTGCAACCGTTTTTTTCCGTACTTTTTTCCGTACCCATAAAGTACTTAACTGTGTGATACTTGATTCCTTGTACAAGGCCATTCTGGCCTCCGTTTTTCTTGCCGTTTGCGCCGCCGTGCCTTATTTATCGTTCTGGTCGATATCACATCAGTACTTCAAAGAGAATTACAAACGTTTTATTTCGTAATTTTTTTCGTACCCATAGACTACTTAACTGTGTGATTTTTGATTCCTTGTACAAGGCCATTCTGGCCTCCGTTTTTCTTTCCGTTTGCACCGGCGTGCCTTATTTATCGTTCTGGTCCATATCACATCAGTACTTCAAAGAGAATTACAAATGTTTTTTTTCGTACTTTTTTTTCGTACCCATAGAGTACTTAACTCGTGTGATTTTTGATTCCTTGTACAAGGCCATTCTGGCCTCCGTTTTTCTTTCCGTTTGCACCGGCGTGCCTTATTTATCGTTCTGGTCGATATCACATCAGTACTTCAAAGAGAATTACAACTGTTTTTTTCGTACTTTTTTTCGTACCCATAGAGTACTTAACTGTGTGATTTTTGATTCCTTTTACAAGGCCATTCAGGACTCCGTTTTGCTTGCCGTTAGTGCCGGCGTGCCTTATTTATCGACCAGAATTACAAACATTTTTATTCGTACTTTTTTTCGTACCCATAGAGTAATTAACTATGTCATTTTTTATTCCTTGTACAAGGCCATTCTGGACTCCGTTTTGCTTGCCGTTTGTGCCGGCGTGCCTTATTTATCGTTCGGTCGATATCACATCGCAATTCAAAGAGAATTGCGTACGTTTTTTTTCGTACTTTTTTTCGTACCCATAGAGTACTTAACGTGTGATATTTGATTCCTTGTACAATGCCATTCAGCCTCCGTTTTGCTTGACGTTTGCGCCGGCGTGCCTTATTTATCATTCGGTCGATATCACATCGCACTTCAAAGAGAATTACAAACGTTTTATTTCGTACTTTTTTCCGTACCCATAGTCTACTTAACTCGTGTGATTTTTGATTCCTTGTACAAGGCCATTCGGCCTCCGTTTTTCTTTCCGTTTGCACCGGCGTGCCTTATTTAACGTTCTGGTCGATATCACATCAGTACTTCAAAGAGAATTACAAATGTTTTTTTCGTACTTTTTTTCGTACCCATAGAGTACTTAACTGTGTGATTTTTGATTCCTTTTACAAGGCCATTCTGGACTCCGTTTTGCTTGCCGTTTGTGCCGGCGTGCCATATTTATCGTTTTGGTCGATATCACATCAGTAATTCAAAGAGAATTGCAAACGTTTTTTTTCGTACCCATAGAGTACTTAACTATATGATATTTGATTCCTTGTGCAAGGCCATTCTGGCCTCCGTTTTGCTTGCCGTTTGCGCCGGCGTGCCTTATTTATCGTTCCGGTCGATATTACATCAGTACTTCAAAGAGAATTACAAAAGTTTTATTTCGTACTTTTTTTCGTACCCATAGACTACCAAACTGTGTGATATTTGATTCCTTGTACAAGGCCATTCTGGCCTCCGTTTTTATTGCTGTTTGCGCCGGCGTGCCTTATTTATCGTTCTGGTCGATATCACATCGCACTTCAAAGAGAATTACAAACATTTTTATTCGTACTTCTTTCGTACCCATAGAGTACTTAACTGTGTGATTTTTGATTCCTTGTACAAGGCCATTCTGGCCTCCGTTTTTCTTTCCGTTTGCACCGGCGTGCCTTATTTATCGTTCGGTCGATATAACATCAGTACTTCAAAGAGAATTACAAACATTTTTTTCGTACCCATAGACTACCTAACTGTGTGATATTTGATTCCTTGTACAAGGCCATTATGGCCTCCGTTTTTCTTGCCGTTTGTACCGGCGTGCCTTATTTATCGTTCTGGTCGATATCACATCAGTAATTCAAAGAGAATTGCAACCGTTTTTTTCCGTACTTTTTTTCGTACCCATAAAGTACTTAACTGTGTGATACTTGATTCCTTGTACAAGGCCATTCTGGCCTCCATTTTGCTTGCCGTTTGCGCCGGCGTGCCTTATTTATCGTTCTGGTCGATATCACATCACTACTTCAAGGAGAATTACAAACGTTTTTTTTCGTACTTTTTTTCGTACCCATAGAGTACTTAACTGTGTGATTTTTGATTCCTTGTACAAGGCCATTCGGCCTCCGTTTTGCTTGCCGTTTGTGCCGGCGTGCCTTATTTATCGTTCGGTCGAAATCACATCGCATAATTCAAAGAGAATTGCGTACGTTTTTTTTCGTATTTTTTTCGTACCCATAGAGTACTTAACTCGTGTGATATTTGATTCCTTGTACAAGGCCATTCGAGCCTCCGTTTTGCTTGCCGTTTGCGCCGGCGTGCCTTATTTATCGTTCGGTCGATATCACATCGTACTTCAAAGAGAATTACAAACGTTTTATTTCGTACTCTTTTTCGTACCCATAGACTACTTAACTGTGTGATTTTTGATTCCTTGTACAAGGCCATTCTGGCCTCCGTTTTTCTTTCCGTTTGCACCGGCGTGCCTTATTTATCGTTCTGGTCGATATCACATCAGTACTTCAAAGAGAATTACAAATGTTTTTTTCGTACTTTTTTTCGTACCCATAGAGTACTTAACTGTGTGATTTTTTATTCCTTTTACAAGGCCATTCTGGACTCCGTTTTGCTTGCCGTTTGTGCCGGCGTGCCTTATTTATCGTTCTGGTCGATATCACATCAGTAATTCAAAGAGAATTACAAAAGTTTTATTTCGTACTTTTTTTTCGTACCCATAGACTACCTAACTGTGTGATATTTGATTCCTTGTACAAGGCCATTCTGGCCTCCGTTTTTCTTGCTGTTTGCGCCGGCGTGCCTTATTTATCGTTCTGGTCGATATCACATCAGTACTTCAAAGAGAATTACAAACATTTTTATTCGTACTTTTTTCGTACCCATAGAGTGCTTAACTGTGTGATTTTTGATTCCTTGTACAAGGCAATTCTGGCCTACGTTTTTCTTTCCGTTTGCACCGGCGTGCCTTATTTATCGTTCTGGTCGATATAACATCGCACTTCAAAGAGAATTACAAACATTTTTTTCGTACCCATAGACTACCTAACCGTGTGATATTTGATTCCTTGTACAAGGCCATTCGGCCTCCGTTTTTCTTGCCGTTTGCGCCGGCGTGCCTTATTTATCGTTCGGTCGATATCACATCGGTACTTCAAAGAGAATTACAAACGTTTTATTTCGTACTTTTTTTCGTACCCATAGACTACTTAACTCGTGTGATTTTTGATTCCTTGTACAAGGCCATTCGGCCTCCGTTTTTCTTTCCGTTTGCACCGGCGTGCCTTATTTATCGTTCGGTCGATATAACATCGGTACTTCAAAGAGAATTACAAACATTTTTTTCGTTCCTATAGACTACCTAACTCGTGTGATATTTGATTCCTTGTACAAGGCCATTCGGCCTCCGTTTTTCTTGCTGTTTGCGCCGGCGTGCCTTATTTATCGTTCTGGTCGATATCACATCGGTACTTCAAAGAGAATTACAAACATTTTTATTCGTACTTTTTTTCGTACCCATAGAGTAATTAACTGTGTGATATTTGATTCCTTGTACAAGGCCATTCTGGCCTCCGTTTTTCTTGCCGTTTGCGCCGGCGTGCCTTATTTATCGTTCTGGTCGATATCACATCAATACTTCAAAGAGAATTACAAACATTTTTTTCGTACTTTTTTTTCGTACCCATAGAGTACTTAACTGTGTGATTTTTGATTCCTTGTACAAGGCCATTCTGGCCTCCGTTTTGCTTGCCGTTTGCGCCGGCATGCCTTATTTATCGTTCTGGTCGATATCACATCAGTACTTCAAAGAGAATTACAAATGTTTTTTTTTGTACTTTTTTTCGTACCCATAGAGTACTTAACTTTGTGATTTTTAATTCCTTGTACAAGGCCATTCTGGCCTCCGTTTTTCTTGCTGTTTGTGCCGGCGTGCCTTATTTATCGTTCTGGTCGATATCACATCAGTAATTCAAAGAGAATTGCAACCGTTTTTTTCCGTACTTTTTTTCGTACCCATAAAGTACTTAACTGTGTGATACTTGATTCCTTGTACAAGGCCATTCTGGCCTCCATTTTGCTTGCCGTTTGCGCCGGCGTGCCTTATTTATCGTTCTGGTCGATATCACATCACTACTTCAAAGAGAATTACAAACGTTTTTTTTCGTACTTTTTTCCGTACCCATAGAGTACTTAACTGTGTGATTTTTGATTCCTTGTACAAGGCCATTCTGGCCTCCGTTTTGCTTGCCGTTTGTGCCGGCGTGCCTTATTTATCGTTCCGGTCGATATCACATCAGCACTTCAAAGAGAATTACAAACGTTTTATTTCATACTTTTTTCATACCCATAGACTACCTAACTATGTGATATTTGATTCCTTGTACAAGGCCATTCTGGCCTCCGTTTTTCTTGCCGTTTGCGCCGGCGTGCCTTATTTATCGTTCTGGTCGATATCACATCGTACTTCAAAGAGAATTACAAACATTTTTATTCGTACTTCTTTCGTACCCATAGAGTACTTAACGTGTGATTTTTGATTCCTTGTACAAGGCCATTCGGCCTCCGTTTTTCTTTCCGTTTGCACCGGCGTGCCTTATTTATCCTTCGGTCGATATAACATCGCACTTCAAAGAGAATTACAAACATTTTTTTTCGTACTTTTTTTCGTACCCATAGACTACCTAACGTGTGATATTTGATTCCTTGTACAAGGCCATTCTGGCCTCCGTTTTTCTTGCCGTTTGTACCGGCGTGCCTTATTTATCGTTCTGGTCGATATCACATCAGTAATTCAAAGAGAATTGCAATCGTTTTTTTCCGTACTTTTTTTCGTACCCATAAAGTACTTAACCGTGTGATACTTGATTCCTTGTACAAGGCCATTCGGCCTCCATTTTGCTTGCCGTTTGCGCCGGCGTGCCTTATTTATCGTTCGGTCGATATCACATCACTACTTCAAAGAGAATTACAAACGTTTTTTTTCGTACTTTTTTTCGTACCCATAGAGTACTTAACCGTGTGATTTTTGATTCCTTGTACAAGGCCATTCGGCCTCCGTTTTGCTTGCCGTTTGTGCCGGCGTGCCTTATTTATCGTTCGGTAGAAATCACATCGGTAATTCAAAGAGAATTGCGACGTTTTTTTTTCGTATTTTTTTCGTACCCATAGAGTACTTAACTCGTGTGATATTTGATTCCTTGTACAAGGCCATTCGAGCCTCCGTTTTGCTTGCCGTTTGCGCCGGCGTGCCTTATTTATCGTTCGGTCGATATCACATCGCACTTCAAAGAGAATTACAAACGTTTTATTTCGTACTCTTTTTCGTACCCATAGACTACTTAACGTGTGATTTTTGATTCCTTGTACAAGGCCATTCGGCCTCCGTTTTTCTTTCCGTTTGCACCGGCGTGCCTTATTTATCGTTCTGGTCGATATCACATCAGTACTTCAAAGAGAATTACAAATGTTTTTTTCGTACTTTTTTGCGTACCCATAGAGTACTTAACTGTGTGATTTTTTATTCCTTTTACAAGGCCATTCTGGACTCCGTTTTGCTTGCCGTTTGTGCCGGCGTGCCTTATTTATCGTTCTGGTCGATATCACATCAGTAATTCAAAGGGAATTGCAAACGTTTTTTTTCGTACTTTTTTCATACCCATAGAGTACTTAACTGTGTGATATTTGATTCCTTGTGCAAGGCCATTCTGACCTCCGTTTTGCTTGCCGTTTGCGCCGGCGTGCCTTATTTATCGTTCGGTCGATATCACATCGCACTTCAAAGAGAATTACAAAAGTTTTATTTCGTAGTTTTTTTTCGTACCCATAGACTACCTAACCGTGTGATATTTGATTCCTTGTACAAGGCCATTCGGCCTCCGTTTTTCTTGCTCGTTTGCGCCGGCGTGCCTTATTTATCGTTCGGTCGATATCACATCGGTACTTCAAAGAGAATTACAAACATTTTTATTCGTACTTTTTTCGTACCCATAGAGTGCTTAACTGTGTGATTTTTGATTCCTTGTACAAGGCCATTCTGGCCGACGTTTTTCTTTCCGTTTGCACCGGCGTGCCTTATTTATCGTTCTGGTCGATATAACATCAGTACTTCAAAGAGAATTACAAACATTTTTTTCGTACCCATAGACTACCTAACTGTGTGATATTTGATTCCTTGTACAAGGCCATTCTGGCCTCCGTTTTTCTTGCCGTTTGCGCCGGCGTGCCTTATTTATCGTTCTGGTCGATATCACATCAGTACTTCAAAGAGAATTACAAACGTTTTATTTCGTACTTTTTTTCGTACCCATAGACTACTTAACTGTGTGATTTTTGATTCCTTGTACAAGGCCATTCTGGCCTCCGTTTTTCTTTCCGTTTGCACCGGCGTGCCTTATTTATCGTTCTGGTCGATATAACATCAGTACTTCAAAGAGAATTACAAACATTTTTTTCGTTCCTATAGACTACCTAACTGTGTGATATTTGATTCCTTGTACAAGGCCATTCTGGCCTCCGTTTTTCTTGCTGTTTGCGCCGGCGTGCCTTATTTATCGTTCTGGTCGATATCACATCAGTACTTCAAAGAGAATTACAAACATTTTTATTCGTACTTTTTTTCGTACCCATAGAGTAATTAACTCGTGTGATATTTGATTCATTGTACAAGGCCATTCTGGCCTCCGTTTTTCTTGCCGTTTGCGCCGGCGTGCCTTATTTATCGTTCTGGTCGATATCACATCAATACTTCAAAGAGAATTACAAACATTTTTTTCGTACTTTTTTTCGTACCCATAGAGTACTTAACTGTGTGATTTTTGATTCCTTGTACAAGGCCATTCTCGCCTCCGTTTTGCTTGCCGTTTGCGCCGGCATGCCTTATTTATCGTTCGGTCGATATCACATCGCACTTCAAAGAGAATTACAAACGTTTTTTTTTTGTACTTTTTTTCGTACCCATAGAGTACTTAACCGTGTGATTTTTAATTCCTTGTACAAGGCCATTCGGCCTCCGTTTTTCTTGCTTTGTTTGTGCCGGCGTGCCTTATTTATCGTTCGGTCGATATCACATCGCAATTCAAAGAGAATTGCAACCGTTTTTTTCCGTACTTTTTTTTCGTACCCATAAAGTACTTAACCGTGTGATACTTGATTCCTTGTACAAGGCCATTCTGCCTCCATTTTGCATGCCGTTTGCGCCGGCGTGCCTTATTTATCGTTCGGTCGATATCACATCACTACTTCAAAGAGAATTACAAACGTTTTTTTTCGTACTTTTTTTCCGTACCCATAGAGTACTTAACCGTGTGTTTTTGATTCCTTGTACAAGGCCATTCTGGCCTCCGTTTTGCTTGCCGTTTGTGCCGGCGTGCCTTATTTATCGTTCTGGTCGATATCACATCAGTACTTCAAAGAGAATTACAAACGTTTTATTTCATACTTTTTTTCGTACCCATAGACTACCTAACTATGTGATATTTGATTCCTTGTACAAGGCCATTCTGGCCTCCGTTTTTCTTGCCGTTTGCGCCGCCGTGCCTTATTTATCGTTCTGGTCGATATCACATCAGTACTTCAAAGAGAATTACAAACGTTTTATTTCGTAATTTTTTTCGTACCCATAGACTACTTAACTGTGTGATTTTTGATTCCTTGTACAAGGCCATTCTGGCCTCCGTTTTTCTTTCCGTTTGCACCGGCGTGCCTTATTTATCGTTCTGGTCCATATCACATCGCACTTCAAAGAGAATTACAAATGTTTTTTTTCGTACTTTTTTTCGTACCCATAGAGTACTTAACTGTGTGATTTTTGATTCCTTGTACAAGGCCATTCTGGCCTCCGTTTTTCTTTCCGTTTGCACCGGCGTGCCTTATTTATCGTTCTGGTCGATATCACATCGCATTCAAAGAGAATTACAAAATGTTTTTTTCGTACTTTTTTTCGTACCCATAGAGTACTTAACCGTGTGATTTTTGATTCCTTTTACAAGGCCATTCAGACTCCGTTTTGCTTGCCGTTAGTGCCGGCGTGCCTTATTTATCGACCGTAATTACAAACATTTTTATTCGTACTTTTTTTCGTACCCATAGAGTAATTAACTATGTCATTTTTGATTCCTTGTACAAGGCCATTCTGGACTCCGTTTTGCTTGCCGTTTGTGCCGGCGTGCCTTATTTATCGTTCTGGTCGATATCACATCAGTAATTCAAAGAGAATTGCAGACTTTTTTTTTCGTACTTTTTTTCGTACCCATAGAGTACTTAACTGTGTGATATTTGATTCCTTGTACAATGCCATTCAGGCCTCCGTTTTGCTTGACGTTTGCGCCGGCGTGCCTTATTTATCATTATGGTCGATATCACATCAGTACTTCAAAGAGAATTACAAACGTTTTATTTCGTACTTTTTTCCGTACCCATAGTCTACTTAACTGTGTGATTTTTGATTCCTTGTACAAGGCCATTCTGGCCTCCGTTTTTCTTTCCGTTTGCACCGGCGTGCCTTATTTAACGTTCTGGTCGATATCACATCAGTACTTCAAAGAGAATTACAAATGTTTTTTTCGTACTTTTTTTCGTACCCATAGAGTACTTAACTGTGTGATTTTTGATTCCTTTTACAAGGCCATTCTGGACTCCGTTTTGCTTGCCGTTTGTGCCGGCGTGCCATATTTATCGTTTTGGTCGATATCACATCAGTAATTCAAAGAGAATTGCAAACGTTTTTTTCGTACCCATAGAGTACTTAACTATGTGATATTTGATTCCTTGTGCAAGGCCATTCTGGCCTCCGTTTTGCTTGCCGTTTGCGCCGGCGTGCCTTATTTATCGTTCCGGTCGATATCACATCAGTACTTCAAAGAGAATTACAAAAGTTTTATTTCGTACTTTTTTTCGTACCCATAGACTACCAACCGTGTGATATTTGATTCCTTGTACAAGGCCATTCTGGCCTCCGTTTTTCTTGCTGTTTGCACCGGCGTGCCTTATTTATCGTTCTGGTCGATATCACATCAGTACTTCAAAGAGAATTACAAACATTTTTATTCGTACTTCTTTCGTACCCATAGAGTACTTAACTGTGTGATTTTTGATTCCTTGTACAAGGCCATTCTGGCCTCCGTTTTTCTTTCCGTTTGCACCGGCGTGCCTTATTTATCGTTCTGGTCGATATAACATCAGTACTTCAAAGAGAATTACAAACATTTTTTTCGTACCCATAGACTACCTAACTGTGTGATATTTGATTCCTTGTACAAGGCCATTCTGGCCTCCGTTTTTCTTGCCGTTTGTACCGGCGTGCCTTATTTATCGTTCGGTCGATATCACATCAGTAATTCAAAGAGAATTGCAACCGTTTTTTTCCGTACTTTTTTTCGTACCCATAAAGTACTTAACTGTGTGATACTTGATTCCTTGTACAAGGCCATTCTGGCCTCCATTTTGCTTGCCGTTTGCGCCGGCGTGCCTTATTTATCGTTCTGGTCGATATCACATCACTACTTCAAAGAGAATTACAAACGTTTTTTTTCGTACTTTTTTTCGTACCCATAGAGTACTTAACTCGTGTGATTTTTGATTCCTTGTACAAGGCCATTCTCGGCCTCCGTTTTGCTTGCCGTTTGTGCCGGCGTGCCTTATTTATCGTTCTGGTCGATATCACATCAGTACTTCAAAGAGAATTACAAACGTTTTATTTCATACTTTTTTTCATACCCATAGACTACCTAACTATGTGATATTTGATTCCTTGTACAAGGCCATTCTGGCCTCCGTTTTTCTTGCCGTTTGCGCCGCCGTGCCTTATTTATCGTTCGGTCGATATCACATCGCACTTCAAAGAGAATTACAAACGTTTTATTTCGTAATTTTTTTCGTACCCATAGACTACTTAACTGTGTGATTTTTGATTCCTTGTACAAGGCCATTCTGGCCTCCGTTTTTCTTTCCGTTTGCACCGGCGTGCCTTATTTATCGTTCTGGTCAATATCACATCAGTACTTCAAAGAGAATTACAAATGTTTTTTTTCGTACTTTTTTTTTCGTACCCATAGAGTACTTAACTGTGTGATTTTTGATTCCTTGTACAAGGCCATTCTGGCCTCCGTTTTTCTTTCCGTTTGCACCGGCGTGCCTTATTTATCGTTCTGGTCGATATCACATCAGTACTTCAAAGAGAATTACAAACGTTTTTTTTTTCGTACTTTTTTTCGTACCCATAGAGTACTTAACTCGTGTGATTTTTGATTCCTTTTACAAGGCCATCCGGACTCCGTTTTGCTTGCCGTTAGTGCCGGCGTGCCTTATTTATCGTTCGGTCGATTTATCGAATTTAATTACAAACATTTTTATTCGTACTTTTTTTCGTACCCATAGAGTAATTAACTATGTCATTTTTGATTCCTTGTACAAGGCCATTCTGGACTCCGTTTTGCTTGCCGTTTGTGCCGGCATGCCTTATTTATCGTTCTGGTCGATATCACATCAATAATTCAAAGAGAATTGCAGACGTTTTTTTTCGTACTTTTTTTCGTACCCATAGAGTACTTAACTGTGTGATATTTGATTCCTTGTACAATGCCATTCAGGCCTCCGTTTTGCTTGACGTTTGCGCCGGCGTGCCTTATTTATCATTCTGGTCGATATCACATCAGTACTTCAAAGTGAATTACAAACGTTTTATTTCGTACTTTTTTCGTACCCATAGTCTACTTAACTGTGTGATTTTTGATTCCTTGTACAAGGCCATTCTGGCCTCCGTTTTTCTTTCCGTTTGCACCGGCGTGCCTTATTTAACGTTCTGGTCGATATCACATCAGTACTTCAAAGAGAATTACAAATGTTTTTTTCGTACTTTTTTTCGTACCCATAGAGTACTTAACTGTGTGATTTTTGATTCCTTTTACAAGGCCATTCTGGCCTCCGTTTTGCTTGCCGTTTGTGCCGGCGTGCCTTATTTATCGTTCTGGTCGATATCACATCAGTAATTCAAAGAGAATTGCAAACGTTTTTTTTCGTACCCATAGAGTACTTAACTATGTGATATTTGATTCCTTGTGCAAGGCCATTCTGGCCTCCGTTTTGCTTGCCGTTTGCGCCGGCGTGCCTTATTTATCGTTCCGGTCGATATCACATCAGTACTTCAAAGAGAATTACAAAAGTTTTATTTCGTACTTTTTTTCGTACCCATAGACTACCTAACTTGTGTGATATTTGATTCCTTGTACAAGGCCATTCGCCTCCGTTTTTCTTGCCGTTTGCGCCGGCGTGCCTTATTTATCGTTCGGTCGATATCACATCAGTACTTCAAAGAGAATTACAAACATTTTTATTCGTACTTTTTTCGTACCCATAGAGTACTTAACTGTGTGATTTTTGATTCCTTGTACAAGGCCATTCTGGCCTCCGTTTTTCTTTCCGTTTGCACCGGCGTGCCTTATTTATCGTTCTGGTCGATATAACATCGGTAGATTTCAAAGAGTATTACAAACATTTTTTTCGTACCCATAGACTACCTAACTCGTGTGATATTTGATTCCTTGTACAAGGCCATTCTCGCCTCCGTTTTTCTTGCCGTTTGTGCCGGCGTGCCTTATTTATCGTTCGGTCGATATCACATCGCACTTCAAAGAGAATTACAAACGTTTTCTTTCGTACTTTTTTTTTCGTACCCATAGACTACTTAACTCGTGTGATTTTTGATTCCTTGTACAAGGCCATTCCGGCCTCCGTTTTTCTTTCCGTTTGCACCGGCGTGCCTTATTTATCGTTCGGTCGATATAACATCGCACTTCAAAGAGAATTACAAACATTTTTTTCGTACCCATAGACTACCTAACCGTGTGATATTTGATTCCTTGTACAAGGCCATTCTCGGCCTCCGTTTTTCTTGCTTTGTTTGCGCCGGCGTGCCTTATTTATCGTTCGGTCGATATCACATCGCATTTCAAAGAGAATTACAAACATTATTATTCGTACTTTTTTTCGTACCCATAGAGTACTTAACCGTGTGATATTTGATTCCTTGTACAAGGCCATTCTCGGCCTCCGTTTTTCTTGCTATTTGCGCCGGCGTGCCTTATTTATCGTTCGGTCGATATCACATCGACTTCAAAGAGAATTACAAACATTTTTTTTCGTACTTTTTTTCGTACCCATAGAGTACTTAACTGTGTGATTTTTGATTCCTTGTACAAGGCCATTCTGGCCTCCGTTTTTCTTGCTATTTGCGCCGGCGTGCCTTATTTATCGTTCGGTCGATATCACATCAGTACTTCAAAGAGAATTACAAACATTTTTTTTCGTACTTTTTTTCGTACCCAATAGAGTACTTAACCGTGTGATTTTTGATTCCTTGTACAAGGCCATTCGCCTCCGTTTTGCTTACCGTTTGCGCCGGCATGCCTTATTTATCGTTCGGTCGATATCACATCGCACTTCAAAGAGAATTACAAAAGTTTTTTTCGTACTTTTTTTCGTACCCATAGAGTACTTAACTCGTGTGATTTTTGATTCCTTGTACAAGGCCATTCTGGCCTCCGTTTTGCTTGCAGTTCGTGACGGCGTGCCTTATTTATCGTTCTGGTCGATATCACATCAGTAATTCAAAGAGAATTGCAACCGTTTTTTTCCGTACTTTTTTTTTCGTACCCATAGAGTATTTAACTGTGTGATACTTGATTCCTTGTACAAGGCCATTCTGGCCTCCGTTTTGCTTGCCGTTTGCGCCGGCGTGCCTTATTTATCGTTCTGGTCGATATCACATCACTACTTCAAAGAGAATTACAAACGTTTTTTTTCGTACTTTTTTTCGTACCCATAGAGTACTTAACTCGTGTGATTTTTGATTCCTTGTACAAGGCTATTCTCGCCTCCGTTTTGCTTGCCGTTTGTGCCGGCGTGCCTTATTTATCGTTCGGTCGATATCACATCGCAATTCAAAGAGAATTGCGTACGTTTTTTTTCGTACTTTTTTTCGTACCCATGTAGAGTACTTAACTCGTGTGATATTTGATTCCTTGTACAAGGCCATTCAGCCTCCGTTTTGCTTGCCGTTTGCGCCGGCGTGCCTTATTTATCGTTCGGTCGATATCACATCGCATTCAAAGATAATTACAAACGTTTTATTTCGTAATTTTTTTCGTACCCATAGACTACTTAACTGTGTGATTTTTGATTCCTTGTACAAGGCCATTCTGGCCTCCGTTTTTCTTTCCGTTTGCACCGGCATGCCTTATTTATCATTCTGGTCGATATCACCTCAGTACTTCAAAGAGAATTACAACTGTTTTTTCGTACTTTTTTTCATACCCATAGAGTACTTAACTGTGTGATTTTTGATTCCTTTTACAAGGCCATTCAGGACTCCGTTTTGCTTGCCGTTAGTGCCGGCGTGCCTTATTTATCGACCAGAATTACAAACATTTTTATTCGTACTTTTTTTCGTACCCATAGAGTAATTAACTATGTCATTTTTGATTCCTTGTACAAGGCCATTCTGGCCTCCGTTTTTCTTTCCGTTTGCACCGGCGTGCCTTATTTATCATTCTGGTCGATATCACATCAGCACTTCAAAGAGAATTACAAAAATTTTTTTTCGTACTTTTTTTCGTACCCATAGAGTACTTAACTGTGTGATTTTTGATTCCTTGTACAAAGCCATTCTCGGCCTCCGTTTTTCTTTCCGTTTGCACCGGCGTGCCTTATTTATCGTTCGGTCGATATAACATCGCACTTCAAAGAGAATTACAAACATTTTTTTTCGTACTTTTTTTCGTACCCATAGAGTACTTAACTCGTGTGATTTTTGATTCCTTGTACAAGGCCATTCGCCTCCGTTTTGCTTGCCGTTTGTGCCGGCGTGCCTTATTTATCGTTCGGTCGATATCACATCGAATTCAAAGAGAATTGCAAATGTTTTTTTTTCGTACTTTTTTTCGTACCCATAGAGTACTTAACCGTGTGATATTTGATTCCTAGTACAAGGCCATTCTCGCCTCCGTTTTGCTTGCCGTTTGCGCCGGCGTGCATTATTTATCGTTCTGGTCGATATCACATCAGTACTTCAAAGAGAATTACAAACGTTTTATTTCGTACTTTTTTTTCGTACCCATAGACTACCTAACTGTGTGATATTTGATTCCTTGTACAAGGCCATTCCGGCCTCCGTTTTTCTTTCCGTTTGCGCCGGCGTGCCTTTTTTATCGTTCGGTCGATATCACACGCACTTCAAAGAGAATTACAAACATTTTTTTTCGTACTTTTTTTCGTACCTATAGAGTACTTAACTGTGTGATTTTTGATTCCTTGTACAAGGCCATTCTGGCCTCCGTTTAGCTTTCCGTTTGTGCCGGCGTGCCTTACTTATCGTTCTGGTCGATATCACATCGCAATTCAAAGAGAATTGCAAACGTTTTTTCGTACTTTTTTTCGTACCCATAGAGTACTTAACTCGTGTGATATTTGATTCCTTGTACAAGGCCATTCTCGCCTCCGTTTTGCTTGCCGTTTGCGCGCGTGCGTGCCTTATTTATCGTTCGGTTGATATCACATCGTACTTCAAAGAGAATTACAAATGTTTATTTTGTACTTTTTTTCGTGCCCATAGACTACCTAACTGTGTGATATTTGATTCCTTGTACAAGGCCATTCTGGCCTCCGTTTTTCTTGCTGTTTGTGCCGGCGTGCCTTATTTATCGTTCGGTCGATATCACATCGCATTTCAAAGAGAATTACAAACATTTTTTTCGTACTTTTTTCGTACCCATAGAGTGCTTAACTGTGTGATTTTTGATTCCTTGTACAAGGCCATTCTGGCCTCCGTTTTTCTTTCCGTTTGCACAGGCGTGCCTTATTTATCGTTCTGGTCGATATCACACGCACTTCAAAGAGAATTACAAACATTTTTTTCGTACTTTTTTTCGTACCCATAGGGTACTTAACTGAGTGATTTTTGATTCCTTGTACAAGGCCATTCTGGCCTCCGTTTTGCTTGCCGTTTGTGGCGGCGTGCCTTATTTATCGTTCGGTCGATATCACATCGCAATTCAAAGAGAATTGCAAACATTTTTTTTCGTACTTTTTTTCGTACCCATGTAGTAATTAATCGTGTGATATTTGATTCCTAGTACAAGGCCATTCTCGGCCTCCGTTTTGCTTGCCGTTTGCGCCGGCGTGCCTTATTTATCGTTCGGTCGATATCACATCGCATTTCAAAGAGAATTACAAACGTTTTATTTCGTACTTTTTTTTGTACCCATAGACTACCTAACTGTGTGATATTTGATTCCTTGTACAAGGCCAATCTGGCCTCCGTTTTTCTTGCCGTTTGCGCCGGCATGCCTTATTTATCGTTCTGGTCGTTATCACAACAGTACTTCAAAGAGAATTACAAACATTTTTTTTCGTACTTTTTTTCGTACCCATAGAGTACTTAACCGTGTGATTTTTTATTCCTTGTACAAGGCCATTCTCGTCTCCGTTTTGCTTGCCGTTTGTGCCGGCGTGCCTTACTTATTGTTCCTTCGTCGATATCACATCGTAATTCACAGAGAATTTCAAACGTTTTTTTCGTACTTTTTTTCGTACCCATAGAGTACTTAACTGTGTGATATTTGATTCCTTGTACAAGGCCATTCTGGCCTCCGTTTTGCTTGCCGTTTGCGCATGCGTGCCTTATTTATCGTTCTGGTCGATATCACATCAGTACTTCAAAGAGAATTACAAATGTTTTATTTTGTACTTTTTTTCGTACCCATAGACTACATAACTGTGTGATATTTGATTCCTTGTACAAGGCCATTCTGGCGTCCGTTTTTCTTGCTGTTTGTGCCGGCGTGCCTTATTTATCGTTCTGGTCGATATCACATCGCATTTCAAAGAGAATTACAAACATTTTTTTTCGTACCCATAGAGTGCTTAACCGTGTGATTTTTGATTCTTGTACAAGGCCATTCTCGGCCTCCGTTTTTCTTTCCGTTTGCACAGCCGGCGTGCCTTATTTATCGTTCGTCGATATCACATCGCATTTCAAAGAGAATTACAAACATTTTTTTTCGTACTTTTTTTTTTGTACCCATAGGGTACTTAATCGGGTGATTTTTGATTCCTTGTACAAGGCCATTCTCGGGCCTCCGTTTTGCTTGCCGTTTGTGCCGGCGTGCCTTATTTATCGTTCGGTCGATATCACACGTAATTCAAAGAGAATTGCAAACATTTTTTTTCGTACTTTTTTCGTACCCATAGAGTACTTAACTGCAGGTGATTTTTGATTCCTAGTACAAGGCCATTCTCGGCCTCCGTTTTGCTTGCCGTTTGCGCCGGCGTGCCTTATTTATCGTTCGGGTCGATATCACATCGCATTTCAAAGAGATATCTTACAAACGTTTTATTTCATACTTTTTTCGTACCCATAGACTACCTAACTCGTGTGATATTTGATTCTTGTACAAGGCCAACTGGGCCTCCGTTTTTCTTGCCGTTTGCGCCGGCGTGCCTTATTTATCGTTCTGGTCAATATCACATCAGTACTTCAAAGAGAATTACAAACATTTTTTTCATACTTTTTTCGTACCCATAGAGTAATTAACTATGTCATTTTTGATTCCTTGTACAAGGCCATTCTGGCCTCCGTTTTCTTTCCGTTTTCACCGGCGTGCCTTATTTATCGTTCTGGTCGATATCACACCAGTACTTCAAAGAGAATTACAAAGGTTTTTTTTTCGTACTTTTTTCGTACCCATAGAGTACTTAACTGTGTGATTTTTGATTCCTTATACAAGGCCATTCTCGCCTCCGTTTTGCTTGCCGTTTGCGCCGGCATGCCTTATTTATCGTTCTGGTCTATATCACACGCATTTCAAAGAGAATTACAAACGTTTTATTTCGTACTTTTTTTTCGTACCCATAACGCACTACCTAACTATGTGATATTTGATTCCTTTAAGGCCATTCCCGGCCTCCGTTTTTCTTGCCGTTTGCGCCGGCGTGCCTTATTTATCGTTCGGCCGATATCACATCGCATTTCAAAGAGAATTACAAACATTTTTTTTTCGTACTTTTTTTCGTACCCATAGAGTACTTAACGGTGTGATTTTTGATTCCTTGTACAAGGCCATTCTAGCCTCCGTTTTGCTTGCCGTTTGCAACGGTGTGCCTTATTTATCATTCTCGTCGATATCACACGCACTTCAAAGAGAATTACAATGTTTTTTTTCGTACTTTTTTTTCGTACCCATAGAGTACTTAACTCGTGTGATTTTTGAGTCCTGTGTACAAGGCCATTCTCGCCTCCGTTTTGCTTGCCGTTTGCGCCGGCATGCCTTATTTATCGTTCGGTCGATATCACATCGCACTTCAAAGAGAATTACAAACGTTTTATTTCGTACTTTTTTTCGTACCCATAGACTACCTAACTCGTGTGATATTTGATTCCTTGTACAAGGCCATTCGGCCTCCATTTTTCTTGCCGTTTGCGCAGTGCGTGCCTTATTTATCGTTCGGTCGATATCACATCCGTACTTCAAAAGAATTACAAACGTTTTTTTTCGTACTTTTTTTCGTACATGCAGTACTTAACCGTGTGATTTTTGATTCCTTGTACAAGGCCATTCTCGGCCTCCGTTTTGCTTGCCGTTTGTGCCGCCGTGCCTTATTTATCGTTCGGTCGATATCACATCGTGAATTCAAAGAGAATTGCAAACGTTTTTTTTCATACTTTTTTTCGTACCCATATAGTACTTAACCGTGTGATATTTGATTCCTTGTACAAGTGCCATTCCGGCCTCCGTTTTGCTTGCCGTTTGCGCCGGCGTGCCTTATTTATCGTTCGGTCGATATCACATCGCACTTCAAAGAGAATTACAAACATTTTTTTCGTACTTTTTCGTACCCTGCAGAGTACTTAACTCGTGTGATTTTTGATTCCTTGTACAAGGCCATTCTCGGCCTCCGTTTTTCTTTCCGTTTGCAACGGCGTGCCTTATTTATCGTTCGGTCGATATCACATCGCACTTCAAAGAGAATTACAAACATTTTTTTCCGTACTTTTTTTCTTACCCATAAAGAGTACTTAACCGTGTGATTTTTGATTCCTTGTACAAGGCCATTCTGGCCTCCGTTTTGCTTTCCGTTTGCACCGGCGTTCCTTATTTATCGTTCTGGTCGATATCAAATCAGCACTTCAAAGATAATTACAAACATTTTTTTTCGTACTTTTTTTGTACCCATAGAGTACTTAATCGTGTGATTTTTGATTCCTTGTACAAGGCCATTCTGGCCTCCGTTTTGCTTGCCGTTTGTGCCGCGTGCCTTATTTATCGTTCGGTCGATATCACATCGTACTTCAAAGAGAATTACAAACATTTTATTTCGTACTTTTTTTCGTACCCATAGACTACCTAACCGTGTGATTTTGATTCCTTGTACAAGGCCATTCTCGCCTCCGTTTTTCTTTCCGTTTGCGCCGGCGTGCCTTATTTATCGTTCGGTCGATATCACATCGCATTTCAAAGAGAATTACAAACGTTTTATTTCGTACTTTTTTTCGTACCCATAGACTACTTAACCGTGTGATATTTGATTCCTTGTACAAAGCCATTATGGCCTCCATTTTTCTTGCCGTTTGCGCAGCGTCCGCCTTATTTATCGTTCGGTCGATATCACATCGTACTTCAAAAGAATTACAAACGTTTTTTTCATACTTTTTTTTTTCGTACCCATAGAGTACTTAACTCGTGTGATTTTTGATTCCTTGTACAAGGCCATTCTCGCCTCCGTTTTGCTTGCCGTTTGTGCCGGCGTGCCTTATTTATCGTTCGGTCGATATCACACGCAACTTCAAAGAGAATTGCAAACTTTTTTTTTCATACTTTTTTTCGTACCCATATAGTACTTAACCGTGTGATTTTTGATTCCTTGTACAGTGCCATTCCGTCCTCCATTTTGCTTGCCGTTTGCGCCGGCGTGCCTTGTTTATCGTTCGGTCGATATCACACGCACTTCAAAGAGAATTACAAACGTTTTTTTTCGTACTTTTTTTCGTACCCATGAGTACTTAACCGTGTGATTTTTGATTCATTGTACAAGGCCATTCTGGTCTCCGTTTTGCTTGCCGTTTGCGCCGGCGTGCCTTATTTATCGTTCTGGTCGATATCACATCGCACTTCAAAGAGAATTACAAACGTTTTTTTTCCGTACTTTTTTTCGTACCCATAGAGTACTTAACTCGTGTGATTTTTGATTCCTTGTACAAGGCCATTCTCGCCTCCGTTTTGCTTTCCGTTTGCGCCGGCGTGCCTTATTTATCGTTCGGTCGATATCACACGTACTTCAAAGATAATTACAAACATTTTTTTTCGTACTTTTTTCGTACCCATAGTGTACTTAACTCAGTGTGATTTTGATTCCTGCATAAGGCCATTCTCGCCTCCGTTTTGCTTGCCGTTTGTGCCGGCGTGCCTTATTTATCGTTCGGTCGATATCACACGTATTTCAAATAGAATTACAAACATTTTATTTCGTACTTTTTTTTCGTACCCATAGACTACCTAACTGTGTGATATTTGATTCCTTGTACAAGGCCATTCTGGCCTCCGTTTTTCTTGCCGTTTGCGCCGGCGTGCCTTATTTATCGTTCTGGTCGATATCACACCAGTACTTCAAAGAGAATTACAAACATTTTTTTCGTACTTTTTTCGTACCCATAGAGTAATTAACTATGTCATTTTTGATTCCTTGTACAAGGCCATTCTGGTCCTCCATTTTTCTTTCCGTTTGCACCGGCGTGCCTTATTTATCGTTCTGGTCGATATCACATCAGTACTTCAAAGATAATTACAAACATTTTTTTTCGTACTTTTTTTCGTACCCATAGAGTAGTTAACTGTGTGATTTTTGATTCCTTATACAAGGCCATTCTCGCCTCCGTTTTGCTTGCCGTTTGCGCCGGCATGCCTTATTTATCGTTCTGGTCTATATCACATCAGTACTTCAAAGAGAATTACAAACGTTTTATTTCGTACTTTTTTTTCCGTACCCATAGTACTACCTAATCCGCGTGATATTTGATTCCTTTAAGGCCATTCTCGTCTCCGTTTTGCTTGCCGTTTGCGCCGGCGTGCCTTATTTATCGT
The DNA here is from genome assembly GCA_036785695.1 of Gentiana straminea. Lineage (NCBI taxonomy): Eukaryota > Viridiplantae > Streptophyta > Magnoliopsida > Gentianales > Gentianaceae > Gentiana > Gentiana straminea. The sequence continues at coordinate 31,531 of JAVUPR010000154.1, read as the reverse complement.
TCGGGGCCGATATCACATCGCATTTCAAAGAGAATCACAAACATTTTTTTCGTACTTTTATTCGTACCCATAGAGTACTTAACTGTGTGATTTTTGATTCCTTGTACAAGGCCATTCTGGCCTCTGTTTTTCTTTCCGTTTGCACCGGCGTGCCTTATTTATCGTTCGGTCGATATCACACGTACTTCAAAGAGAATTACAAATGTTTTTTCTTCGTACCCATAGAGTACTTAATCGTGTGATTTTTGAGTCTCTTGTACAAGGCCATTCTCGCCTCCGTTTTGCTTGCCGTTTGCGCCGGCGTGCCTTATTTATCGTTCGGTCGATATCACACGCACTTCAAAGAGAATTACAAACGTTTTATTTCGTACTTTTTTTCGTACCCATAGACTACCTAACGGCGTGTGATATTTGATTCCTTGTACAAGGCCATTATGGACTCCATTTTTCTTGCCGTTTGCGCCGGCCTGCCTTATTTATCGTTCTGGTCGATATCACATCAGTACTTCAAAAAGAATTACAAACGTTTTTTTCGTACCCATAGAGTACTTAACTGTGTGATTTTTGATTCCTTGTACAAGGCCATTCTGGCCTCCGTTTTGCTTGCCGTTTGTGCCGGCGTGCCTTATTTATCGTTCGGTCGATATCACATCGTACTTCAAAGAGAATTGCAAACGTTTTTTTCGTACTTTTTTTCGTACCCATAATAGTAATTAACCGTGTGATTTTTGATTCCTTGTACAAGGCCATTCTCGCCTCCGTTTTGCTTGCCGTTTGCGCCGGCGTGCCTTATTTATCGTTCGGTCAATATCACATCGCACTTCAAAGAGAATTACAAACATTTTTTTTCGTACTTTTTTCGTACTCCATGCAGTACTTAACCGTGTAATTTTTGATTCCTTGTACAAGGCCATTCTGGCCTCCGTTTTTTCTTTCCGTTTGCACCGGCGTGCCTTATTTATCGTTCGGTCGATATCACATCGCATTTCAAAGAGAATTACAAACGTATTTTTTTCCGTACTTTTTTTCGTACCCATAAAGTACATAACCGTGTGATTTTTGATTCCTTGTACAAGGCCATTCTCGCCTCCGTTTATGCTTTCCGTTTGCACCGGCGTGCCTTATTTATCGTTCGTCGATATCATATCGTACTTCCAAAGATAATTACAAACGTTTTTTTTCGTACTTTTTTTCGTACCCATAGTAGTACTTAACCGTGTGATTTTTGATTCTTTGTACAAGGCCATTCTAGTCCTCCGTTTTGCTTGCCGTTTGTGCCGGCGTGCCTTATTTATCGTTCGGTCGATATCACATCGCAATTCAAAGAGAATTACAAACGTTTTTTTTTCGTACTTTTTTCGTACCCATAGAGTACTTAATAGTGTGATATTTGATTCCTTGTACAAGGCCATTCTGGCCTCCGTTTTGCTTGCCGTTTGCGCCGGCGTGCCTTATTTATCGTTCTGGTCGATACCACATCAGAACTTCAAAGAGAATTACAAACGTTTTTTTCGTACTTTTTTTCGTACCCATAGAGTACCTAACCGTGTGATATTTGATTCCTTGTACAAGGCCATTCGGCCTCCGTTTTGCTTGCCGTTTGCGCCGGCGTGCCTTATTTATCGTTCGGTCGATATCACATCAAGCATTTCAAAGAGAATTACAAACGTTTTTTTCGTACTTTTTTTCGTACTTATAGAGTACTTAACTCGTGTGATTTTTGATTCCTTGTACAATAAGCGCCATTCTCCTCCGTTTTGCTTGCCGTTTGCGCCGGCGTGCCTTATTTATCGTTCTGGTCGATATCACATCAATACTTCAAAGAGAATTACAAACGTTTTTTTTCGTACTTTTTTTCGTACCCATAGAGTACTTAACTGTGTGATTTTTGATTCCTTGTACAAGGCCATTCTGGTCTCCGTTTTGCTTGCCGTTTGCGCCGGCGTGCCTTATTTATCGTTCGGTCGATATCACACGTACTTCAAAGAGAATTACAAACGTTTTATTTTCGTACTTTTTTTCCGTACCCACACTAGTACTTAACTATGTGATTTTTGATTCCTTGTACAAGGCCATTCCGCCTCCGTTTTTCTTGCCGTTTGCGCCGGCGTGCCTTATTTATCGTTCGTGCCGATATCACATCGCACTTCAAAGAGAATTACAAACATTTTTTTCGTACTTTTTCGTGCACTCCATAGAGTACTTAACCGTGTGATTTTTGATTCCTTGTACAAGGCCATTCTCGGCCTCCGTTTTGCTTGCCGTTTGCGCCGGCGTGCCTTATTTATCGTTCGGGTCGATATCACACGTACTTCAAAGAGAATTACAAACGTTTTTTTTCGTACTTTTTTTCGTACCCATAGAGTACTTAACTCGTGTGATTTTTGATTCCTTGTACAAGGCCATTCCGGCCTCCGTTTTGCTTGCCGTTTGCGCCGGCGTGCCTTATTTATCGTTCGGTCGATATCACATCGTACTTCAAAGAGAATTACAAACGTTTTTTTCGTACTTTTTTTCGTACCCATAGAGTACCTAACCGTGTGATATTTGATTCCTTGTACAAGGCCATTCCGGCTCCGTTTTTCTTGCCGTTTGCGCCGGCGTGCCTTATTTATCGTTCGGTCGATATCACATCGTACTTCAAAGAGAATTACAAACGTTTTTTTCGTACTTTTTTTCGTACCCATGAGTACTTAATCGTGTGATTTTTGATTCCTTGTACAAGGCCATTCTCGTCTCCGTTTTGCTTGCCGTTTGTGCCGGCGTGCCTTATTTATCGTTCGGTCGATATCACATCGTACTTCAAAGAGAATTACAAACGTTTTTTTCGTACTTTTTTTCGTACCCATAGAGTACTTAACCGTGTGATTTTTGATTCCTTGTACAAGGCCATTCTCGTCTCCGTTTTGCTTGCCGTTTGCGCCGGCGTGCCTTATTTATCGTTCGGGCCGATATCACATCGCACTTCAAAGAGAATTACAAACGTTTTTTCGTACTTTTTTCGTACCCATAGAGTACTTAACCGTGTGATTTTTGATTCCTTGTACAAGGCCATTCTCGCCTCCGTTTTGCTTGCCGTTTGCGCCGGCGTGCCTTATTTATCGTTCGGTCGATATCACATCGTACTTCAAAGAGAATTACAAACGTTTTTTTTCGTACTTTTTTTCGTACCCATAGAGTACTTAATCGTGTGATTTTTGATTCCTTGTACAAGGCCATTCTCGCCTCCGTTTTGCTTGCCGTTTGCGCCGGCGTGCCTTATTTATCGTTCGGTCGATATCACACGCATTTCAAAGAGAATTACAAACGTTTTTTTTCGTACTTTTTTTTCGTACCCATAGAGTACTTAACTCGTGTGATTTTTGATTCCTTGTACAAGGCCATTCTGGGCCTCCGTTTTGCTTGCCGTTTGCGCCGGCGTGCCTTATTTATCGTTCGGTCGATATCACATCGCACTTCAAAGAGAATTACAAACGTTTTTTTTCGTACTTTTTTCGTACCCATAGAGTACTTAACCGTGTGATTTTTGATTCCTTGTACAAGGCCATTCTCGCCTCCGTTTTGCTTGCCGTTTGTGCCGGCGTGCCTTATTTATCGTTCGGTCGATATCACATCGTACTCAAAGAGAATTACAAACGTTTTTTTCGTACTTTTTTTCGTACCTATATAGTACTTAACCGTGTGATATTTGATTCCTTGTACAAGGCCATTCTCGGGGACTCCGTTTTGCTTGCCGTTTGCGCCGGCGTGCCTTATTTATCGTTCGGTCGATATCACACGTACTTCAAAGAGAATTACAAACGTTTTTTTTCGTACTTTTTTTCGTACCCATACAGTAGTACTTAACCGTGTGATTTTGATTCCTTGTACAAGGCCATTCTCGCCTCCGTTTTGCTTGCCGTTTGCGCCGGCGTGCCTTATTTATCGTTCGGTCGAGTTCATCACATCGTACTTCAAAGAGAATTACAAACGTTTTTTTTCGTACTTTTTTTCGTACCCATAGAGTACTTAACCGTGTGATTTTTGATTCCTTGTACAAGGCCATTCCGGCCTCCGTTTTGCTTGCCGTTTGCGCCGGCGTGCCTTATTTATCGTTCGTCGATATCACATCGCAATTCAAAGAGAATTACAAACGTTTTTTTCGTACTTTTTTTTCGTACCCATGAGTACTTAACTCGTGTGATTTTTGATTCCTTGTACAAGGCCATTCTCGCCTCCGTTTTGCTTGCCGTTTGCGCCGGCGTGCCTTATTTATCGTTCGGTCGATATCACATCGCATTTCCGTGCAAAGAGAATTACAAACGTTTTTTTTCGTACTTTTTTTCGTACCCATAGAGTACTTAATCGTGTGATTTTTTATTCCTTGTACAAGGCCATTCCGGCCTCCGTTTTGATTGCCGTTTGCGCCGGCGTGCCTTATTTATCGTTCGGTCGATATCACATCGTATTTCCAAAGAGAATTACAAACGTTTTTTTCGTACTTTTTTTCGTACCCATAGAGTACTTAACTCGTGTGATTTTTGATTCCTTGTACAAGGCCATTCTCGCTCCGTTTTGCTTGCCGTTTGCGCCGGCGTGCCTTATTTATCGTTCGGTCGATATCACATCGTACTTCAAAGAGAATTACAAACGTTTTTTTTCGTACTTTTTTTCGTACCCATAGAGTACTTAACTCGTGTGATTTTTGATTCCTTGTACAAGGCCATTCTCGCCTCCGTTTTGCTTGCCGTTTGCGCCGGCGTGCCTTATTTATCGTTCGGTCGATATCACATCGCATTTCAAAGAGAATTACAAACGTTTTTTTTCGTACTTTTTTTCGTACCCATAGAGTACTTAACCGTGTGATTTTTGATTCCTTGTACAAGGCCATTCTCGGCCTCCGTTTTGCTTGCCGTTTGCGCCGGCGTGCCTTATTTATCGTTCGGTCGATATCACACGCACTTCAAAGAGAATTACAAACGTTTTTTTCGTACTTTTTTTCGTACCCATACAGAGTACTTAACCGTGTGATTTTTGATTCCTTGTACAAGGCCATTCTCGCCTCCGTTTTGCTTGCCGTTTGCGCCGGCGTGCCTTATTTATCGTTCGGTCGATATCACATCGTACTTCAAAGAGAATTACAAACGTTTTTTTTTTCGTACTTTTTTTTTCGTACCCATAGAGTACTTAACTCGTGTGATTTTTGATTCCTTGTACAAGGCCATTCTCGCCTCCGTTTTGCTTGCCGTTTGCGCCGGCGTGCCTTATTTATCGTTCGGTCGATATCACACGTACTTCAAAGAGAATTACAAACGTTTTTTTTCGTACTTTTTTTCGTACCCATAGAGTACTTAACCGTGTGATTTTTGATTCCTTGTACAAGGCCATTCCGGGTCTCCGTTTTGCTTGCCGTTTGCGCCGGCGTGCCTTATTTATCGTTCGGTCGATATCACATCGCACTTCAAAGAGAATTACAAACGTTTTTTTTCGTACTTTTTTTCGTACCCATAGAGTACTTTAACTAACCGTGTGATTTTTGATTCCTTGTACAAGGCCATTCTCGCCTCCGTTTTGCTTGCCGTTTGCGCCGGCGTGCCTTATTTATCGTTCGGTCGATATCACATCGCATTCAAAGAGAATTACAAACGTTTTTTTTCGTACTTTTTTTCGTACCCATAGAGTACTTAACCGTGTGATTTTTGATTCCTTGTACAAGGCCATTCTCGGCCTCCGTTTTGCTTGCCGTTTGCGCCGGCGTGCCTTATTTATCGTTCGGGTCGATATCACATCGTACTTCAAAGAGAATTACAAACGTTTTTTTCGTACTTTTTTTCGTACCCATAGAGTACTTAACCGTGTGATTTTTGATTCCTTGTACAAGGCCATTCTCGCCTCCGTTTTGCTTGCCGTTTGCGCCGGCGTGCCTTATTTATCGTTCGGTCGATATCACATCGCACTTCAAAGAGAATTACAAACGTTTTTTTTCGTACTTTTTTTTTCGTACCCATAGAGTACTTAAACCGTGTGATTTTTGATTCCTTGTACAAGGCCATTCCCGGCCTCCGTTTTGCTTGCCGTTTGCGCCGGCGTGCCTTATTTATCGTTCGGTCGATATCACATCGTATTTCAAAGAGAATTACAAACGTTTTTTTTCGTACTTTTTTTCGTACCCATAGAGTACTTAACCGTGTGATTTTTGATTCCTTGTACAAGGCCATTCTCCTCCGTTTTGCTTGCCGTTTGCGCCGGCGTGCCTTATTTATCGTTCGGTCGATATCACATCGCATTCAAAGAGAATTACAAACGTTTTTTTTTTCGTACTTTTTTTTCGTACCCATAGAGTACTTAACCGTGTGATTTTTGATTCCTTGTACAAGGCCATTCTCGGCCTCCGTTTTGCTTGCCGTTTGCGCCGGCGTGCCTTATTTATCGTTCGGTCGATATCACATCGTACTTCAAAGAGAATTACAAACGTTTTTTTTCGTACTTTTTTTCGTACCCATAGAGTACTTAACCGTGTGATTTTTGATTCCTTGTACAAGGCCATTCTCGCCTCCGTTTTGCTTGCCGTTTGCGCCGGCGTGCCTTATTTATCGTTCGGTCGATATCACATCGCATTTCAAAGAGAATTACAAACGTTTTTTTTCGTACTTTTTTTTCGTACCCATAGAGTACTTAACCGTGTGATTTTTGATTCCTTGTACAAGGCCATTCCGGCCTCCGTTTTGCTTGCCGTTTGCGCCGGCGTGCCTTATTTATCGTTCGGTCGATATCACATCGTACTTCAAAGAGAATTACAAACGTTTTTTTCGTACTTTTTTTTCGTACCCATAGAGTACTTAATCGTGTGATTTTTGATTCCTTGTACAAGGCCATTCTGCCTCCGTTTTGCTTGCCGTTTGCGCCGGCGTGCCTTATTTATCGTTCGGTCGATATCACATCGCATTCAAAGAGAATTACAAACGTTTTTTTCGTACTTTTTTTCGTACCCATAGAGTACTTAACCGTGTGATTTTTGATTCCTTGTACAAGGCCATTCTCGGCCTCCGTTTTGCTTGCCGTTTGCGCCGGCGTGCCTTATTTATCGTTCGGTCGATATCACATCGCACTTTCAAAGAGAATTACAAACGTTTTTTTTCGTACTTTTTTTTCGTACCCATAGAGTACTTAACCGTGTGATTTTTGATTCCTTGTACAAGGCCATTCTCGGCCTCCGTTTTGCTTGCCGTTTGCGCCGGCGTGCCTTATTTATCGTTCGGTCGATATCACACGTACTTCAAAGAGAATTACAAACGTTTTTTTCGTACTTTTTTTCGTACCCATAGAGTACTTAACTGTGTGATTTTTGATTCCTTGTACAAGGCCATTCCGGCCTCCGTTTTTCTTGCCGTTTGCGCCGGCGTGCCTTATTTATCGTTCGGTCGATATCACATCGTATTTCAAAGAGAATTACAAACGTTTTTTTTCGTACTTTTTTTTGTACCCATAGAGTACTTAACTCGTGTGATTTTTGATTCCTTGTACAAGGCCATTCCGCCTCCGTTTTGCTTGCCGTTTGCGCCGGCGTGCCTTATTTATCGTTCGGTCGATATCACACGTACTTCAAAGAGAATTACAAACGTTTTTTTTCGTACTTTTTTTTCGTACCCATAGAGTACTTAACCGTGTGATTTTTGATTCCTTGTACAAGGCCATTCTCGGGCCTCCGTTTTGCTTGCCGTTTGCGCCGGCGTGCCTTATTTATCGTTCGGTCGATATCACATCGCATTCAAAGAGAATTACAAACGTTTTTTTTCGTACTTTTTTTCGTACCCATAGAGTACTTAACCGTGTGATTTTTGATTCCTTGTACAAGGCCATTCTCGCCTCCGTTTTGCTTGCCGCTTGCGCCGGCGTGCCTTATTTATCGTTCGGTCGATATCACATCGCATTTCAAAGAGAATTACAAACGTTTTTTTTCGTACTTTTTTTCGTACCCATAGAGTACTTAACCGTGTGATTTTGATTCCTTGTACAAGGCCATTCTCGCCTCCGTTTTGCTTGCCGTTTGCGCCGGCGTGCCTTATTTATCGTTCGGTCGATATCACATCGCATTTCAAAGAGAATTACAAACGTTTTTTTTCGTACTTTTTTTCGTACCCATAGAGTACTTAACGGTGTGATTTTTGATTCCTTGTACAAGGCCATTCTCGCCTCCGTTTTGCTTGCCGTTTGCGCCGGCGTGCCTTATTTATCGTTCGGTCGATATCACATCGCAGTACTTCAAAGAGAATTACAAACGTTTTTTTTCGTACTTTTTTTCGTACCCATAGAGTACTTAACCGTGTGATTTTTGATTCCTTGTACAAGGCCATTCTGGCCTCCGTTTTGCTTGCCGTTTGCGCCGGCGTGCCTTATTTATAGTTCTGGTCGATATCACATCAGTTTTCAAAGAGAATTACAAACATTTTTTTTTCGTATTTTTTTTTCGTACCTATAGAGTACTTAACAAGTGTGATTTTTGATTCCTCAGTACAAGGCCATTCTCGACCTCCGTTTTGCTTGCCGTTTGCGCCGGCGTGCCTTATTTATCGTTCGGGTCGATATCACACGTACTTCAAAGAGAATTACAAACGTTTTTTTTTTCGTACTTTTTTTCGTACCCATGAGTACTTAACTCGTGTGATTTTTTGATTCCTTGTACAAGGCCATTCTCGGCCTCCGTTTTGCTTGCCGTTTGCACCGGCGTGCCTTATTTATCGTTCGGGGTCGATATCACACGTACTTCAAAGAGAATTACAAACGTTTTTTTTCGTACTTTTTTTTCGTACCCATACGGACTACTTAACCGTGTGATTTTTGATTCCTTGTACAAGGCCATTCTCGTCTCCGTTTTTGCTTGCCGTTTGCGCCGGCGTGCCTTATTTATCGTTCGGTCGATATCACACGTACTTCAAAGAGAATTACAAACGATTTATTTCGTCTCTTTTTTTCGTACCCGACAGAGTACTTAACTCGTGTGATTTTGATTCCTTGTGCATAGGCCATTCTCGTCTCCGTTTTGCTTGCCGTTTGCGCCGGCGTGCCTTATTTATCGTTCGGTCGATATCACATCGTATTCAAAGAGAATTACAAACGTTTTTTCGTACTTTTTTTCGTACCCATAGCAGTACTTAACCGTGTTATTTTTGATTCCTTGTACAAGGCCATTCGGGACCTCCGTTTTGCTTGCCGTTTGCGCCGGCGTGCCTTATTTATCGTTCGGTCGATACTCACACGCATTTCAAAGAGAATTACAAACGTTTTTTTCATACTTTTTTCCGTACCCATAGCAGTACTTAACCGTGTGATTTTTGATTCCTTGTACAAGCGCCATTCTCGGGCTCTCCGTTTTGGTTTGCCGTTTGCTCCGGCGTGCCTTATTTATCGTTCCGGTCGATATCACATCGTACTTCAAAGAGAATTACAAACGTTTTTTTTCGTACTTTTTTTCGTGTACCCATAGAGTACTTAACTCCGGTGTGATTTTTGATTCCTTGTACAAGGCCATTCTCGTCTCCGGTTTGCTTGCCATTTGCGCCGGCGTGCCTTATTTATCGTTCGGTCGATATCACACGCCACTTCAAAGAGAATTACAAACGATTTTTTTCGTAACTTTTTTTTGTACCTGCAAAGAGTACTCTCAACGGTGTGATTTTTGATTCCTTGTACATAGCGTCATCTCCGCCTCCGTTTTGCTTGCCGTTTGCACCGGCGTGCCTTATTTATCGTTTTGGGTCGTGATATCACGTCGCACTTTCAAAGAGAATAAATATTTTTCAGGATTTTTTCTCGTACCCATAGAGTATTTAATCGTGTGATATTTGATACCTTCGGTACATGCGTCATTCCGGGCCTTCCGATTTGTTTGCCGTTTGCGCCGGCGTGCCTTATTTTTCGTTCGGGTCGATATAACGCCGTACTTTCAAAGAGAATTACAAATCGCTTTTATTTATATTTTTTACTTTTTCGTACCCATAGAGTACTTAACCAAATGTGATTTTTGATACCTTGTACAAGGTCATTCTGCGCTTCCGCTTTGGTTTAAGCCGTTTGCGCCGGTGTGCCATATTTATCGTTCGGTCGATATAACCTCGCACTTCAAAGAGAATTACAAACGTTTTTTTTCATATTTATTTTCGTACTCATACGCAGTACTTAATCGTGTGATTTTTGATTCCCTTGTACAAGGCCATTCCTGACTCGTTTTTCTTTTCGTTTGCACTGGCGTGCCTTATTTATCGTTCGGTCGATACTCACATCGTACTTCAAAGCAGAATTACAAATGTTTTTTTTCGTTAATTTTTTTTTCGTACCCATAGAGTTCTTCTCAACTCGTGTGATTTTTGATTCGTTGTACAAGGCCATTCTCGTCTCGTTTTGCTTGGCCGTTTGCGCCGGCGTGCCTTATTTATCGTTCGGTCGATATCACATCGCACTTCAAAGAGAATTACAAACGTTTTTTTTCGTACTTTTTTTCGTACCCATAGAGTACTTAACCGTGTGATATTTGATTCCTTGTACAAGGCCATTCTCGCCTCCGTTTTGCTTGCCGTTTGCGCCGGCGTGCCTTATTTATCGTTCGGTCGATATCACATCGCATTCAAAGAGAATTACAAACGTTTTTTTCGTACTTTTTTTCGTACCCATAGAGTACTTAACCGTGTGATATTTGATTCCTTGTACAAGGCCATTCTCGCCTCCGTTTTTCTTGCCGTTTGCGCCGGCGTGCCTTATTTATCGTTCGGTCGATATCACATCGCATTCAAAGAGAATTACAAACGTTTTTTTTCGTACTTTTTTTCGTACCCATAGAGTACTTAACCGTGTGATTTTGATTCCTTGTACAAGGCCATTCTCGCCTCCGTTTTTCTTGCCGTTTGCGCCGGCGTGCCTTATTTATCGTTCGGTCGATATCACATCGTACTTCAAAGAGAATTACAAACGTTTTTTTTCGTACTTTTTTTCGTACCCATAGAGTACTTAACCGTGTGATATTTGATTCCTTGTACAAGGCCATTCTCGCCTCCGTTTTGCTTGCCGTTTGCGCCGGCGTGCCTTATTTATCGTTCGGTCGATATCACATCGCACTTCAAAGAGAATTACAAACGTTTTTTTTCGTACTTTTTTTCGTACCCATAGAGTACTTAACCGTGTGATATTTGATTCCTTGTACAAGGCCATTCTCGGCCTCCGTTTTGCTTGCCGTTTGCGCCGGCGTGCCTTATTTATCGTTCGGTCGATATCACATCGCACTTCAAAGAGAATTACAAACGTTTTTTTCGTACTTTTTTTCGTACCCATAGAGTACTTAACCGTGTGATATTTGATTCCTTGTACAAGGCCATTCTCGGCCTCCGTTTTTCTTGCCGTTTGCGCCGGCGTGCCTTATTTATCGTTCGGTCGATATCACATCGCATTCAAAGAGAATTACAAACATTTTTTTTCGTACTTTTTTTCGTACCCATAGAGTACTTAACCGTGTGATTTTTGATTCCTTGTACAAGGCCATTCCGGCCTCCGTTTTGCTTGCCGTTTGCGCCGGCGTGCCTTATTTATCGTTCGGTCGATATCACATCGCAATTCAAAGAGAATTACAAACGTTTTTTTTCGTACTTTTTTTCGTACCCATAGAGTACTTAACCGTGTGATATTTGATTCCTTGTACAAGGCCATTCTCGCCTCCGTTTTGCTTGCCGTTTGCGCCGGCGTGCCTTATTTATCGTTCGGTCGATATCACATCGCACTTCAAAGAGAATTACAAACGTTTTTTTTCGTACTTTTTTTCGTACCCATAGAGTACCTAACTGTGTGATATTTGATTCCTTGTACAAGGCCATTCTGGCCTCCGTTTTTCTTGCCGTTTGCGCCGGCGTGCCTTATTTATCGTTCGTTATCACACGTACTTCAAAGAGAATTACAAACATTTTTTTTCGTACTTTTTTCATACCCATAGAGTACTTAACTATGTGACATTTGATTCCTTGCAGCGAGGCCATTCTCGTCTCCGATTTGCTTGCCGTTTGCGTCGGCGTGTCGGGCTTATCGTTCGGTCGATACTCACCTCAAGCAATTCAAAGAGAATTGCAAACATTTTTTTTCGTACTTTTTTTCGTACCCATAGTACTCACCTAACTCGTGTGACTTTTGATTCCTTTTTGTACAGGGTGCCATTCTCGTCTCCGTTTGCTTGCCGTTTGTGCCGGCGTGCCTTATTTATCGTTCGGTCGATATCACACGCACTTCAAAGAATTACAAACGTTTTTTTTCGTACTTTTTTTTTTCTAGTACCCATAGAGTACTTAACTCGTGTGATTTTTTTTCATTTCTTGTAACAAGGCCACTCGGCCTCCGTTTTGCTTGCCGTTTGCGCTCGGCGTGCCTTATTTATCGTTCGGTCGATATCACACGTACTTCAAAGAGAATTACAAACGTTTTTTTTCGTACTTTTTTCGTACCCATAGCAGTACTTAACTCGTGTGATTTTTGATTCCTTGTACAAGGCCATTCCGCCTCCCGTTTTGCTTGCCGTTTGCGCGGCGTGCCTTATTTATCGTTCGGTCGATATCACATCGCATTTCAAAGAGAATTACAAACGTTTTTTTTCGTACTTTTTTTCGTACCCATAGAGTACTTAACCGTGTGATTTTTGATTCCTTGTACAAGGCCATTAGCTCCGGCCTCCGTTTTGCTTGCCGTTTGCGCCGGCGTGCCTTATTTATCGTTCGGTCGATATCACACGTACTTCAAAGAGAATTACAAACGTTTTTTTTTCGTACTTTTTTTCGTACCCATAGAGTACTTAACCGTGTGATATTTGATTCCTTGTACAAGGCCATTCTCGGCCTCCGTTTTGCTTGCCGTTTGCGCCGGCGTGCCTTATTTATCGTTCGGTCGATATCACATCAATACTTCAAAGAGAATTACAAACGTTTTTTTTCGTACTTTTTTTCGTACCCATAGAGTACTTTAATCGTGTGATTTTTGATTCCTTGTACAAGGCCATTCGGCCTCCGTTTTGCTTGCCGTTTGCGCCGGCGTGCCTTATTTATCGTTCGGTCGATATCACATCGCATTTCAAAGAGAATTACAAACATTTTTTTTCGTACTTTTTTCGTACCCATAGAGTACTTAACCGTGTGATTTTTGATTCCTTGTACAAGGCCATTCTGGCCTCCGTTTTTCTTGCCGTTTGCGCCGGCGTGCCTTATTTATCGTTCGGTCGATATCACACGTACTTCAAAGAGAATTACAAACGTTTTTTTCGTACTTTTTTTCGTACCCATAGAGTACTTAACTGTGTGATTTTGGATTCCTTGTACAAGGCCATTCCGGCCTCCGTTTTGCTTGCCGTTTGCGCCGGCGTGCCTTATTTATCGTTCGGTCGATATCACATCGCATTTCAAAGAGAATTACAAACGTTTTTTCGTACTTTTTTTCCATAGAGTACTTAACGAGTGTGATTTTGATTCCTTGTACAAGGCCATTCTGGCCTCCGTTTTGCTTGCCGTTTGCGCCGGCGTGCCTTATTTATCGTTCGGTCGATATCACACGTACTTCAAAGAGAATTACAAACGTTTTTTTTCGTACTTTTTTTCGTACCCATAGAGTACTTAACCGTGTGATTTTTGATTCCTTGTACAAGGCCATTCTCCGGCCTCCGTTTTGCTTGCCGTTTGCGCCGGCGTGCCTTATTTATCGTTCGGTCGATATCACATCGTATTTCAAAGAGAATTACAAACGTTTTTTTTCGTACTTTTTTTCGTACCCATAGACACTTAACCGTGTGATTTTTTTGATTCCTTGTACAAGGCCATTCTGGCTTCCGTTTTGCTTGACGTTTGCGCCGGCGTGCCTTATTTATCGTTTTGGTCGATATCACATCGTACTTCAAAGAGAATTACAAACGTTTTTTTTCGTACTTTTTTTTCGTACCCATAGAGTACTTAACTGTGTGATTTTTGATTCCTTGTACAAGGCCATTCTGCCTCCGTTTTGCTTGCCGTTTGCGCCGGCGTGCCTTATTTATCGTTCGGGTCGATATCACATCGTAGATTTCAAAGAGAATTACAAACGTTTTTTTTCGTACTTTTTTCGTACCCATAGAGTACTTAACCGTGTGATTTTTGATTCCTTGTACAAGGCCATTCTCGCCTCCGCGTTTTGCTTGCCGCTTGCGCCGGCGTGCCTTATTTATCGTTCGGGCGATATCACATCGCATTCAAAGAGAATTACAAAACATTTTTTTTCGTTTTTTCGTACCCATGAGTACTTAACTCGTGTGATTTTTGATTCCTTGTACAAGGCCATTCTCGCCTCCGTTTCGCTTGCCGTTTGCGCCGGCGTGCCTTATTTATCGTTCGGTCGATATCACATCGCATTTCAAAGAGAATTACAAACGTTTTTTCTCGTACTTTTTTTCGTACCCATAGAGTACTTAACGGTGTGATTTTTGATTCCTTGTACAAGGCCATTCTCGGGCCTCCGTTTTGCTTGCCGTTTGCGCCGGCGTGCCTTATTTATCGTTCGGTCGATATCACATCGTATTCAAAGAGAATTACAAACGTTTTTTTCGTATCACTTTTTTTCGTACCCATAGACTACTTAACGGTGTGATTTTTGATTCCTTGTACAAGGCCATTCTCGCCTCCGTTTTGCTTGCCGTTTGCGCCGGCGTGGTACCTTATTTATCGTTCGGTCGATATCACATCGCACTTCAAAGAGAATTACAAACATTTTTTTTCGTACTTTTTTTCGTACCCATAGAGTACTTAACTGCGTGTGATTTTGATTCCTTGTTAGCAAGGCCATTCTCCCGTCTCCGTTTTGCTTGCCGTTTGCTAGCCGGCGTGCCTTATTTATCGTTCGGTCGATATCACACGTACTTCAAAGAGAATTACAAACGTTTTTTTTCGTACTTTTTTTCGTACCCATAGAGTACTTAACTCGTGTGATTTTTGACTCCTTGTACAAGGCCATTCTCGCCTCCGCTTTGCTTGCCGTTTGCGCCTTCGGCGTGCCTTATTTATCGTTCGGTCGATATCACATCGTACTTCAAAGAGAATTACAAACGTTTTTTCGTACTTTTTCGTACCCACAGAGTACTTAACCGTGTGATTTTTGATTCCTTGTACAAGGCCATTCTCCTGGGCCTCCGTTTTGCTTGCCGTTTGCGCCGGCGTGCCTTATTTATCGTTCGGGGTCGATATCACATCGTATTTCAAAGAGAATTACAAACGTTTTTTTTCGTACTTTTTTTCGTACCCATAGAGTACTTAATCGTGTGATTTTTGATTCCTTGTACAAGGCCATTCTGGCCTCCGTTTTGCTTATTACGTTTGCGCCGGCGTGCCTTATTTATCGTTCGGTCGATATCACACGCACTTCAAAGAGAATTACAAACGTTTTTTTTCGTACTTCTTTTTTCATACCCATAGAGTACTTAACCGTGTGATTTTTGATTCCTCGTACAAGGCCATTCCGGGCTCCGTTTTGCTTTGCTTGCCGTTTGCGCCGGCGTGCCTTATTTATCGTTCGGTCGATATCACACGCATTTCAAAGAGAATTACAAACGTTTTTTCGTACTTTTTTTCGTACCCATAGAGTACTTAACGGTGTGATTTTTGATTCCTTGTAAAAAAGGCCATTCTCGTCCTCCGTTTTGCTTGCCGTTTGCACCGGCGTGCCTTATTTATCGTTCGGGTCGATATCACATCGCATTTCAAAGAGAATTACAACGTTTTTTTCGTACCCATAGAGTACTTAATCGTGTGATTTTTGATTCTTGTACAAGGCCATTCCGTCGTCTCCGTTTTGCTTGCCGTTTGCGCCGGCGTGCCTTATTTATCGTTCGGTCGATATCACATCGTTACTTCAAAGTAGAATTACAAACGTTTTTTTCGTACTTTTTTTTCGTACCCATAGAGTACTTAACCGTGTGATTTTTGATTCCTTGTACAAGGCCATTCTCGGCCTCCGTTTTGCTTGCCGTTTGCGCCGGCGTGCCTTATTTATCGTTCGGTCGATATCACACGGTACTTTGAAGAGAATTACAAACGTTTTTTTTCGTACTTTTTTTTTCGTGCATCCCATAGAGTACTTAATCGTGTGATTTTTGATTCCTTGTACAAGGCCATTCCCCGCTTCCGTTTTGCTTGCCGTTTGCGCCGGCGTGCCTTATTTATCGCGTTCGGTCGATATCACATCGTACTTCAAAGAGAATTACAATCGTTTTTTTTTCGTACTTTTTTTCGTACCCATAGAGTACTTAACCGTGTGATTTTTGATTCCTTGTACAAGGCCATTCTCGTCTCCGTTTTGCTCGCTCGTTTGCGCCGGCGTGCCTTATTTATCGTTCGGTCGATATCACATCGCACTTCAAAGAGAATTACAACCGTTTTTTTTTCGTACTTTTTTTCGCATCCACATAGAGTACCTTAACTCGTGATTTTTGATTCCTTGTACAAGGCCATTCTGCCTCCGTTTTGCTTGCCGTTTGCGCCGGCGTGCCTTATTTATCGTTCGGTCGATATCACACGCACATTCAAAGAGAATTACAAACGTTTTTTTTCGTACTTTTTTTCGTACCCATAGACAACTTAACCGTGTGATTTTTGATTCCTTGTACAAGGCCATTCTGTCCTCCGTTTTTCTTTCCGTTTATACGCCGGCGTGCCTTATTTATTGTCTTCGGTCGATAATCACACGTACTTCAAAAGAGAATTACAAACGTTTTTTTTCGTACTTTTTTCGTACTCCATGTAGTACGGAACGGCATGTGATTTTGATTCCATTGTACAAGGCCATTCCTCGTACAAGGCCTCCGTTTTGTTTGCCGTTTGCACCGGCGTGCCTTATTTATCGTTCAGGTCGATATCACATCGTACTTCAAAGAGAATTACAAACGTTTTTTTTCGTACTTTTTTTCGTACCCATAAAGTACTTAACTGTGTGATTTTTGATTCCTCGTACAAGGCCATTCTGGCCTCCGTTTTTCTTGCCGTTTGCGCCGGCGTGCCTTATTTATCGTTCTGGTCGATATCACATCGCATTTCAAAGAGAATTACAAACGTTTTTTTTCGTACTTTTTTTCGTACCCATAGAGTACTTAATCGTGTGATTTTTGATTCCTTGTACAAGGCCATTCCTTTCGGCCTCCGTTTTGCTTGCCGTTTGTGCCGGCGTGCCTTATTTATCGTTCTGGTCGATATCACATCGTACATTCAAAGAGAATTGCAAACGTTTTTTTTCGTACTTTTTTCGTACCCATAGAGTACTTAACCGTGTGATTTTTGATTCCTTGTACAAGGCCATTCTCGGCCTCCGCGTTTTGCTTGCCGTTTGCGCCGGCGTGCCTTATTTATCGTTCGGTCGACATCACATCAACATTCAAAGAGAATTACAAACGTTTTTTTCGTACTTTTTTTCGTACCCATAGACTACCTAATCAAGGTGATTTTTGATTCCTTGTACAAGGCCATTCTGCCTCCGTTTTTCTTGCCGTTTGCGCCGGCGTGCCTTATTTATCGTTCGGTCGATATCACATCGCATTTCAAAGAGAATTACAAACGTTTTTTTTTCGTACTTTTTTTTCGTACCCATAGAGTACTTAACTCGTGTGATTTTTGATTCCTTGTACAAGGCCATTCTCGCCTCCGTTTTGCTTGCCGTTTGTGCCGGCGTGCCTTATTTATCGTTCGTGTCGATATCACACGTATTTCAAAGAGAATTGCAAACGTTTTTTCGTACTTTTTTTCGTACTTTTTTTCGTACCCACAGAGTACTTAACTCGTGTGATTTTTGATTCCTTCTACAAGGCCATTCTCGGGCTTCCGCTTTGCTTGCCGTTTTGCGCCGGCGTGCCGGGCTGGTCGTTCGGCCGACCACGTACGTAATTACAAACGTTTTATTTCGCACGGGGGATGAGAGCATTAACCGTGTGATATTTGATTCCTTGTACAAGGCCATTCTCGCCTCCGTTTTGCTTGCCGTTTGCGCCGGCGTGCCTTATTTATCGTTCGGTCGATATCACAGTACATTCAAAGAGAATTACAAACGTTTTTTTCGTACTTTTTTTCGTACCCATAGAGTACTTAACCGTGTGATTTTGATTCCTTGTACAAGGCCATTCTCGGCCTCCGTTTTGCTTGCCGTTTGCGCCGGCGTGCCTTATTTATCGTTCGGTCGATATCACATCGCATTCAAAGAGAATTACAAACGTTTTTTTTCGTACTTTTTTTCGTACCCATAGAGTACTTAACCGTGTGATATTTGATTCCTTGTACAAGGCCATTCTCGCCTCCGTTTTGCTTGCCGTTTGCGCCGGCGTGCCTTATTTATCGTTCGGTCGATATCACATCGCACTTCAAAGAGAATTACAAACGTTTTTTTCGTACTTTTTTTCGTACCCATAGAGTACTTAACCGTGTGATTTTGATTCCTTGTACAAGGCCATTCTCGCCTCCGTTTTGCTTGCCGTTTGCGCCGGCGTGCCTTATTTATCGTTCGGTCGATATCACATCGCAATTCAAAGAGAATTACAAACGTTTTTTTTCGTACTTTTTTTCGTACCCATAGAGTACTTAACCGTGTGATATTTGATTCCTTGTACAAGGCCATTCTCGCCTCCGTTTTGCTTGCCGTTTGCGCCGGCGTGCCTTATTTATCGTTCGGTCGATATCACATCGCACTTCAAAGAGAATTACAAACGTTTTTTTCGTACTTTTTTTCGTACCCATAGAGTACTTAACTCGTGTGATATTTGATTCCTTGTACAAAGGCCATTCTCGCCTCCGTTTTTCTTGCCGTTTGCGCCGGCGTGCCTTATTTATCGTTCGGTCGATATCACATCGTACTTCAAAGAGAATTACAAACATTTTTTTTCGTACTTTTTTTCGTACCCATAGAGTACTTAACCGTGTGATTTTTGATTCCTTGTACAAGGCCATTCTCGGCCTCCGTTTTGCTTGCCGTTTGTGCCGGCGTGCCTTATTTATCGTTCGGTCGATATCACATCGCATTCAAAGAGAATTACAAACGTTTTTTTTCGTACTTTTTTTCGTACCCATAGAGTACTTAACCGTGTGATATTTGATTCCTTGTACAAGGCCATTCTCCTCCGTTTTGCTTGCCGTTTGCGCCGGCGTGCCTTATTTATCGTTCGGTCGATATCACATCGCACTTCAAAGAGAATTACAAACATTTTTTTTCGTACTTTTTTTCGTACCCATAGAGTACTTAACCGTGTGATATTTGATTCCTTGTACAAGGCCATTCTCGCCTCCGTTTTGCTTGCCGTTTGCGCCGGCGTGCCTTATTTATCGTTCGGTCGATATCACATCGCATTTCAAAGAGAATTACAAACGTTTTTTTTCGTACTTTTTTTCGTACCCATAGACTACTTAACTCGTGTGATATTTGATTCCTTGTACAAGGCCATTAATTTCGGCCTCGTTTTGCTTGCCGTTTGCGCCGGCGTGCCTTATTTATCGTTCTTTTGGCCGAGACACACACGTATTTTGAATGAATTACAAACGTTTTTTTTTCGTACTTTTTTCGGTACCTACAGTACTTAATCGCGTGATTTTTGGATTTCTTGTATATGGCGCTATCTCCCGTCTCCGTTTTGCTTGCCGTTTGCGCCGGCGTGCAAAGTATTTATCGTTCGGTCGATATCACATTAAGCATCTCCAAAGAGAATTACAAACGTTTTTTCGTACTTTTTTCGTACCCATATAGCACTTAATCGTGTGATTTTTGATTCCTTGTACAAGGCGTTTACTCGGCCTCCGTTTTGCTTGCCATTTGCGCCTCGGCGTGCCTTATTTATCGTCTCGTGGCCGGAGACATCAGCATCGCAGATTTCCAAATAGAATTACAAACATTTTTTTTCGTACTTTTTTCTTACCCATGAGTAAGTACTTAATCGTGTGATTTTTGATTTCTTATATATGTGCCATTCTCGCCTCCGTTTTGCTTCGCCGTTTGTGCCGGTGTGCCTTATTTATCGTTCGGTCGATATCACATCGCACTCTGCCGAAGAATTACAAACATTTTTTTTCATACTTTTTTTTCGTACCCATGTGAGTACTTAACAAGCAGTGATTTTTGATATGCTTGTACAAGGCCATTCCCCGCCTCCGTTTTGCTTGCCGTTTGCGCCGGCGTGCCTTATTTATCGTCTTCTGGTCGATATCACACGTACTTCAAAGAGAATTACAAACATTTTTTTCGTACTTTTTTCGTACCCATAGAGTACTTAACTCGTTGTGATTTTTGATTCCTTGTACAAGGCCATTCTCGCCTCCGTTTTGCTTGCCGCGTTTGCGCCGGCGTGCCTTATTTATCGTTTCCGGTCGATAACACACGCAACTTCAAAAAGAGAATTACAAACGTTTTTTTTCGTACTTTTTTCGTACCCATGTAGTACTTAACCGTGTGATTTTTGATTTCTTGTACAAGGCCATTCTCGGCCTCCGTTTTGCTTGCCGTTTGCGCCGGCGTGCCTTATTTATCGTTCGGTCGATATCACATCAAGTACTTCAAAAGTTATAATTACAAACGTTTTTTTTTTCGTACTTTTTTTTTTTCGTACCCATGTGCGAGTACTTAACCGTGCAGATTTTGATTCCTTGTACAAGGCCATTCCGCCTCCATTTTGCTTGCCGTTTGCGCCGGCGTGCCTTATTTATCGTTCCGGGTCGATATCACATCGTACATTTCAAAGAGAATTACAAACGTTTTTTTCGTACTTATACCCATAGAGTACTTAACTGTGTGATTTTGACTTCCCTGTGTTGCAAGGCCATTCTCAGAAATTTCGTCTTGTTTGCCGTTTGCGCCTCGGCGTGCCTTATTTATCGTTCGGTCGATATCACATCAAGTACTTCAAAGAGAATTACAAACGTTTTGTAGATTTTTTCGTACCCATTGTAGAGTAATTAACTCGTGTGATTTTTGATTCCTTGTACAAGGCATTCTCAAGCCTCCGTTTTGCTTGCCGCTTGCGCCGGCGTGCCTTATTTATCGTTCGGTCGATATCACATTAAGTACTTCAAAGAGAATTACAAACGTTTTTTCGTACTTTTTTTCGTAATCTATACGTACTTAAATCGTGTGATTTTTGATTCCTTGTACAAGGCCATTCTCCGCTCTCGCGTTTTACTTGCCGCGTTTGCGCTGTGCGTGCCTTATTTATCGTTCTCCGTCGATATCACATCAAGATTTTTCCAAAGAGAATTTCAAACGTTTTTTTTCGTATCTTTTTTGCGTGCACTCTATAGAAGTACTTAACTGTCGTGATTTCTTGATTCCTTGTACAAGGCCATTCCGCCTCCGTTTTGTTTGCACATTTGCGTCAAGGGGTTCCTATCGTATCGCTCAAGGATCGATATCACATCGCATTTCCAAAGCAGAATTACAACGTTTTTTTTCGCATTTTTTTCGTACCCATAGAGTACTTAACCGTGTGATTTTTGATTCCTTGTACAAGGCCATTCTCGTCTCCGTTTTGCTTGCTGCTTTGCGCCTCGGCGTGCCTTATTTATCGTTCGTCGATATCGCATCGCATTTCAAAGAGAATTACAAACTTTTTTTTTCATACTTTTTTTTCGTACCCATATGTAGTGTACTTAACTCGTGTGATTTTTGATTCCTTGTACAAGGCCATTACTCGGCCTCCGTTTAGCTTGCCAGTTTGCGCCGGCGTGCCTTATTTATCGTTCGTCGATATCACATCGTATTTCAAAGAGAATTACAAACGTTTTTTCGTACTTTTTTTCGTACCCATGTAGTACTTAACTCGTGTGATTTTTGATTCTTGTACAAGGCCATTCTGTCCTCCGTTTTGGCTTGCCGTTGCGCCGGCGTGCCTTATTTATCGTTCGGCCGATATCACACGTATTTCAAAGAGAATTACAACGTTTTTTTTCATACTTTTTTCGTACCTATGTAGCATTTAATCGTGTGATTTTTGATTCCTTGTACAAGGCTATTCTCGGCCTCCGTTTTGCTTGCCGTTTGCGCCGGCGTGCCTTATTTATCGTTCTCGCTCGATATCACATCAAACATTTCAAAGAGAATTACAAACGTTTTTTTCGTACTTTTTTTCGTACCCATAGAGTACTTAACCGTGTGATTTTTGATTCCTTGTACAAGGCCATTCCCGCTCCGTTTTGCTTGCCGTTTGCGCCGGCGTGCCTTATTTATCGTTCGGGTCGATATCACACGTTAGATTTTCAAAAGAGAATTACAAACGTTTTTTTTCGGACTTTTTTCGTACCCATGTGAGTACTTAACCGTGTGATTTTTGATTCCTTGTACAAGGCCATTCTCAAGCCTCCGTTTTGCTTGCCGTTTGCGCCGGCGTGCCTTATTTATCGTTCGGTCGATATCACACGTACTTCAAAGAGAATTACAAACGTTTTTTTTCGTACTTTTTTTCGTACCCATGAGTACTTAACCGTGTGATTTTTGATTCCTTGTACAAGGCCATTCTCGTCTCCGTTTTGCTTGCCGTTTGCGCCGGCGTGCCTTATTTATCGTTCGGTCGATATCACATCGTACTTCAAAAAGAGAATTACAAACGTTTTTTTTCGTACTTTTTTTCGTACCCATGTAGAGTACTTAATCGTGTGATTTTTGATTCCTTGTACAAGGCCATTCTCGTCCATCCGTTTTGCTTGCCGTTTGCGCCGGCGTGCCTTATTTATCGTTCGGTCGATATCACATCGTATTTCAAAGAGAATTACAAACGTTTTTTTTCGTACTTTTTTTTCGTACCCATAGAGTACTTAACAGTGTGATTTTTGATTCCTTGTACAAGGCCATTCTGGCCTCCGTTTTGCTTGCCGTTTGCCCGGCGTGCCTTATTTATCGTTCTGGTCGATATCACATCGCATTTCAAAGAGAATTACAAACGTTTTTTTTTTTTCGTACTTTTTTTCGTACCCATAGAGTACTTAACTCGTGTGATTTTTGATTCCTTGTACAAGGCCATTCTCGCCTCCGTTTTGCTTGCCGTTTGCGCCGGCGTGCCTTATTTATCGTTCGGTCGATATCACATCGCACTTCAAAGAGAATTACAAACGTTTTTTTCGTACTTTTTTCGTACCCATAGCAGTACTTAACCGTGTGATTTTTGATTTCTTGTACAAGGCCATTCCGTCTCCGTTTTGCTTGCCGTTTGCGCCGGCGTGCCTTATTTATCGTTCGGTCGATATCACATCGTATTCAAAGAGAATTACAAACGTTTTTTTTACTTTTTTTCGTACCCATGAGTACTTAATGTGGGGTGATTTTTGATTCCTTGTACAAGGCCATTCTTAGCCTCCGTTTTGCTTGCCGTTTGCGCCGGCGTGCCTTATTTATCGTTCGGTCGATATCACATCGCATTTCCAAAGAGAATTACAAACATTTTTTTTCGTACTTTTTTTCGTACCCATAGAGTACTTAATCGTGTGATTTTTGATTCCTTGTACAAGGCCATTCGGGGCCTCCGTTTTGCTTGCCGTTTGCGCCGGCGTGCCTTATTTATCGTTCGGTCGATATCACACGCATTTCAAAGAGAATTACAAACGTTTTTTTTCGTACTTTTTTTCGTACCCATAGTAGTACTTAACCGTGTGATTTTTGATTCCTTGTACAAGGCCATTCGGGCCTCCGTTTTGCTTGCCGTTTGCGCCGGCGTGCCTTATTTATCGTTCGGTCGATATCACATCGTATTCAAAGAGAATTACAAACGTTTTTTTTCGTACTTTTTTCGTACCCATAGAGTACTTAACTCGTGTGATTTTTGATTTCTTGTACAAGGCCATTCTCGGCCTCCGTTTTGCTTGCCGCTTGCGCCGGCGTGCCTTATTTATCGTTCGGGTCGATATCACACGTTACTTCAAAGAGAATTACAAACGTTTTTTTTCGTACTTTTTTCGTACCCATAGAGTACTTAACCGTGTGATTTTTGATTCCTTGTACAAGGCCATTCTGGGCCTCCGTTTTGCTTGCCGTTTGCGCCGGCGTGCCTTATTTATCGTTCGGTCGATATCACACGTACTTCAAAGAGAATTACAAACGTTTTTTTTCGTACTTTTTTCGTACCCATAGAGTACTTAACCGTGTGATTTTTGATTCCTTGTACAAGGCCATTCCGCCTCCGTTTTGCTTGCCGTTTGCGCCGGCGTGCCTTATTTATCGTTCGGTCGATATCACATCGTATTTCAAAGAGAATTACAAACGTTTTTTTCGTACTTTTTTTCGTACCCATAGAGTACTTAACCGTGTGATTTTTGATTCCTTGTACAAGGCCATTCGCTCCGTTTTGCTTGCCGTTTGCGCCGGCGTGCCTTATTTATCGTTCGGTCGATATCACATCGCATTTCAAAGAGAATTACAAACGTTTTTTTTTTCGTACTTTTTTTCGTACCCAGAGTACTTAACTCGTGTGATTTTTGATTCCTTGTACAAGGCCATTCTCGGCCTCCGTTTTGCTTGCCGTTTGCGCCGGCGTGCCTTATTTATCGTTCGGTCGATATCACACGTACTTCAAAGAGAATTACAAACGTTTTTTTTCGTACTTTTTTTCGTACCCATAGAGTACTTAACCGTGTGATTTTTGATTCTTGTACAAGGCCATTCTCGTCTCCGTTTTGCTTGCCGTTTGCGCGGCGTGCCTTATTTATCGTTCGGTCGATATCACATCGCATTTCAAAGAGAATTACAAACGTTTTTTTCGTACTTTTTTTCGTACCCATAGAGTACTTAACCGTGTGATTTTTGATTCCTTGTACAAGGCCATTCTCGGCCTCCGTTTTGCTTGCCGTTTGCGCCGGCGTGCCTTATTTATCGTTCGGTCGATATCACATCGTATTTCAAAGAGAATTACAAACGTTTTTTTTCGTACTTTTTTTCGTACCCATAGAGTACTTAACTGTGTGATTTTTGATTTTGTACAAGGCCATTCTCGGCTTCCGTTTTGCTTGCCGTTTGCGCCGGCGTGCCTTATTTATCGTTCGGTCGATATCACATCGCATTTCAAAGAGAATTACAAACGTTTTTTTCGTACTTTTTTTCGTACCCATGTAGTACTTAACCGTGTGATTTTTGATTCCTTGTACAAGGCCATTCCGGCCTCCGTTTTGCTTGCCGTTTGCGCCGGCGTGCCTTATTTATCGTTCGGGTCGATATCACATCTTTACTTCAAAGAGAATTACAAACGTTTTTTTTTCGTACTTTTTTTCGTACCCATAGAGTACTTAACTGTGTGATTTTTGATTCCTTGTACAAGGCCATTCTCCGTCTCCGTTTTGCTTGCCGTTTGCGCCGGCGTGCCTTATTTATCGTTCGGTCGATATCACATCAAGCACTTCAAAGAGAATTACAAACGTTTTTTTTCGTACTTTTTTTCGTACCCATAGAGTACTTAACCGTGTGATTTTTGATTCCTTGTACAAGGCCATTCCTGCCTCCGTTTTGCTTGCCGTTTGCGCCGGCGTGCCTTATTTATCGTTCGGTCGATATCACATCGTACTTCAAAGAGAATTACAAACGTTTTTTTTCGTACTTTTTTTCGTACCCATAGAGTACTTAACCGTGTGATTTTTGATTCTTGTACAAGGCCATTCTCGCCTCCGTTTTGCTTGCCGTTTGCGCCGGCGTGCCTTATTTATCGTTCGGTCGATATCACATCGCATTTCAAAGAGAATTACAAACGTTTTTTTTCGTACTTTTTTTCGTACCCATAGAGTACTTAACTGTGATTTTTGATTCCTTGTACAAGGCCATTCTCGGCCTCCGTTTTGCTTGCCGTTTGCGCCGGCGTGCCTTATTTATCGTTCGGTCGATATCACATCGCATTTCAAAGAGAATTACAAACGTTTTTTTCGTACTTTTTTTCGTACCCATGTAGTACTTAACCGTGTGATTTTTGATTCCTTGTACAAGGCCATTCTCGCCTCCGTTTTGCTTGCCGTTTGCGCCGGCGTGCCTTATTTATCGTTCGGTCGATATCACATCGCATTCAAAGAGAATTACAAACGTTTTTTTTCGTACTTTTTTTCGTACCCATAGAGTACTTAACCGTGTGATTTTTGATTCCTTGTACAAGGCCATTCTCGCCTCCGTTTTGCTTGCCGTTTGCGCCGGCGTGCCTTATTTATCGTTCGGTCGATATCACATCGTATTTCAAAGAGAATTACAAACGTTTTTTTTCGTACTTTTTTTCGTACCCATACAGTACTTAACTGTGTGATTTTTGATTCCTTGTACAAGGCCATTCTCCTCCGTTTTGCTTGCCGTTTGCGCCGGCGTGCCTTATTTATCGTTCGGTCGATATCACATCGCATTTCCAAAGAGAATTACAAACGTTTTTTTTCGTACTTTTTTTCGTACCCATAGAGTACTTAACTCGTGTGATTTTTGATTCCTTGTACAAGGCCATTCTCGCCTCCGTTTTGCTTGCCGTTTGCGCCGGCGTGCCTTATTTATCGTTCGGTCGATATCACATCAAGTACTTCAAAGAGAATTACAAACGTTTTTTTTCGTACTTTTTTTCGTACCCATAGAGTACTTAACCGTGTGATTTTTGATTCTTGTACAAGGCCATTCCGCCTCCGTTTTGCTTGCCGTTTGCGCCGGCGTGCCTTATTTATCGTTCGGTCGATATCACATCGCATTTCAAAGAGAATTACAAACGTTTTTTTTCGTACTTTTTTTCGTACCCATAGAGTACTTAACTCGTGTGATTTTTGATTCCTTGTACAAGGCCATTCTCGGCCTCCGTTTTGCTTGCCGTTTGCGCCGGCGTGCCTTATTTATCGTTCGGTCGATATCACATCGCACTTCAAAGAGAATTACAAACGTTTTTTTCGTACTTTTTTTCGTACCCATAGAGTACTTAACCGTGTGATTTTTGATTCCTTGTACAAGGCCATTCTCGGCCTCCGTTTTGCTTGCCGTTTGCGCCGGCGTGCCTTATTTATCGTTCGGTCGATATCACATCGCATTTCAAAGAGAATTACAAACGTTTTTTTCGTACTTTTTTTCGTACCCATAGAGTACTTAACCGTGTGATTTTTGATTCCTTGTACAAGGCCATTCTCGGCCTCCGTTTTGCTTGCCGTTTGCGCCGGCGTGCCTTATTTATCGTTCGGTCGATATCACATCGTATTTCAAAGAGAATTACAAACGTTTTTTTCGTACTTTTTTTCGTACCCATAGAGTACTTAACCGTGTGATTTTTGATTCCTTGTACAAGGCCATTCTCGGCTCCGTTTTGCTTGCCGTTTGCGCCGGCGTGCCTTATTTATCGTTCGGTCGATATCACATCGCACTTCAAAGAGAATTACAAACGTTTTTTTCGTACTTTTTTTCGTACCCATAGAGTACTTAACTCGTGTGATTTTTGATTCCTTGTACAAGGCCATTCCGGCCTCCGTTTTGCTTGCCGTTTGCGCCGGCGTGCCTTATTTATCGTTCGGTCGATATCACATCGTACTTCAAAGAGAATTACAAACGTTTTTTTTCGTACTTTTTTTCGTACCCATAGAGTACTTAACCGTGTGATTTTTGATTCCTTGTACAAGGCCATTCTCGGCCTCCGTTTTGCTTGCCGTTTGCGCCGGCGTGCCTTATTTATCGTTCGGTCGATATCACATCGCATTTCAAAGAGAATTACAAACGTTTTTTTTCGTACTTTTTTTCGTACCCATAGAGTACTTAACCGTGTGATTTTTGATTCCTTGTACAAGGCCATTCTGGCCTCCGTTTTGCTTGCCGTTTGCGCCGGCGTGCCTTATTTATCGTTCGGTCGATATCACATCGTACTTCAAAGAGAATTACAAACGTTTTTTTTCGTACTTTTTTTCGTACCCATAGAGTACTTAACCGTGTGATTTTTGATTCCTTGTACAAGGCCATTCTCGCCTCCGTTTTGCTTGCCGTTTGCGCCGGCGTGCCTTATTTATCGTTCGGTCGATATCACATCGCATTTCAAAGAGAATTACAAACGTTTTTTTTCGTACTTTTTTTCGTACCCATAGAGTACTTAACCGTGTGATTTTTGATTCCTTGTACAAGGCCATTCTCGGCCTCCGTTTTGCTTGCCGTTTGCGCCGGCGTGCCTTATTTATCGTTCGGTCGATATCACATCGCACTTCAAAGAGAATTACAAACGTTTTTTTTCGTACTTTTTTTCGTACCCATAGAGTACTTAACCGTGTGATTTTTGATTCCTTGTACAAGGCCATTCTCGCCTCCGTTTTGCTTGCCGTTTGCGCCGGCGTGCCTTATTTATCGTTCGGTCGATATCACATCGCACTTCAAAGAGAATTACAAACGTTTTTTTTCGTACTTTTTTTCGTACCCATAGAGTACTTAACCGTGTGATTTTTGATTCCTTGTACAAGGCCATTCTCGCCTCCGTTTTGCTTGCCGTTTGCGCCGGCGTGCCTTATTTATCGTTCGGTCGATATCACATCGCATTTCAAAGAGAATTACAAACGTTTTTTTCGTACTTTTTTTCGTACCCATAGAGTACTTAACCGTGTGATTTTTGATTCCTTGTACAAGGCCATTCTCGGCCTCCGTTTTGCTTGCCGTTTGCGCCGGCGTGCCTTATTTATCGTTCGGTCGATATCACATCGCATTTCAAAGAGAATTACAAACGTTTTTTTTCGTACTTTTTTTCGTACCCATAGAGTACTTAACCGTGTGATTTTTGATTCCTTGTACAAGGCCATTCTCGGCCTCCGTTTTGCTTGCCGTTTGCGCCGGCGTGCCTTATTTATCGTTCGGTCGATATCACATCGTACTTCAAAGAGAATTACAAACGTTTTTTTTCGTACTTTTTTTCGTACCCATAGAGTACTTAACCGTGTGATTTTTGATTCCTTGTACAAGGCCATTCTCGGCCTCCGTTTTGCTTGCCGTTTGCGCCGGCGTGCCTTATTTATCGTTCGGTCGATATCACACGTACTTCAAAGAGAATTACAAACGTTTTTTTTCGTACTTTTTTTCGTACCCATAGAGTACTTAACCGTGTGATTTTTGATTCCTTGTACAAGGCCATTCTCGCCTCCGTTTTGCTTGCCGTTTGCGCCGGCGTGCCTTATTTATCGTTCGGTCGATATCACATCGCATTTCAAAGAGAATTACAAACGTTTTTTTTCGTACTTTTTTTCGTACCCATAGAGTACTTAACCGTGTGATTTTTGATTCCTTGTACAAGGCCATTCTCGCCTCCGTTTTGCTTGCCGTTTGCGCCGGCGTGCCTTATTTATCGTTCGGTCGATATCACATCGCATTTCAAAGAGAATTACAAACGTTTTTTTCGTACTTTTTTTCGTACCCATAGAGTACTTAACTCGTGTGATTTTTGATTCCTTGTACAAGGCCATTCTCGCCTCCGTTTTGCTTGCCGTTTGCGCCGGCGTGCCTTATTTATCGTTCGGTCGATATCACATCGCATTTCAAAGAGAATTACAAACGTTTTTTTTCGTACTTTTTTTCGTACCCATAGAGTACTTAACCGTGTGATTTTTGATTCCTTGTACAAGGCCATTCTCGGCCTCCGTTTTGCTTGCCGTTTGCGCCGGCGTGCCTTATTTATCGTTCGGTCGATATCACATCGCATTTCAAAGAGAATTACAAACGTTTTTTTTCGTACTTTTTTTCGTACCCATAGAGTACTTAACCGTGTGATTTTTGATTCCTTGTACAAGGCCATTCTCGGCCTCCGTTTTGCTTGCCGTTTGCGCCGGCGTGCCTTATTTATCGTTCGGTCGATATCACATCGCATTCAAAGAGAATTACAAACGTTTTTTTTCGTACTTTTTTTCGTACCCATAGAGTACTTAACCGTGTGATTTTTGATTCCTTGTACAAGGCCATTCTCGCCTCCGTTTTGCTTGCCGTTTGCGCCGGCGTGCCTTATTTATCGTTCGGTCGATATCACATCGCATTTCAAAGAGAATTACAAACGTTTTTTTTCGTACTTTTTTTCGTACCCATAGAGTACTTAACCGTGTGATTTTTGATTCCTTGTACAAGGCCATTCTCGTCTCCGTTTTGCTTGCCGTTTGCGCCGGCGTGCCTTATTTATCGTTCGGTCGATATCACATCGCATTTCAAAGAGAATTACAAACGTTTTTTTTCGTACTTTTTTTCGTACCCATAGAGTACTTAACCGTGTGATTTTTGATTCCTTGTACAAGGCCATTCTCGCCTCCGTTTTGCTTGCCGTTTGCGCCGGCGTGCCTTATTTATCGTTCGGTCGATATCACATCGCATTTCAAAGAGAATTACAAACGTTTTTTTTCGTACTTTTTTTCGTACCCATAGAGTACTTAACCGTGTGATTTTTGATTCCTTGTACAAGGCCATTCTCGCCTCCGTTTTGCTTGCCGTTTGCGCCGGCGTGCCTTATTTATCGTTCGGTCGATATCACACGCATTTCAAAGAGAATTACAAACGTTTTTTTTCGTACTTTTTTTCGTACCCATAGAGTACTTAACCGTGTGATTTTTGATTCCTTGTACAAGGCCATTCTCGCCTCCGTTTTGCTTGCCGTTTGCGCCGGCGTGCCTTATTTATCGTTCGGTCGATATCACATCGCATTTCAAAGAGAATTACAAACGTTTTTTTTCGTACTTTTTTTCGTACCCATAGAGTACTTAACCGTGTGATTTTTGATTCCTTGTACAAGGCCATTCTCGGCCTCCGTTTTGCTTGCCGTTTGCGCCGGCGTGCCTTATTTATCGTTCGGTCGATATCACATCGCACTTCAAAGAGAATTACAAACGTTTTTTTCGTACTTTTTTTCGTACCCATAGAGTACTTAACCGTGTGATTTTTGATTCCTTGTACAAGGCCATTCTCGGCCTCCGTTTTGCTTGCCGTTTGCGCCGGCGTGCCTTATTTATCGTTCGGTCGATATCACATCGCATTTCAAAGAGAATTACAAACGTTTTTTTTCGTACTTTTTTTCGTACCCATAGAGTACTTAACCGTGTGATTTTTGATTCCTTGTACAAGGCCATTCTCGCCTCCGTTTTGCTTGCCGTTTGCGCCGGCGTGCCTTATTTATCGTTCGGTCGATATCACACGTACTTCAAAGAGAATTACAAACGTTTTTTTTCGTACTTTTTTTCGTACCCATAGAGTACTTAACCGTGTGATTTTTGATTCCTTGTACAAGGCCATTCTCGTCTCCGTTTTGCTTGCCGTTTGCGCCGGCGTGCCTTATTTATCGTTCGGTCGATATCACACGTACTTCAAAGAGAATTACAAACGTTTTTTTTCGTACTTTTTTTCGTACCCATAGAGTACTTAACCGTGTGATTTTTGATTCCTTGTACAAGGCCATTCTCGCCTCCGTTTTGCTTGCCGTTTGCGCCGGCGTGCCTTATTTATCGTTCGGTCGATATCACACGTACTTCAAAGAGAATTACAAACGTTTTTTTTCGTACTTTTTTTCGTACCCATAGAGTACTTAACCGTGTGATTTTTGATTCCTTGTACAAGGCCATTCTCGCCTCCGTTTTGC